>BJBW01002076.1:0-21151 GCA_004320125.1 Scolopax mira
AGGGAGGTGGTTGAGTCACCATCCCTGGACATGTTTAAGGGTCATTTAGATGTGGTGTTGGGGAATATGGTGTAGGGGAGAACTTTGTAGAGTAGGGTAGATGGTTGGACTTGAGGATCCCAAGGGTCTTTTCCAACCAAAATGATTCTATGATTCTATGGTTATATTCAGTTGCACATGATTTAAGAACTTATCAATGCATAATTATTCCTCTAGTAGGTGCCTTCCCAGCAGGTACTACTTTTTAAATCACGTTAATTATTAGGCCCAAGTAGCAAACTAGCTAATCATATCAGAGGTTATATAATTTCATGATAAAGGTGTTCTCTAAGAACATTGTATACATGCTTACAAGTGATTTTAAAGGTTGCATCAGTAAATGCAGACTAAAACAGTTTCTGTATGTCCCACAGGAACTCATCTTAGAATTTCCTCTGCTAAGAGACTTTAGCACACAACCATTTTTTTTCCTCAATGCCATTTGTTGCAGTAAACTAGCACTTGTTTATCTGAAGTGCTACATGTGCATAATGAAGACTTGATTATCTATGTTCTTTAAGCCCCTTTCTCTCCTCCAACCTGCCAGCATCAGGAAATTCACAGCATAACAATTATGACACTTAGCATCAAAAGCATCTTGCTACGACCCTAGTATTTTCTTCAGATACAGTGAACATTTGCAAGTCAACATGTGCAAGACAGAAACTGGAATCTCAGCACAGCATAAAAAACCTACCACGTTGCAATGTGTGTGCAATCAGCCATACAGGGACTTAAACTAAAAGTGGTCTTATTATGCAAACAGTAGTCTCTGGTATGCAAATAAATACAAACAAAGCAAAACACGGAACTCTTGAATAATATCAGCTGCTGCTGGCAATCAAGAAATCATTTCTTATAATCACTTAAAAACAAACAAGACCCCCTCCCGTTTTAAACCTGACTGTCATATATACAACTAAAGATATGACAGGAATGCATTTAAAATCCAAATGACCCATTTCCTTAACAAATGGTGATCCTCTACAAGCAGACATTCTAATTTATTTATCTCTCTTGCACCTGATTCATCACCAGCAGCACAGCTACACACTTGCATTAGGGTTACGGAATTTAATTGCATAAACCAGTTTACAAAACCAGAATAAACTAACAGACACGAGAGTGAACTTTAAGCAACTGAGATGCAAAGGACCGACAAACGATGGAAGCTGCAGCTTTTGAAGCATTATTAGCAGCGTTCGCTTCCTTTCCCCCCTGTTTCCCTACTTAAATAAAAAAGAATAGCAGAGAAATCCACGTAGTTTTGAGCATGGCCAGGAGGTAGTAGCAGAAGAGACTCTACTTCCCCTTTTGTTTGAGAGTTCTTGCAGCAGCTACGCTGAATCTGCATTACAATGCTTTGCCTCTGGGCAGCAGCAATACCATAGCATACTACGGTTAAGCATAAATGTTTAATCACTGCCTATGATCTCAGCACAGTCCACCAGTTTCATTTTGTGAGCACGGGCCAAGCTGTGCAGAAATATCCTAAATCAAGGTTTAACAGCATCAGTTAGAAATTACTCTGGCTGTGAATCCTCTTATCTCCTCTTATTCATACTACCCAGCTCTGAAGGCAGACTGCTTTTCCAGCACAACCGTTAAACCTAAAGATGCACCCCACAATGCAGAGCACGTAGACAAGCAAATTAACTCCCAGTCACATTAATGTTATCTAGACCTCAGTGATATCCACACTCCTACAAGCTACAAAGCCAGCTGTCTGTTCTCTGTGAAGCTGAAAAGTCATAGCAGGACCCAGAAAAAGTGAGAAAATGAGATTGATCAAGTTCATTTCAGTTATGCTGTTCTGCATAAAAAGAGGCGTTTTGGTAAGTAACTAAAGAAGAGATTTCCTTCTTCACTAGAAGAAAAAGGAAACAACAGGAAACAAACAAGGCGGGATACAATAGGGAGATCCATGTAAAACTGAATTTTCAGGCCCCCAAGGCATAAATAAAGATGTAACGAACTGACATTCAACATCCTGTGGGCTAATTATGAGCAACTGCACTAGTAATCCTGAGTGAACTATTCACCTTCTTCATTGACAGAAATGCACTAGCGTAACCTGACTTTAATAACGGAATGGTATCTCCAACATTGTGTTTTAATGAGGTCTGATTTGATATTAGTAACAGCTTGCCCCATATTATTGTACTGGTGATGGCCTCCTACGGGTTCTCTTTGAAAAGAAACTAAATTAGGGTCACAGAACAACAGATTTTGTAAACTCCTGTGAATAATCTAAAAGACAGGCACTGATCTGTAACGAGTATATAGGACATGAATATGAGGATGATTTCATGGCTCAAAAGTTAAATAATCAAGTCTGTGTGTGTGAAATGTGTGCCAGGTATTAACATGTGTCTATATTTTAGACAGGTAACTAGATGTGTAAATAAGTAACTATTTCTGCATGCAAATTCCTTCCATTTGCAAAACTACATAGCCCTTTACCAGGTAATGCTATTTTCTTGGTACTCCAGTGAATGATTCTTCTGTGCACATGTGTCTATTGTGCATTTCTTTTAGTAGTCATTTAGTTGTTTTACCTGAGTTTGGAGGAAGTGCCGTTAAGCAACTATTGCACAATATTTGGGAAATTACTGCATCTTAAAGCTCCACTGCTTCAACTGAGAGTACAGTGTACTTTCCTGAAGTGTCTTTTTTAAAAAAGGGTCAACATTGCTCCCCTAAATGAGTACCGTAGACAGTATGTTCAGCTGTCCTCACACAGCAAATTGCTTTTTTTCTAAATAATGTTTTGGGGTTCTTTGGCTACATTCTTTTTCCACTCTAGGAAAATGGAGTTGCAAGTGGCTGTACTGGTAGAGGGCTCAAGGATCCTCTCTAAACCAGTCAGAGTAAGCCACTCAGACACTCTGCAAGTAGAATTATTAACTTTTTGAAGATCTCTCCCACACTCTGCAGGTCTTGTATTGGTTTATTCCACTCATTTTTAACTGACGTTCCACAAAACAGTTTTGAGATTTGTACATTTGAGATTTGTACTATTGCTTTAGTGATGTGCATCTTCCCTTCAAAATTACACACAGCTGCTTAGATACAGGACTTCTCATATCTGTTTCATTTTCAAAGAGATGAAAAAAAACAAAAACAGAAAACTTTGGAGAGCCAGTAAGAAAACCTTGCAGTGTTTGTCTGCTTTTAAACATTATGCATCCTGTATAACAGGTCAAGCTTTTAACTTACTTCTGCTCACTGTAACAAGGCAAAAAGACAAGGGACTAGGTCCGAGCTGCAAAAACATAGGATGCATTTCAGAAGCCCACACTTCTCACCTGTTCCCTCTTCTGAAAGCAAGGGGCATGCCTATTTTGATATTGTTATTGTGAAGTACTCATTAAATTATTGCTGATAGCAGGGAGCAAGGATACTTTTGACTAAATCTGTTAGCCAGACTCCTGCAGTGACTCTCCTCTGGATTCCCCAGCAGGCGTCTCTTTGAAGTTCTTATAATAAATGAAATACAACTGGGAGAAATCAGAAAGGGCAATGTTGACAACTGTCATAGCAGGTTACAGCTTGAATGGCAACTGAGAAGAAGGTCTCTCTCTCTCTGGCTCTCTCATACCTCAGATCTCCTTAGCATCATTTCTGGTAGGCATCCAACCTCTATTAGTAATAGTTTCTGGAAAATTGCATTTCTCCCTAAATTCTCTGTCTCTGCTGTAAACGTAATGCACTTTTCCAGGCCACCAAGTCTTCTAGATGAAATGGTTTTTGCAACTGTAACAGCATATCCACTATGATAGGCAAAGTGCCAAGATATAATTAGTGATACATAACAGAAATTACAAGCAATATTAATGGAGGATATATTTCAAGGAAAGATCCATTTTCATTCCAGAAGCATTTTTATGCCATTATATAAAGGGTGAAAAAGTTAATGCTACTAAATATAGTATAATTCCTCAGCAACCTTTTTTATCTGATGAATGCTATATATTTATGCTGTACCATAAATTGCCTCATCAATTATCTCATTTCATCAGCTCTAGAAAATTCAAAATATATGAAAACTTTAAAATATCCACTAACAGCTGATAGTTTCACATCCTATTTAATATATTATGAAAGCACACAGGTTTTTAAATAAAACTTTTTTATGTACTAAAATACTACTTCAGTTGGCAATAATAACTGTCAATTCCCCTGAAGCCAAGAAAATTATCTCTCGTTCCTGTTCCAAGCATCTCAATATCTAATAACGTTTTCAGCTCTTGTTCATATGCTGCTTTGCAATATCATCCTCTAAGGTGAGGGCTTATGCCCCAAGAAAAAGTTATGATACTTAACAAAAGCTGTTTGAAGGCTAAATATAAGAATCAAGGAAAAGAAAGAAAGAAAGGCTAAGAAAAAACAGATTTCACACACACAAAAAACCCCACAGTCTAGTAAGGTGAAAGGCAAAACATGCTTGATTTGAGATTTCACTTCGTCTAATCAGTCTAGAAAATTCCTTTTAGAGCAGAGGCAGACGCTACACAATCCAGTAGGCTTTTCTGAATCTTAATTTCTGCGATTTTACAGAAATTGCACAGCGCGTTAGTGGGAATTAAAGCACCTCCAACTGAAGGATACTAAAATGGAAGCTAACACTGAGCAATAGCAACTCATTGTGTTCTTGTTCTGAATGATAATTTAGTTCATGTGTGAGACAAGCCTGAGGCCTAACCAGGACTTCCCATGGAGAGAGGAGGAACAGGCAGCATGGTATGAGCCCCACAGCAACACTTTCAAGTGCTGTATTTCAAAAATAAATCTCAGACTACGCATGGTACAGAGGACACAGGGACAGAAGCATTAATTAAACCTCCAAAGAACAATTTCAAGTTTTCATTTTTTCATTTTTCAAAAACTTTCTGAAATCCATTATTTATAGAGTAACTGAAGAACAAGAATAAAGTATATCTGTAAACAAAAAGATAGTAGCGATGAAAACAGAGCATCCTAAACTGTGCAAGAGGCTGTGCCAAATTTGAAGAGAACTAGCAGTTTCAATGGTTTCCACAAGAATAAATAATGAAAACTATCTGGGGACACAAATTTTACTCAACATATGCAAACTTGGAGGATCTTCTTGGACACTAGGGAAATGATTTGAAATAGGATGTCACTTATTCTTTGAAGTCACTCCTAATATGCTGGGTTAATGTCACAGGCCTTAAAGTTAACTGTCATACTATTTAATTGCAAATTCCAGGCTAACCTAAGTTTTCCTATCATGTTCCTGTCCATCAAACTAGTGTAATTGCTATTTTGAGGTTGGCCATGTGTGGGAGATCACTGATGCTGAAAAAAAACCGCATCACTAAAATATTGGTCTAATTAATTCTCAAAACAGATTGAAACATAACACAAAACAAAAAGTGCAATTGTACAGTTATAAAGAAATGTCACTTCTCATCTTGGCTAGGGACCAAGGACCATAACTTCTATGGGTATATACCTTCTCAATAAACACCAACACATCTCTCCTCCACGCCCACAACTTCATTCTTCAGTTATCCCTACTGTGGACTTACTGTAAGAGAGAGACATTGAAAGTCAAAAGGACTCTGACTTTGGCTCATATAAATCATCTTTCCCAAATCTGATTCAACATAATTGCGATCAGCTTCCCTTAAAGCAACAATGACATGCTATTTCTCTATCTGCACAACATCATTAAGAAAAAAGGTTGAAAAGAAGGCTTAGATCATTTACCCCAGCAAGATGCTAATCAGGCTGGTCACTGACTATCCAGACTGTCTTGGCGTACGGTTGTGAAAGGGTCTACAAGCGAACAGTTTGCTGTAAAATCTGTTGACTACATTGATACTTGTTTACTAAGCAGCTCCTTAAATGCCCTACTCCGTGCCAAAATGTTTGCCCAAAGAAAATAAGAAAAGCTACTAATAAATTTCTGCTATTTTTATGCACCGTAAAAATTAAGATCATAGTAAGACTTAGCTGATTCAAGGACAGGCGTTCCTTTTTGTCTCATTCCAGGAGAAAAAGGGAAAAAAACCCAAAACCGAACAAACAAACCCATATTTTAGTAACGGTGATTCAAATGTCATCATAGGAAAGGTAGATTGCCCAAATTTGAAATTTTAGTGATTATTTTTTTACATTAAAAATGTATATCAAAGTGCAAGCTAAAGTCAGCTACCAACAAAAACTTATGTGAAAAAGTAATATAAAATACAAGACTTGTGTGATTGTTTTCTTTTATTTTAAGCTTTTTGCATTTTTAAGGCATAGTCACAACCAATTTAGTAACAGCTTCAATGGTTTAAGATATCAGCATGCCTGAGAAGTGCTGGCAGAAGGCATTGTCTGAATACTCCTTAATCACTTTAAGTAGAAAACCTTCTAAAACACCTCTGCTGGTCTTTTAAATTCAGCTGGCTGGCTGTGTGCTGTTGCACTAAGAATCACAGAAATTCCTGTAGGTGAAAGTACCGATTCTCAACATGTGCATGGTAACAAAGACCAAAAAATAAAATATTTTAAAAAAAAAGAAGAGAGAAGAGTAAGCTTGCTTTCACTGCAGTGATGATTTGGAAGGCTGCAGCATGCATGAAAATTGAAATAGTTGCTCTAATTCAAGCTGAGGATTATCTTCAATAAAAAACAATAGGAATTTTGAGAAATAGGCATTTACAGAATTAAAACTGACCAAAAATAAAAATGACAAATCTATCTCTAGTTTCAAACCCTTTTCTAACTTCAGGGAATCTTTAGATCAGTATGGCCAAAAAGTGTTTCACTGCCTTTAGCTGAGTAACTAAGTGATCTGTGCAAGGGATAGAGTTTGCTGTTGGATTTGTTCCTCTTTTCCAATTAGCTTGAAGTTGTTTGTGCAATTTGGCCTTGCCAACAGGTACCTATTGGAGACGCCCTGAATTTTGAGTTAATATGAAATTCGTCACTTGCAAATACTATCTGTATATATGTGATCTCTAACATTTTATGAATACTTACCTTTTACATAAATATTTTACCTATTTATCCAGTTCTCTCAGCATCAGCCTGAGGGAATATCAGGGAGCTAAGTCCAACAGGCTTAGCTGACAATTGACTACATTGTCATTTTGGGGACCTTCTAATTGAGCTATTCTGTTCTATAATGTTTATTTTAAAATAATAATAGCATTAATAATTATTTTTGCAGATACAGTAATAATAATGTTGATCACTAAGCATACAGAATAGGTGCTTGTTATAAAAGTTCAACAAATTCCAGTTTTGCGTGCACCAAGATTTAGAAAGTGAAGCATAAATGAATGCTATTGCCAAATAGGATGAAAGATCTTAGAAAGTTTAGCAGTAGCATTTTTATTTGGCTGTTAGACTAATATCCAGAAATTATATAATAATTCACATCCTACTTTAGGGTATTTCCAATAATTTAAAGGCACTGAAAGCACTTATATTAGGACACACTGCTTATTCAAAGGCAAAAGAAAAGTATGTTGGAAATAAAATGGTTATTTGCAGGTTATGCTGAAGTGATTTTTCTACCTTAATAAGTAAAGAAAATACATTTCTATGGTAAAAGGTAGACCTCATGGTACAAAACTGCAGCTTTAAAAATGGGTACATAGCTGTGGTATAACCTTTGTTTTAGAGATTATTCCCAGATTTTACCTCAATATTTGATTATTGCTAGCTTTTGGCACAACATGCTAGAACTTCACTTGTCTCTTACTTGTTAGTAAGCTGCCTGAATAATTATTTTAGTAACAATATGCACTGTGACTGAAATGCAATGTGCAGTATATCAACTCCTCTGAAGCCAAAATTGAGATTTAAGGATAATACTGCTGTTCTGAAAGGTACAAAATTGTTGTTGAGTGTGCACTCAGATGTTCATTTCACAAGTGGTATGCCTCAGGGCTCAGTGTTGGGACCATTTCTGTTTAAGACCTTTATTCATGATCTTGATAAGGACATAGGATGTATCATCAGCAAGTTTGCAGATGACACCAAGCTAAGCAGGATGCTGATTCGCATGAAGATAGGGAGGCTCTGCAGAGAGACTTAGATAGATTGGATCATTGGGCCAACATTAATGGTATGAGCTTCAACAAGACCAAGTGCCAGGTCCTACACTCGGGCCACAATTACCCCATGTACTGTTACAGGCTTAGTGTGGTTCTAATTGACAAGCGGCTGAATAGCGGTGGCCAAGAAAGCCAATGGCATCCTGACTTGTATTAGAAAAAATGTGACCAGCAGAAGTAGGGAGGTGATTGTGCCCCTGTACTCAGCATGGGTGAGGCCACACCTCAAGTACTGTGTCCAGTTCTGGGCACCTCAATACAAGAGAGACATCGAGGTGCTGGAGCAAGTGCAGAGGAGGGCAAGGAAGCTGGTGAAGGGCCTGGAGAACAAATCCTATGAAGAGCAGTTGAAGGAGCTGGGGCTGTTGAGTTTGAGGAAGAGGATGCTGAAGGGAGACCTCATCACACTCTACAACTACTTAAAAGGACACTGTAGAGAGGTTGGTGCTAGTAATTAGTGACAGAACAAGAGAGAATGGCTTCAAGGTCCAACAGGGTAGGTTTAGACTGAACATTAGGAAAGAATTTTTCACAGAAAGAGTGGTCGGCATTGGAATAGGCTGCCCAGGGAGGTGGTTGAGTCACCATCCCTGGACGTGTTTAAGGGTCGTTTAGATGTGGTGTTGGGGGATATGCTGGGGGGAACTTTGTAGAATAGGGTAGATGGTTGGACTTGAGGATCCCAAGGGTCTTTTCCAACCAAAATGATTCTATGATTCTATGATTGACCAAACTTTAGAGATTGAACCACTCACTAGATGAAACAGCACATGAATTTCGTAGTAAGGAGAGCTATAAAAATAGTCTAAGCTAGAATTTGAATGCAAGCCATTAAAAATGTATATGTGTTCTATATAATGCAAATGCACATTAATCTTAGTGAGCATTATCCTTTTATGTGTAAAAACCAAACTGATCAATGGGATACAAATGAAAATGTGTTTTGACTTTGGAAAGGAAAAAAGCCAAAAGTAGTAAGATTTCTCCTCATCCTGATGCAAGAATAAAGCTGTATTTAAAAAAAATCGTAATAATGATTCTTACTTGTATTATACGTAAGAAGACTATATTTCTCCTTTCTGTTTCACAACAGTAAAAAAAAATTTAATTCTTATATTTAATATTCTCTTTTGACTAAATTAGAGGATTAACTGAAAAACCCAGATAAGATACCGCTAGTTCAATTTTTTCAATGGAAACATGCTTTAAAAAAAACTTTTTTTCTTAAATCTTAATTGTGAAATATATAAGGAAGAGGAAAAAGTAAGAATCTCTTTTACTTTGCAGATGTGAAATTAATTACAGAGATAAGTTTGTTACCAAGGGTTATTCAAAGTCTTTTTAGAAGTTAGAGACTGAACACCAGATATCAGGCTAGTGCTTTATCAGCATTTCATTTTTATGAGTGGCACAATGTCAGATCTAATATACTAATAAAAATACACATTCTTACAGCCTCCTCTAAACATACAACCTATTCAATTGGGAAACAAACAAACAAGCAAATAAACAACCCACAAGTAAATATCAGGAGAAAGAAGAATCATTTTTACGTGTAAATCATGAACACATAATCTTTCTTCTCTTCAGAAATTTATATGCCATCAACACAGGTTTTGACCACAGAACCATTCTTACATATTCAAGACATTCTTACATTCTTACTATTGAAGAAATCTTACTTGCTTATTCAAAATACTGGATGTAAGCTCTCACAAAGCTTATGGGATACATTTTAGACACACAGATAGAATTTAGGGGATTAAACACAAAATGTACACCGGCATTGGGGATACAGCAAGGAAGTATACTAATTCAGAAAGTATGAGGCTCATAAAGGATAGCAAGGCCTCTTTGTCACCCAAATATATGGGAGCTTGAGGTATATTGAACTGATCCTCATCACTGGACACACTTCCCCTTGGTTGTTCATGTCAGGCCTTTTTGCTTTCAGCACTCCTCTGCATTTGATCTCAGTTTTGTAGTGGCTAACAAAAGATCATGAGAAAATAAACAAATAAGGTCAGTGATGACTTTTATTTGAGCCTTTCTATTTCTACACATCGCTTAAGCCCAACAGATGTAGGATTTGCTTCCAGATGGATCAAAGCTGGGAGTTTGTGCTCTGGGATCCCTGTCGATTGGGATCAAATCCATAGGTCAGAGAACAGAAATCTTGGCTGGTCAGAGGCATCCGAGGGGAGTTCACTGTTCCTGAGGGTAATAGGTCTAGCAGGCTATAGCAAGCAAAGCCTGCTGAGGTATTATGGGTCAACTACAGTTAAATTCTCTTTTGAAGTGAAAAGATAATAAAAACAAACCCCAGATCGAAACATAAAAATATCTCACACAGTTAACATTGGACCTGCATTCAGAAATAGTTTCAACCTGCACTTCTGCAGTGCTTCTATTATGGTGATCACTTGCCATGGGACAGCAGATGCTTGAGGTAGGACCTCCTGGAGAGGTTTCATCTTTTGAATAGAGGTTCTGTACCCATTTTCAATTACAGGAATTCAGTGTATGACAAGGGATAAATGTTTAAGAAATTACAGTACGTCTGCTTAAAAAAAGCTACTCCAAAACATGAAGAAAAAGCTGCAAATTTGGACTTAAATCTTCCACATGGAAGCATGCTGCCTTATCACTGAATCACTGGTTTAGTTTTCCTTTTAATGAATTCACTTCTGAGACACTGAGAATCAAGATACACATATCGAGCACACTGTTCTCCCTTTATTAAGCAAAAAAGATCTTGCTACAGCCTTAATTGTATTTTCCTGAAACGGCAGGAAGAAATAATTCAAACCAAAGAAAATCTAAATATTCTTTAATCCTAAAATTAAGAGTTAAAAATCCAGCCAGAAAAATTTTAGTCTTGATTGGTGATCTACCACAACTGCAACCACAAAATACCTTCACAAAGACGTAGGGAAAAAAAAAATCTAAATATACAGCAGTTAAAACACACCTGAAGAATACTAAACTAAATTAAAATAAAGCACGAGGGAAAAAAAAAATTGTTTATCCACTTCAGGCCTTTTAAATCAAACTTGTTTTTATTATGAAGAGAAATCCCTTCTAACATAAACCCAAGCAGTACTTTCATTGGTACAATAGTACTGGTAAACTACTAGAAATTTTTAGAAACAAATTTTCTTCCTGAGAAGAACACAACAGGGTACAGCTTTACATCTTAAGAATTGGCACATTTTTGTTCTGAGGGACAGTGAAGCTGAAGGGAAAGGCAAACAAAACAAAATAAAATTTAGAAAAAAACAACCCAAAAAACCAGACACAACACACAAACACACCCCTTTGACACAAAACAATCCAAAATGCTGCACAGGTCTCAGTGCTGTTTTGGGTGCAAATCCCCAGAAGACATATTACCCCTGTGGTGTAAACTATCACACAGTTGCTACAGCTCACATTTTTGCATTATAGCGTATCCATTACACCAGTCCATTAAGGACTGCCCAATCTAGCAGATGCTGAGTAAGCAGATCAGCAAATAGCTCTCACCATGCTGCCCGTGGCTACATTGCTAGCAAAAGCAAAGCTGGCTCACTTCAAGCTAATTGGGAATATCTACTTAAACTGCAGTATCTCCACAGAGGTGACCCACCACGCTATGCAGTTGCTAGACAAGGACTAAGCAGACAGTCAGATCTGGGATCCAACCTGGTTAGCAGAGAAAAGGAATGGATCCTACCTTGGCTCTGAAGAGGACAGAGGGACAGTCACACCAGAAGAAGCTCCAGATACCTAACACTGACATCTGATTTCATCGCTAATCCCTGAAAGCCACAACTTTTGGAGTCAACATTTTCTATCACCACCTTTGTGGAAGCTTCTCACAAATGAAGAGCATAGGCTGGAAAAGCCTACACGGAATTTCCACAACTATTTGAAGCATCATCTGTCTCCTCCCGCTTTGACCTCCTCCCATGAACACATCTGAAAGAAACAGCAGTGGAGGACTATGGTCCTCTCACCAAAAGGCTAAATGATAGATTATTCAAGTTGGGTAGCATGAGTTTACTTGACCATGAGTTTTTACCAGTTCTTACATGACTAACAAGCAATATGATAATTTTTCTCTGCATATTTGAAGGAATAAATACTTTAAAGGCCCTGCCAGGTTATCCAGCACTGTAAAAATGAATTAAGTTTCATGGAAGCCAAAGAACATCCCATTTACTTAGTAGAAATTTCAGTTCCTACCACCTTCCTGGAACATTTTTAGCTTGAGATGCAAAAGTGTGGAGAACCCAGTCCCACCACTGACTCAGCTGGGGATGAGAGACAGTGTCAGTACGCATCCTGAAACAGATGGCTTTTGACTGCTTAAAAAAATAAGCAAGTAGGTGCTTCTATAGCTGTTTATCTTCTTTTCTCTCTCAGGCCTCATAGATGTAAAAGCAGCAGAAGTGGAAAGATGTCATCACTGTTTCCACACCAAGCAGAGGGAAAGCAAAAAATACAACTTTTTGGTATACTCATCAGTTTGAATGAAAAGCTGCACATTATTTATGAGACGTGTGAGAAACAATCCATTGTACTGAACAACGATAGTCAATCCTAGATATAAATTTTCCACTGGTCGATAACCACTACACCCATTCCCTTAGCCATAAAAATGACCTGACAGAGCCATAAATTCACACATTGTCCATTTTTCACAGACAAGCTCCCCCCACCAGACAGTCTGTAGTGCACCAGCCATGACATCGGTGTAAACATTTACTCATTTATTATTTTATGCTGACTGCTTTTCAGCTTCCTGACAAAGGACAGGCAAGTAACAATGGTGACAAAAAACCTCGGTCAGGTTCAAGACTGAATATAGGTTTCAGAGATACACCACGTGCTAGCACTTCCTATCCCAGCAGTACACCAGAACTAACTAAATATGGATTTTTTTTAACTTATAAACTTTCATTAATCCATTAGGTTTCAATTTACGTATGTATAAAACTAATTCTTTACCTACAAGTTTCTCTCAGAGAAACAAACGGAAAACTCAGTCTAAACTTACTGAAAAACTTAATAATGCCTGGCAATGACCCAAAATCTTTTCAAAGAGCCTGACTGATAATTAGTACATTTTCAATGATTTGCCCCTTTTGGGGCCAGTGTTTTAATGGGTTTTACTGCTAGCAAATCGGCACTAGGATTTGTTCTGTGCATTAACGTGCATGGAGTGTTAAGCTACTTATTTGTAATGATACTGTTCCTGTAGGAAAGCCTGCCTTGATTGTTAATGATACTTGAGGCTCTTAATCTTAAAAATGGAGGGGGAAAGAAACTGCAGGGTGTGGCATAGTCTGCTACACAGCTTCTCATTTACTGAAAATAAAAACCTCACTTAATTCAATTGATAGCACTTAGAATATTATAATAGGCATTTAATTTCCTAAACAAATTGCACTTTAAGAAGCTGGAGCAATCTCTTAAATTACGCTATTTTCATTGTTTATATTTGTTGTTGTTGATTTTTAAGATAGAATCTATTCAAAAGCGATTTATTCAAAACCAATAATTTGAAGAAACTTGCTCTTACCTTCCAATACTCTTACATAATTTTTAAAAAAAAAATCAGCAGCACAAATAAAAATGAACAGTAATATCTTATTCCTCTCCAGATTAAACCTTAAAGACTACTGTTCTGATCAGTATTACTGCACTCCTGCCTAACTGTATATACTGTTGATACATTAATTAGTTTATTGACTGCTTTAAAGTTTTACAACCTTCCATTCAGCCCAACGTGCCCTTGTTGTGAACTCACCCAAAGAAGTAGCAGGTTCAATAACCTAAATTATATTCATTAATACTATATTAGACATATTTAATAAAAAAGGAAAAGAACATAACTATTACCTTCAAACAAGTAGTCCTATTGACTTCAGTAAGACTGATTTTATAGAGCAAAAATCTGTCCAGTCAATCAAGATTTTGAATATCCAAAATAAAATCTGCATATATACAATATCAGACTTCTGAGCATCACAAATTATAATAAAAGTAAACTGGAAGAACAAGATCTGCAATGCTTATTCACATGTAGCTATGGTTAGAAATGCTATGACATCCAGAAAAAAAAAAAAAAAAAAAAGAGTATGAAATCTAGACTAACTGGTAAAGTATCATAAAGAATGTCATACCACATTGCCCCAATGCTGCCAACTTTTTCAAGTTTCATTGAAATCTTCCCAAAAATATTCTGAAAATACAAATTGGTGGGGAAAAAAAAAAAAATGTTCTGACTTACCTATCCAGTTTGGAATTTAAATAGAAAGTAAATTTGACAAATTATCTGTAAAACATAAATTTCAAGTTTGTGGCAATTCTGTTATGCATTTGAGGCTGCACAGAGATTGCAAGAAAGGTTCTGTATCTCTAGTAAGTATTAAGCAATTCGACAGAGATATACACACAGCGTAAGAGACATCTGAGAGACCTGAGCTTGGCTCTTCCATGGGAAGCCCTATCTTTACTTCTAGAGACAAAATGTCAGTTCATATACAAAGCATTATGTCACAAGAGACATAATTTGGTGTTTGTAAATAGACACATGTATAAAAGAGAGTACTGTTGACTAAGTAAAATCAGAATGTAGTAGAAAAGCCTCTCAGCATAACAAAGAGATGTGAACTCAGATGGTGGTGCAAAAGATAAAAAGGACAGGATTCAGAATGGAAATAAGACACCAAAAGCAGGTCAAGCAACTTAGTGAATCAGCTGCTGACCTCATATCAAACTCAATACTAATCATAGCGAATGAAAATTGCTGTAGATGGCTGGAAAAGGCTTTAAGCCACAAGCCCATTCTGGATTTAAAATACTACGCACAAAAACCTGGAGAACATATTATCATCCCCCACCCAGCTCCTTGAGTTGTCTAACAGAAAATTATATAAAATCATCCTGCATTTTCATTTCCATTAATTGTCAGTCTATATCTAAATGAAGATATATTACATTTTTAATAAAATGCATAAAATCCACTCTCAGTTTAAAGCTTTAGAAATCATGTAAATACCGAAGGTAAACAACCCTGTTACTTCAAATACCTTTCAAAGAGGAGCCTGCCCTTATGAACTGACTGGAGTGCATAGGGAGGTAGAAAGGGTTTGGTATTTTTTATTCTGTTTCAGCCTTAAAAAGGTCAGTTCCAGTGGGAGAACAACTCTGAGAAAATTTCCCTAAATCCAGCATTTATGGGAAGGTAGTCAGACATCCACATGCAGGCTGATGCTTGTCTGAGTCCTATTCTTAGAATATTCATCTGCCCATGGACTGCAATTTGTTAAAGCTTTGTCAGAAGCACTTTTGGACCCAGTAACTCACCTATAGCTGTCATTATCCTAAATATTTCCTTACTGAGTGGCTATACAGTCACTGTCCCCAAAGTGCATTACATGAGTTACTTCAAAACTGTTGCATATATGCAACATGTCAAGACACCTGAATGTCATGTGCTAAAAACACCTTCCAAATTACCATCCTTGTTATTGTGGTTGTCAGACATGCCTGGTTGCTCCCAATTGGCTCATGCACTGTACATAACATCAAACTGGCTAACACAGGACTGGGATTTTGACGATAAATGCCAAGATGAATATCCTGACACCATCCCAAACCACCATCCCAAAGTGTCATGTGAAAATCCATTTATGAAACAAAAAAAAAAAACAACAAACAACCCTTCAGTGGTCAGTTCCCTGGGGGAAATGTACAATCCCCACAAAACACTGGCACTGGAAATAAGTCTGGCCCCATTCTCCAGCTATGTCTCAAACAAACCCATTTGATGGTAAGGAAGACAGAAAGTCACCAGATGTCGTGGCTGGTGTCTTGGTAACTATCAGAGTAAGTTACCCATACTGCTTGTAATCAGGCTAAAAGTTCCTGAGGCTTCACCATCTGGAATTTTTCACACAGGATCTCTAACACATTATTTTCTTGGGGTTTTTTTTGACAGTGATTAGACTTCAGTCAGCAAGTAAGCCTGGAAGTAACCCTGCTCATTCCTTTTCCTTCAGGTAAGCTCTATAAGCAACATAAAATAAGGATTTTTCTTTTTCTTTTTTTTCTCTTGAGTGAGCTGTATTAGAAAATAAGTTGGAAAAGCAATTACATTAGCATGGAAAAGAAACTCAGAATGTAACAGAAATAAGAAAAGACTATAGACTTTTTCTTTCTGTTTCATTTCCTCATATTTTTCTCTCCAATCAATCAGGTATCTTTCAATAGCATGCCATATTGCAAAAAACTCCATAGAAGTGACTGCCCCTTAGGGAAGAAAACAAACAGAAAATAAAACCAGAGCAACCTTTTCTCCACCCCTCCTGCAACCTGGCTGCACCTCTGTTCCCTGTTCTGCACAGAAAATACCAGATCTCTGTTTTGTGGGAAGTCCCATCCTTTGTTTTCTCTTTTCTCTTCCTTCCTTCCTCCCTCCTACCCAATGTCCAGCTGCTCCCAGCAAACGTATAAACATGCTCCTTGCAGATACTCACCTGAGCCAAAGTGCAGAGGGCAGATCAATGCAAAAACAAGTCTCTTTCTCAACTTCCTGGTTGCTATCTTTTTAAAGAAACATTCTATGATGAATCACAACAAATAAAATAGATATGTTCTATTGTAAAGACTTTTTAATGGAAATTTAGACTGTCTAAGGACTCTTCCAGATATTTTTTTTTTCTCTACAGTTCTTTTTACATCACCATTTACTATAGTGACTTGATCATATAACATGTCCTAAATTTCTTATTAAACTTGGTATTAAATTCACATTTATTAAATTATTGGTATTAAATTCAATTTATTAAATTAAATAAGACATTACATACTATTAAGTTGTGGAGACAATTGATAGTTTTTTGTTTGGTTGGTTGTTGTTGTTTTTGGTTTTTCTGTTATCCTTATTTCATTCTTGGGGGGTTTTAACTTGTTTGTCTGTTTTTCTCAAATGTCCTTAAGGCATTTGCAGCACCAGTTTTGTTCTGGCTAATTAAATAGTTTTTTAATCAAGATAATCACAAAGCAACTGGACGAAGAATCTAAGATTTACCATATATATGTGAATTGTGCTGTTCAAAAAAACTGTTGGTATCTACAGTATCAAAAACTCTGTCGCATACACAAAGTACAGCAGACCTGTTTCAGCTGTTGCCTTGCACAGTATAAACCACAGAGAGATGTACATCCACAGAGAGAACTCTCACTGCTGGTACACACCAGAGGAATTTAAGACAGTATGTACATCACTCAGTCAGGACAGCCTCACATTAGTGCAACATACTATGAAAATGGAGTTTCAGTCTATAGTAACGACTATTTCACGTACCTATGTAATAGTCAAGTTTTCCAATTTAATCTTATTTTCCTTGCTGTAGCCGGTTTCGTTCAATTAACCACTTTAATTGCACAGTATAAGTCTAAACAGTGTTCTTTATTGGATGATATCCTAAAATAACTCTTGGGCATTGCTCTTGCTGCTGACTTCACGTATACCATTTTCCATTAGTGAAATAATATAGCTAGCTAACAGATTCCAAAATTTAGATTTCATTATCCAAATTGTATTTTCATATGTTTGAGCTCTTTAAGAAACTATGCAATTCATTCCCAAACTAATTTTTTTCCTGGTAATGAATACAACTGTCTGATAATGGAAGTAGCACTTTATAAAATTAGCCCATGTCCCTCTGAAGCTCCTTCACACTGCCACTTTCCTAAATGCTTAGATGAGTTTATCTGCTCTGCTGCATGCTCCACAGCAAGACCAAGCCAGTGAGTATGTGCACTACTACTGATACGTACAATATCATCTGAATTTATGTTATTCCTTTATGTCACACAGCATCGTGTCTCAAACTCTTGATTTAGCAGTTACTGCTATGAACTTCTCCATGACCTGAATTCCTTGGCCTATTATTAAACAAAACTCAAAACCCAACAAAAAGCCAACCAAGAAAAATACTTTCTCCCTCAAAAAAATTCACTAAGCCTCACCAGTTAAATTTAAAAAGATATTTTTAACCTATTTATCATGGGGATGCTGTCTTTACTGTCAGTATGCTTTAGCTCTGAACTTCTAACAGCTGATAACTACTCCTCTGCAGAAGAACCAATGTTTTCCTAGAAGGAGCAAATATAGTTTTCCAGCAAAACACCTCACAGGAATCTTTTGTTATTGTTGTTGTTGTTGTTTCAAAACAATTTAGTTTTAAATATAAATAAATAAAGCAGCTCTTGTTCACAATATGCTGTATTTGATCAGGAAAATAAGAGCACGCGATTTTGGAAAGACAACAAGCTTGATAACTTTTATTAGTCTCTCATAAAAGTCAATTTCTGTATGTATTGCCTTGCAAAGATTTGATGGTACCTTAACTGAATTTGATAAACATCAGAAAAAGAGACCCCAGAGGCTCTCAAAGCTAGCCAGGGAAAAAAAACTAAAATTACATCTAGAAATATCATAAAGCATTTCTTAGCAAAATGTTCATTTTCATTCTGCTCTGGAGATAGGGAAACTTTGATAAATTCATATAAAACAGATTGAACTTAGGGAATGAACACCAAATGCTTATCCATGCTATCTTCTCTATCAGGAACCACATTTTGGGAGATTAAAGAAGTCCTCTTTTCTCTCTTTCTCTCACATCCCTCTCTCCCACCTCCACCCAACATTGTCACATATGCACTCCTCCAGAAACTGTCTGAACCAAGTAAAAATCTATAGCTAAAGACAGCAGCACACAACTTAAAATGTTTTTGGAGCTGAAGTTGCACTTCATTACTAATCAAAAATTTTCAGTTTATTTGGAACTTCTGCATAAAAAGGTGATGTTCACCTAAAGTGTAATCCTCTTCTGTAAATTATATTCGTAAACAGCATAGAACACCTTTGCATTTTCAGTATGCTGCAGCATTCATCACCAAATTTTCTGAATTTACAAGTCAATAGACAATCTTTCAATCTATCTGGTCCTTGCAGACTCAGCATGCTACTTGTAAGCCAAGCTGTTGTCCTTCTGGCTTTGTATATTGCTGCCCGCACTAAAGATTTGGCAGACAAAAATTCCTCGCTCAGTAGACACAGCACAGCAGACTGGGGTGTGCTGGACATTCCCAGCTCAACAAATACTTCTGATGGTAAGTTACGAGCAGCTCCATGCTGCAGTACAAAACAGCAGCAGGTCAATTTACTAGCTGCAGTGCATTCATATTGTGTCCCTCACGGCTACCAGTTCTAGCTGCACAGGCAGTGTATATAGGTCCTGAGGCTTTTAGAAAAATGTGCTCTTAAAAGAGAACACTCTTAAGATCTTGAAAGATGAATGAACTAGAAGACTATCCACTTCGTTCTGCAACAATACCCCCAGCTTTATGGGGTTAACAAGAGCATTAAGGGGGAAAAAAGAAAAAGAGAAAGAAGAAAGACAAAAAAACCCAACCCCCCCCCAAAACCACAACAACCCACACACACTTTTAATATATAGTTTTTTTTCTTCAAATGAAAGATGCAAAGTGATCATAAAAGAAATCAGAGGGCAGCATGTGATAAAAGTTCAATGCAATCTGTTTTCCAGAGTAAAGCTCTTCTTAAAATATCATTCTGCCTCAACTAACCACTTCCTTTCTAAGAAAAAAAAATTGAATGGGAAGATAACATGTCATTGCTTGCAACACTAAAAAGGAACTGAACACAGAAACTCCAGAAGGTCTTCTCCAGCCTTAAGTTCCCCACATGCTGTAAATATGTCTTTTCTCTATATTCTGTTCTACACTTGCCCCACGAACCAACTGTCATCCCTGATGCCTGCAGCTCCGTAACCAGGAGAAAACACCAACATTATCACTAAGGATTTGCTACTGGATCAATTTTGTAGGTGTTGTAAATCAGCATAGCTTCAGCAATTCCAGGTAAGTGATGGTGATTTACAACGCCCTGGGGATCTGGCCCTCTGTCCTTATTACTTCATTAATCTGCATATTCCTGCAATGTGCACCGATTTTTTTTTTCTAAATTACTTTTACTTCAACCCACCTGTTATAAGTCTGATGTGGATTTATACAGAGTTCACACCATACTTTCTTACTTATTTTTGAAGAAGCATTGCCCTGAATCTGTCCACGGTCCATAAATGATCTATATGGCTGACTGAATCAAGCCTGAGCTGGTAGCTGTCAGCAGGTATGAATTCAATTTTGCAAGACCAATCCATTAGTATCTAAACACTATTAATATATATGTCTCCACTATTAATAGAGTGGAGAGGGAGAAGCACATTTTTTCTATCCCGGGGAATAAGAGGCTGGCCACTTCTGGTAGGAAGGTGTTTGATCAGGTCTGTCAGAAGCAGAAGACCATGGTGAATACTTTCTTATAATAATGAGTTGCTCGTTCCCAAGAGAAGAGAAAGCTGGTGTTGGGAAGCATGTTTTATCGTTTTCCTTCAAGACATCAGTGAAGCTAAGAGCCCAGCAGGATTCAAAGGAGGTTTAGATATTTATATGGATAACAAGAAAATAAATTCTGGTATTTCAGTGCATAACCCTTCTACTAGAAATGCAGGATATAAACAGGCTCAGTATTGCTACATTTCCATTTTGGAGTTTTCTGTAGTTCCCTTAATTTCCCTCTGACACTGTCTACTGTTAAAAATGGACCCTGAGGGAATGACTTTTATCCTCAATGGCATGGCCTGAAAATCAAGGAACCTGGCTGGTGAGTGAAAACCTAACAGCTACATTTTTTTTAAATTTATTTTTTAAAAATAAAGTGTTGTTTTGATGCCAAGTTTAAAGTGAGGCACCAATAACCCACATCAAACTTATTATGTGGGCATTTAAACCCCTCCAGAGTCCTCTGAGAGCAGCACTAACGTGGAAGAAATATCACTGAATATCACTGAAATTTTTGGAGTTGGAAGGGACCATAGAGATCATCTAGTCCAACTCCCCTGCCAATGCAGGACCACCCAGAGCATGCCTCTCAGGACTGCATCCAG
>BJBW01002077.1:243-27698 GCA_004320125.1 Scolopax mira
ATATTCTTCTAGCTGCAATGGAGTATAGAATAACTCCAATGAAGTTGATGCTTTTACTGCAAGAATAGAACAGTTTGGCCCATGAGGAGCAGAGATCTTTTCCCTTTTCCCTTGTGGAAACTGCCATTCACAGGAAGATATAGGAAAGAAAAAAGAATGACGTTAAAGAAAAAGGAAGTTACAGGAGTGGGAGGCTGCCATGGTGATGACCAACCTTCTACTGTTTTAAGTCCTGATGTGTATTGCGTTGCGTTTTCTGGGTTTAATTTTGGTGCTGGAGTGTAGTGCTAATAAGGCTGCACAGTTTTGTCTTCTCCCTCTCTGAGGCAGAGCTAATTAAAATAGGCATTAATTAATATGTGCTTTGAGGTCCCTGAACTTTAGGTGATTAAAATATCATAAATAATATATTATAACTTATAGCACTATGAAAGAGTTTAGTGTCCTTGACTCTGAAATGTGACTAATCTTGAGTGCTCTGCATGGTAAAGAACAGAGCCATTTGAAGTGACCACCTACATCTCTATGTCCCTGGAAGAGGTCAGTTTAGCTGTCAGTCCCTGGGCTCCCTTCTCAAACCAGCCATGGGGGACATTAGTGGCAGAAACTTTCCATCTTTGATCTCACTAACTTTTCCTGATGCAAAGACTTTACCTTTTTGTCAGGTGGTTAACAGGCTATTGCTGGTTTTATATCTGCTCTAGATAAGTTGCAGGTTTTGAGCAAGGCATATTTTTATGGCTTTGTGCTTTTAGTTCTCTAATTATCCCACCTTTTTGACCTCTTTTTGATGGTGATACATAGAGGATAATTAATTAAATATTGAAAACAATTTTACTAGCTTCACAATGGCTCTTGTTAGTTTTGTCTTTGCATCCGTTGCTGTCTTTTTATGATGGTTATGATCAAGTATGTGCACTGTCAGCAAACTAGACCTCTTGCTCTAGAATACTTATGTAGAATATAAATTCAGTAAATGTGGCAGTGAATGTTAATAAACTCCGTTAGCACTTGGTTTATGCAAGAGTCAAGACTACCTTAGTGCTACTAGGGAAGGTCCTGGTCCTGGTCAAACGGGGCAGCTTTAAAATGATGCCTTCTCCTTCACACCCCTGCTGAGAGGAGGAGGTTCACCTCCCTGATATGAGTGATCTCCTTCAGATCTCCTTCAGACAAATTAGCAATTTAGACAGTCCTCTTGCTTTCAGGAAAAGGATTAAAGATATGCTTTTCAAGATGACCTCTCTGCTCTAGCCTTACACCCCCACCACCTCCATACAGACTGTAAAAGCTTCTTTTTAGGAAAGATTCAAATCAAATGCCCTGGCTAGTGAGAATTTTGAATCTGTATCCAGATTTCTAGGCTGCTGTTTGGTGCTGATTTCTTCTTATAATCACCATGGCAGCAATACTTAACTCATTCTGTTAAAAAAAAAGAAGCTTTTTAGATACTTTGTCTATGAAGCACCATGCCAAAAAAAAAAAAAAAAGATAATTTTTGTAATTTTTTACATGACAACACAAAATTGGAAGCCTGCAATCAGTGGGAAGTAAAAGCTTTCAAAAATAAAGCTCCAAGGTGATAAGTTAAAATTGCTGGTTGTCACATCTCTCCTACTGCTTTTATCCATAACTGCTCTGTGCCTTGTACAAAAGCCTGGCTTTATTAGCATCCACTGAAAGCCTTCAGACAACATACGACCTTGTGACTCCCAGGTTAATGACTGGTATTAATTACTACCAATGTATGAATTTCTAAGGCCGCATACCAGTTACTATGTTTTATTTCAGATGCATGTAAAATCCAGTCTGTAACTTCATTTAATGTCACTGGCTTCAGCACTGAGAATTGCTCTAAGACAAGAACATTTGCAGGTGTCAAGAATAGCTGTATTTATATCTGACTGTAAAAAGGTTGAGAGTTTATTGCAGCAAAATGGGCCTTCACAGAGGTTTCAAGGAAAAAAAGGAGGTGCTGCTTTGGTCTACTCTACTCTCTGAATGCACATCATCCCAAATCTTGCAGAAATGAAGGAAAGAATGGTTGATCACTTATATAAAGGGTAAGGAACAAAGATGTAACTTTCCAGACTTTTTCCTGGCCTAGTGGTATCTATCCCTTTCTGAGCTCTTTCTGAGCCCTTTCTGAGCTCTTTCTGAGCCTGTCTTCAGTGCTGTATTCACAGAACCACCCATTCCTGGGAAGGCCTGAGATAACTGTGGGTACCATCTCCCTGATGGTAACCCAACAGGTTTGTCCAGCCTGCCGGCCATCTTCCACAGTCTCCAAGGTTTGCAAACAAACACTTCCATGCTTTCTCCTCTGTTGTCCCTCATGCTGGGGAACTGTGCTGTGCGAATGTCCATCAACATCTGCTTCACCATCACACTTCAAAACTATTTTCCTCTGTAGTTCCATTTATGAATTGCCAAAAGAGTACATGACAGCATTGACAGCCAGTGAGCTGACATCATAACTTCCCACTGGCTTGGGCTGTCTCATTCTGTTCATCCCACAACAGATAGATGACTTGTGAAACCCCCTGCCAAAGGATATGGTAGATAGTAAAAATTTACAAGTGCTGACTGAACATCATTAAAATAAATCCACTGAGCATTGCAGAATACATAAAGCCCACATTCAGAGAAATAAGATCCTGAGATAAAATCACTAAAGGCAGAGGGAATTAGCAAGAAGCTTCATCTATGGTTGTCTTATTCTTGTCTTCTTTCGTAACCATCCACTTATGGCCATACTTTGGGATTGCTTTTATCAAGACACCAGAACAAGAGATTGTCAACAGTCCCAGGAGCAAAAATTGTTCAGAGATCTCTTAATGACAATTCTATAAAAACAAAGTGCTCTCCTGGAGTGGACAGACCTTTGGTCTAACTCACTTTGACCATTCTCTAGGTTTTGCTTTTATGTATTTAAAATAGGAATCAAAATCAGAGCATTTAACTCTCTGTTACCTTTTTTATTGTTTTTCCTGTAGCACGACTAAATTTGTTACATGCACATCATTAAAACTGTGGCATCCAGGGCAAAAAAACCCAAGCCTTAAGCTTTACCCCACATCCCAGTAACAGTAGAGATGCTCTGAGAAGATGTAAGCTGGACAAGGTCAGTGGCATCTTGAGCCATAATCTTTTCTTGGAGGGCTGTCATGTCAATCACAAGAGGGTAAAACAGGCCCTAGTGCATCTTTTACAAAGAATTTTGTGATGGTTTCCCTGTGATTTATTCAGTGGCAGAGAATGACAGGCTAAAACCCACTACAGGTTTTAGGTATTTTGTCCAGTGCATTTTCTACAAGTAGAAATTTAATAGAATCATTTTCTGCTTTTGAAATACCAGATGCCATATTGATCTTTCTCTTATAAATTCTGTTATTATGGATTTTGATGCCTCCCTGCTTACAAGACGGCACAGAGATTTGTTGTAGAGCATGTTTCTGTATGTGTTTTGTAAATGAGCATAATTTCAAATGATGGAGGTCACTTTTCTTTTTTACTTAAGTTTGAGCTAGAAAAACAGTGTTTACAGGAGGAAGATTTTTTGAACATTTGAACCCCAGAGAAGGTTTTTATTCAATAGTTAATTTTTCCTTTACCTGCATTCTTTTATGTGGGACTACAAAGGTAATCTGTCTGTCTGAATATTAGAACAGCTAGAGGGGCTAATTTTACCTGTCTATGGCCTCTTAAGGAGAAATACAAGTCCTCATTTGCTGAATACCAGTATTCCCTCTATTGTAATTTTTTTTGTTGCTTATACAAATACATTATTTCACAAATTTCTTAGACTGCCACCTTCTCCCACCTGTATTTCCCAAGCTGGAGATGAAAACTTCCCTAGGTGGATTGACAAATGACGGCAGCAGTACCATTTTTTACACAAATCCTCAAAGATTATTTAAGTGCATATTCTTCTGTTGAAGCTGGCAGGAAGTTGGTGCCAGGTGGATTTTATCCCTGCTGCACTGGAGTGCTAGCAAAAACTGAAGCAGTCTAGCTCACCAATAGCTCCATCACAAGGGTCAGCTCTGAGCTGCTGTATCATATGTACCCACAATCTGGTCTCCTCAAGCTACTTCTCACACACAGAGAGTCCAGACTATTGTGAACATCCCACTGAAAACTACCAGTTACTCTTGCTGTCTCTCAGACATGCATAGCTGTAAACCTTCTCCAGCTCTGTCTTCTCATCTGACTGACTGTAGCAAATGTTCAGAGCTCTAAGTTCATGTCGCACCCCACCAAAAACTTCACTGCTGTTCCTTGGCATCCAGCTCCACTTTATTTGCTATCACTGGACAGCCTCTGCGCTGGATGTTAGCCCACACTGATCCAAGCATTCTTAGCATGCTCTGGTCACCACTTACTGTCTTTAAAATAATTTACAACCAATTCACTTGGATTAAAATCAGACCACAAACTCAATCTAGATTTGCTCAGAGATGCTTTACACAGATGGCACATGCACTTTGTGTAAATGCATGCTGCTGATTAATCTAAGCCCTTTTAATTAACTTAAATACAAAGTCCAACCAAAGTATTTTTTGTTGCTGCTGTTTTTTAATAGCGACGTTGCAGAAAAGGTAGTGACACATGTAGCAACCAAAGACTATACTGCTGAATGCTTTCCATTAAGAATGTATAGAGACCTGATTCCTTTGTTTTCTGTTTCCCTTTTCCCATTTTCACTCCCACAGATATTTTTGGTAACCTTCTCTTCTGTTATCTATTCATTTCATTCCCAGTATTGAACATGATGCCCCCTAAGTTACCCAAAATGTTGGATAGTTTTCCACCCAAAGCACCTTTGAACCTGGGAAATGGAGAAAGCATGAAATGATATTAATGAGAACAAGTTGAGTGTCTTTGATCTATCTACAGCACTTTGAAAGGGTTGTCTCCAGAGTAGGTGCAGGGTGATGTCCTTTGCTTCCTCCTCACCTCCTTCCATATGGCTGCCTTGGAGGCAGGCAGTGGATGATGTGTGTGAGCAGGCTGTGAAAACCATGCACTAATGTGCTGGTCTTGCTAAGGGCATGTGCCCTGGAGGGCATTTCCCAGCTTTACCAGCAAATGTGCTTTCCGGTTCACCCCTTTACAGTGGACATGTTTAGTTTTGAGAATATTTAAGCTTTGATGCTGCCCTTGCTAGACACCTGCCCTTGCTAGTCTGGTTGACCTCAGACTAGTTACTTACTATTTTTGCATGTCTGTTCTTCTTCTTTGCAGTTAGCTGCAAGAGTAGTCATTGAAGTATATGAAATGCTCAAATACTGTACTTCAGTAGTCTCAACTTCAAAAAATGCTTTGTGTGTTATTCCTTCCTTAAAGGAATGCTTTTGTTCTCCAAGAGGGCTGGGTAACGGAAGGGCATCTATGAACAGGATGGTAACATAGTCTTTTATGTTCTTAAGAACTGTAATGGACATACTTGTGCTTGTTCGGAGTACGAAGGACTTTGCACAAAAATTTCACTGAATTGAAGAGTAACCAAAGACATGGAGAGCACAGCAGGATGATTGTCTGGTAGGCATGTTCATCAGGCTTTGTCTGCTTAGACCCTTCACTACAAAGCAAATGCAATAAAACACGAGATCCGTGCTGAGCAAGCAGCTACCAGACATCTCCAATGCAAAGAGTTTCTTATTGACTTTGCCCCTTTGCCAGCGTGGCACAGTGGGACCTGTTCACAAGCAGATACCGTAGCCAACTGCAGTGCAGACACTTTCATAAATGGCTATGCCTGAGTGCGTGACTTATTCCAGTTGCAGTTACAGCCTAACGTAGGATAGGCTAAGTAAGATTCTAGGTGCAATGTTTGTATGGTGTAATAATTCAGTATAATGTTATATGTTCCATAATTTGGCATGTTCCCACACAGTTCAACATAGCTGACACTAATGGTCAACAGAGAGATGTGGGCTAATAGTCTTAGACTGAATTTGATAGCAGGTAAACACATGGGTTTCCCATAGCGTTGCTGGCAAGCCATTGTGTAAGGAAAAATTACCAGTGGGGTTGTTGTTCTTAAATGTATCTCTTGGTACATGGATAAACACACAGCCACAGCTTGAGATGTAGCTGTGCTACTGCTGTGGAAGAAGAGACTGGGAACACATTCACAGCAGAACCCCGCCTTGTCAGGACATTTCCTACTGATACACATTTCACAGTCCTAATCACACTTTCCAGACTAGTGAACAAAACAGAGTTTAGAGAATGGAGTAAGCTACCTACCTACCTTCCTTCCTTCCTTCCTTCCTTCCTTCCTTCCTTCCTGTATTTTTCCCTTATTTGTGAATTACTGCAAGACAAGTGACTGCAGTCCCAAGTTTTGGAATGGAGCCAGCTATCGAAGTTCAATGGTGTAGTGGCAACTAACTACTTTAATTCAGTTTGAAGTTAGAGTAATTTATCAAGAAGGGAATGTATCGCAAAGAGCTATTCAATCCCACACGTACATTAGACAGCAAATGGACTGTACATTATTATTATATCATTTCAAATTTCTGTCAGTTGTACTGTGGGAACATTTTTTTCATATAGAGTATTTAATTCTGGAAGCAATAGTCAGTACTTAGTACTGGAAGGTAGCAGTGGACAAAACCACCTACAGACCAGCAAATTTAGGACATCTCTAAATCTATCATCAGCTCCATTACTCCTCAAGTTTCAGTTACGTACCACAAACAGTACCAACAGGAGCTTAACAGCGAATATGGAAATCAGTTTCTGGGGAGGTGAAGTTTACAGGCTTTATTTGCAATTTGGATCCAGAGACTTGCTGGGAAGAGCTCTGTGGCAAGTGCTGTGTGTGGCTGATGGCACCTTGGAGGCTTGTTTGTGTATGTTGGTGTGGCACACCAGGGACGCAATGTCCAACCCTATTTTCTGATGCCCTCTGGACACCAGCTCAAAACCTGAAGAGGATTTTTACATAGCATCTGTAGATGCCTACGAATTCCCAGCTTTATAATCTTATTTTCGTTGCTGATTCTGCCCCGCACTTGTCATATAACTGTAGATAAACCAGTAAGCTGCAGCAGTCCCAGACATAAAATGTCTGTAATAGCTGCTCGGTTCTCAAGGAAGCAATATTCAGCAGCATGTCTCCAGCTCTTGGAGATGTTTGTCTGAGAGTCACGGTACCCATGAAGGGTATCATTAGATGAGACTTTCGTATCAGTCCACAGATATAGCTGCGTGCCTTCCCTTAGTGCTATTTTATTTAATTAATTAGATCAGTTTTAATAACTGACTGCCTAACTCTGCTTTGCAAATTAGTACCCACAAAGTGGTGGAAAGATGGTGTTAAGTGTGCAGAAGCAGGAAGCGGGTGTTGTTACACAAGTGCATTTCTGTGGGAGAAGGACAGCTTGCGTCACGTCTGAATAAGAAGTGGGGAAAAAAATTACGGCCTGTCATAATGACAATGGCAGTCTCCTTCGTCCTCACCCTGCAGGAACAGGAAGGCAAAGGAGGCTGAACCCTGCAAGCCACAGCATCGCCATCGGAGGCTGCAGGTACCTGGCAAGAGGCACGTGCTGGTGTCTTCCCAGCAAGGAAAGCACAGCTGCACAGAGCCAGCCCATGGGAAGACAGCACTGCCTGGCAAGACAGAGCGCACGTCAGCAACCTTTCTCCCAAACTGATACTGATCCTGGGGTGAAAGTGGCAGTTTTGTGGAATTTTTTCTGCAGTAAGCCTCTGTGCTACTCAAGCTGCTGAACAGGGAACTGCAGCCCCCTCACAGCATAAACAAGCTCTGTCTAAGGAGGGAATGCTTGCATTCCTTGCTCGATACTGATGCTGGAAGATCACTAGTACAAACATCTTCACCTTGACCCAATGCTCTACTCCTTCAAGGCTCCTGAAATAGCTGTGATCTTGATTGATTCTTGAATTTTATACATTTGCTGTACAGCCAGAAAGCAAGCAGCAGATCTTTTGACTTTCAGACTTTCTTTGGAGGTTGATGCAGAATTTGAACAAATTCTCCAGAAACAGAGTGGCCAGGGTGATTGAATCCATCAAGCATAACAACATGAAGAGATATCATAGGGATATGATGCAAAATTTCTCAGTTTAGTGATGAGGGCTGTCAATCCAAAATAAATGCTCAATTTGTTGAGACTGTGGGCTTCTTTTGGGCCTCTTTCCAGAACTGAACTTATACAATGGAAATAGTCAAGCAACCTCCAAAACTTTACAAAGTCATGATGTACGAACTGGTGATGAAAAATGTGATGGCTGTCTTAATACAACACAAAATGAAAATGTTTGGAAAAATCATATTGGATACAGGAAAGAAAAAATCTTTCTCCAAAGGGGACACATCTAATTCAACATAAAACTACCAATAGCCTTTAGTATTTTGTCTGGTGGTGCAACACCAGTTCAACGGAGTGTGAAGTATGGCAACCCATCTGTGGCAACTGTAGGCCATCTCCATACCACGGTTTGTATGCTCCAGTAGGAGCAAGACTTGGTATCTCCCAAGTTACTGTTGTACTGCAACTCTAGAGTAACCTCAGTGTTCAACAAGAGGTATAGAGTATGAAGCATGAAGGGAAGCTCCTTATAATAAAGGCCAGATGAGACACTTACCCTAAAGCTGCAAGAGCCATTGAAATAATTGCTAGCTCCTTAACCTTTCAAGAAAAAATTAGCTGAACTGTAAAAAATGAAGGATTAAAAAAGTGAGGTGGCAGGGAGAGAGAAAAAACTGAGAAGAGAAAGACGCTTTTAATTTGCAACCTGCTCTCTTCATCAGAATTACTTTAGGATAATCAGGCAGATGCGGATGTTTCCTGGAAGGTAATGCTTGAGTGGCGAAGGTAGAATGCGATGGTTGGATAAAACACGCTTGCAAATTTGACAGGTTACATTATCTTTTATTGACATCTGAACAGAACTGCCAGACTCTGGAGGCTTTATTTTTGCATCAGCCTCTTTTTTTTTTATGACATCTGCCATCTTTAGAAATTAAACAAACTTTTTATTGCTGAGTTTTAGCAGATTATCTCAAGCAGTCTTGACTGCTTCTTGGTAAATTGTGTGATATGTGATGTGCTTCTGACTTTCACCTGCATTTTTTTCTCCTTTTTTTTTCTCTGTAAAATCATTCAAAATAATTTATGAAATTCACTCTGTGTTATAATCTAACTTTGATCTGGGGAGACAATACCAAGGCGAAATAGAAAAAAGTGGATTATAGTTCCTACATTAATAGACTTGCACCAAAAAAACCTCTTACACTTTATGAAATGAGAAAGATAAGAACATGAATTAATAATGCTTTAACAGCGGTGGCACAAAATCCTTGAACAGTAATGCTCCAGAACTACTCATATTGATTTAAAATCTATATTTAAGACAGTTAGGTCTAGATGTCCCCCTTCAGCCACATCAGATATAGATTTTCAATTTACAGGATTATTTCAAATCGCAGTCTTTAATTCAGAAAATATCGTATAAAGCTTTCCGTGTTTAAAAGTAAATTCCTATAGCTCGCTCTTTCGAATTATGCTAGTTAAAGTTTAACAGTCACTATTGATAAATGCCTGTGCATGACCATGTCAAAGCAGAACTGCCACATGTCCCACAGAGGCCTCGTCCCGAGTTGCATGGTTATAAGGCTTTGGAGTCTGGAATGAGGGAATCCCACAGTGAATACAGATTAGAAGAAGGCTGGGCTTGTGGAAAGCTTAAGGTCACCAAGGGTCAAAGTCTGCCTGCGGTGATGTCTACCTATTGAGTACAACAGGGGCTTGTGTTCATGCAAGGGCAGAGTTTGTCAAAAATGTTTTGCTAATAATAAACAGAGATTGATGTTCTTAAAAATAAAGTTAGACAATTCTTTGCTTTATATTGAAGTAGGAGCACCAAGAGAATTGATTATTGCTTTCTTGCATTCCAAAACAGTTCTTGAGGACTTTGCTGGAAGTGTGCACTGTTCATTCAAAGGGAAATGATTACAGCCTGCAGCTACATTAGTGTGCTAATATGTAATTAGTACAGTGTCACCTTAAACAACAAATTAATTCACAGTGGTTAGGTAAATCATAACACAAACTCACATTTATTTTCTATAAAATGACTGAAATTTTTAGTGTGCCCCAGCAAGACTGTCCTCTCCAAAGAATAAGGTGAACTGGTGTGGAACAGATGTGAAATTTAATTAGAAGAACAAAAGGGTATTTGTCACAAACTCAAAAATTGCAACAAGGAATGGGGGCTGGGAAAGCAAATTGATTCCAACAGTGGCAAGAAATGTCTCCCTTAACTAATAATAGTAATGGGCAGAGAAGGCAATATCCAGATCCAAAGGAAAGTGCTAGTTAACATTTAATGGCTTGAAGATGAGGATAAATCACCCTGGCTTGAGTTCAAATTCACATTTGGTTGCTTCAGTATCCCTGTGATGTGTTTCTGGAACTGGAAAATAGCTCTTTGGATCCAGCCACGACACCAAATTTTAAGGGTGGGTTTGGTGGTGGAAGAGAGAATTCCTCTCAGACCTCCAGTTTAGAGATTTGATTTGATGGCTGGGTCTGGAATGGCAGCTCCTCAGCCCAGGGAAGAACCCTTGGACACCTCTGTAGTGATATAAGCACATTATATCTGTTCTTGCTCCTTATGCAAACCACAGAAGTAATGACTGTCTGGCTAATGATATTGCCACTGATTGTTCTCAAATGTGAAGATTATGCTGCCCAGCTCATCTGAGAGGCCAAATTTAAATGATTATTCACTGCAGTTAGACCTTCCAGCTTCCCACTCATGACAGGGGAGAGGGGAGAGAAACAAGGGGTGATTTGCAAATCCCTCCCTCGCCCTCCATCCCATCAGTATTCATCATGACTCAAAGTTTATAGCTATGGAGTGGAAGATGATTGTTCTGTCAGACTAGGGAAATGAATCCCGAGGAATGAGCAGGTTTCCCATTTATCCATAAATTGACTTACCTCTGTTGGTAGTATAAAACAGGTAAAAGGATCCATTGTATAGAGCAGGTTGCAGTACTAATGCATCCTGCTTCCTATTTGAGACGTCTCACGGAGCAGACAATGAGGCTGTTCCAGAGAGGCTTGTGAACTCAGAGTAACTTCTCTTCATAATGCCTTCAGTGAACAAAAACGAGGAGACACAAAAGAAGGAAATATAGACTAATTAAACAGAATCTTCTCTAACCCAGATGATTTTCATGCTTTTTCCACAGGGCATCAGCAAATCTTTAAGGATGCAATTTCAGCTCTAACCTTGAATTTCCTTGCTGTAATGGGGAAGGAGTGAACCTTTTAGCTTTATCTGAACATAATTTTTCTGTAAAAAGCAGATTAATTCTGGGTCCCAAGTTTCTAGTACTCTGTGTTTTGATTTCTTTTTAGTGCCTGTATAGGCACCGTTTAGGGAATTGGTAAGACAGATGGAGCTTGGCATGATTTTTTTTTTCACGCTGAATGTAAAACTGGTTGGGTTTTTTTTATTATGCAGCTAAGATAAGAAAGGTAGGTGGCTGGAAGTAAGGAATTTCTAGATAAACTGTATAATTCATTGCAAAAATCTCAGAATACGTACACAAAAAGATTTGGGGTTCTTCAAGTTGCAGACTAACGGCTGACAACTGTTGTTGCAATTGTCATTAGAATACCTTAAGAGACATGTTTTTGTCAAAAATACTGACAGCATTCCTTTTGATGTACTCATATGGAAGGATCTTTAAATTTATAGCTTTGTCCTTTGCCTAATCTGAGCTGTGACTGGTTGAACTGTACTTTATTCCATGCGAGATAAGTCTGGAAATGAACAAAGCTGATAGCTGTGAGTTTTATTTGAAGTAGATAGGAAAGTTTAAAGAGAAATTTAAAAATCTTTTGAAGAGAAGTTTGACATTTTAGAGCAAATAGTTTATGTAATTTACTAAATTCTATTAATGTGAGTACTTATCATCAAAGTGCTGAACAGGCATTCAGTGGGTCACCTTCATAAAAATAGCAACGAAGTACACTTCATTTCCTCTCCTGCTTCTTTGAGTTTGTTTGGAGAAGTAAAAGTGCCCAACGAAGTAGCGACACCATTAAAGCGATATGTAGAGAGTCAGGGACAAAAAAGCAATAAATCTGCCAAAGATATTTTGAACGGAGATAGCAATAATCTTGTCTTGTATACCTGGCTCAAAATTGCTGATCTATTGTAATGCACAGCAATGTACTGTACCGGATTGACATTTATATAAAAAAAAAGTCTTTTCAAGCTCTGCCTCTCAAAGCATTTCAGTTGGGAATGAACTGTAAGTCCACAAGGAAAAGAACACATACAAGTAAATACTGTACTCATAAGGAATTCAACAACAGCGCTGAACATTTTAGTTAGAATTAATTTATGACTTGAGTTGAGCAAGCAGTAAAAAAAAATGCTGTCCTGTGAATATCAACTTGGATTCATAAGTGAATTTCAATTTGACTCTTTGAACCATTTCTAGAGGTTGTTTCCTGTGGATATTTGGCACAGAGCTTTATCAGCAGAAACTATTCTCAGCAGTGTCCATTTTAAATTCAAAAATTTGAATGTTTACCAAAAGTGATTTCTTGATTTGCGTATCCAGTGTCAGTTAGTTAATTAGACAACTAACCTCATCAGGAATAAGTTTTACATGACTTATATAATTAAGAAACACAGTGTGATTTGCAAGCGTTCGCAACTCCTTGCGAGTGATCTGCAGACCTGGAATTATTAATTACGAAGGCATTCATAAATAATTCTGCATAGTAAATGTGGAAATGTTGTGATCGTGTAAGGGCAATTTGCAAACAAGAAACAAAAGGCAGAATTTGTTTATACATGATTAGTTACTAATTATTTGCTTAGCTTTATCTGCCATTGAAAGAATAGGTGCTGGCAAAGTTGCTAAAGACATGCTTACAGTCTTCAGGTTCTGGAGATCATGCTGGAAAGGTAGTAGGGCTAATTCAAACTGCTGTGAGGTGGCATGTCTTTGCTGAGGTCAACCAAATGGCAGCTTTTAACTATGAGTCTGAACTTGACTGTTCTCCCCAGGTTGTCAACTACTTGGGTTGGGCCATTTTTCCATTTGTAATGTTGACAGTAGCAATAGCACACAATGTTATCTGCGTGCTGTCCACAAGCACCTGACTTGCATTCTTCTCCACTTCTCTTTCGCAGATTGACACATAGATTGAATTCAAAAGTGCAGGAAAAGAACTCTGCCTGTGAAAGGAGCCTGCACTCCAGAGGGTTTGCTCTCAACTATTGTGAGACCTCCGGCTACAACACAGGACATGGGAGCTTTTCTGAACCCTCGTGTCTTGTGTTGCAGCCAGAGGGGCACATCTTCTCAACCGAGTCTGAGACAAGTAGAAGAAACCAACATGAAAGAGGTGTAAAGAAAGATTGAAAGACGGGTATGGGCGCGGGACGTCACTGAACATCTGAGAGAAACAGACTCAGGAATGTGATCCTTGGCATTACAATTTCAAACTTTCTCATAGATCCAGAGGAGATAGCAGATTTCTACTTGTTCTTGAATGCAGATTGAAAGATCTGAATCAGGTAGTAAAAGTTACTGTGCTTACAAGGCATTGGTCTTTTTGTTTCTTTCTGCAAATTTGAAAAAGTAGAATTACTGAATTAAGCACTAAATGGTTTGCTAGTATTTCATGATCTTCCCTTTTGAAACTAAGCAGTTTTGTTTCTGTACTTCAGCAGCTGTAGGTGTGAGCTTTCAGGAGAAATAATAGAACTAAATAACTTCACATGTTTTGAGCAGAGAATGTGCCTATGATTACCATTAATTTTTTTTGTTTCTCACTGGGACAAATTTTTTACTTCTTGAGCAGCTGATTTCAGGGTGAGCCTCACCTTGAGTAGGAAATAATGCAACATGATTTCTCTGTTTTGGCTTAACTTTGTCACTTGTTTAAAACATTGCATATCAGTATTTCCCATCTAATCAAGTATTAAAATGTACTCCACTGAATCTTCCTTTTTAGTACTTCATTAGACTGGATTTACTGGGATATAATGTTTTAAATATCATAGAATAGTAGGTTTGTTTGATGTTTAACCATCATCTAGTCCAACTCTGCAATGAGCAGGGGCATCTTCAACTAGATCAGGATGTTCAGAGCAACCTGATCTACCAGATCCAGCCTTACTTTGAATGTTTCCAGGGATGGGGTATCCACTAACTCTCTGGGCAACCTGTTCCAGTGTTTCATTACACTCGTCGTAAAAAAAAAAAAGTATTCCTTATATCTAGTCTAAATATGCCCTCTTTTATTTTAAAACCATTATCCCTTATTTTATCACAACGGGCCCTACTGAATAGTTTGTCCCCATCTTTCTTATTATCCCCCTTTATTAAGTACTGGAAGGCTGCTATAAGGTCTCCCCAGAGCCTTCTTTCTCCAGGCTGAACAACCCCAACTCTGTCAGCCTGTCTTCATAGGGGAGGTGCTCCAGCCCTCTGAGCATCTTCATGGCCTTCCTCTGGACTTGCTCCAACAGGTCTGTGTCCTTCTTATGTTGAGGATTCCAGAGCTGGATGCACTACTCCAGGTGGAGTTTCACAGAAGCAGAGTAGAGGGGCAGAATCACCTCCCTCAACCTGTTGGCTTCTTTTGATACCAGCCCCAGATATGGTTGGTCTTCCGAACTGTGAACACACATTGCTGCCTCATGTCCAGCTTTTCGCTCACCACTGCCCCCAAATCATTCTGAGCAGGGAGGCTCTCAATCCCTTCCTCCCCCAGCCTGCACTGATACTGGGGATTGCACCAAGTTATGCGTGGGACCCTGCACTTGGCGTTGTTGAACTTCATGAGGTTCACACGGGCCCACTTCTTGAGCTGTTTCCAGGTCCCTCTGGATGGCATCCTGTCCCTCAGGCATGTCAACTGCACCACTCAACCTCGTGTTGTCTGCAAACTTGATGAGGGTGCATTTGAACCCACTGTCTGCGTCATTGATGAAGATACAATATCTGCATTAAGAAAATGTGTATGACACGAAAATTCCCAAAAGAGGACTCTGGATTTGTATTTTGAGTTGTTAAAATAACATGGATGATTAAAATTGCACTTGTTCTAGTCTTTCCATTTTAACATCTCGTAGAAAGCTACAAAGACACGTGTCCTCATCTGGCGATAAACATGGTTAAATTTTGGGGTAACATCTGAATAATTTAAAGTATGCTTCCAGACTGTCTATGATCATTCAGTCTTTGCCCCATTCTTTATTCATTGATTTCAGTGCCAATGAACACAAACCAAAGTTCTGCTCAAATGATTAATAGCAGGAGCTGTTCATCACAAGGCAGATATTTTTGAAGATTCCTTAATCTGATAAATATTGTGGTTTTGTAGTCAGTTTTAGATTGCTATTTCCCTTGGGAAAAATAAAAAGGCAGTTATAAGAAAGGTAAATAAATATTCTCACCTTCATTTCTTTGATCATGCTCAGTGTTTCCTGCATGATTTGTGTAGCTATCATTTAAATGAGAGAGAGTGCTTTCATTCAAGAAATGTCCTTCTGGGTCAGTACTCCTGGCTTAGTTTTTAATGCCATTTATAGTATTCAGTTTGTCCTCCTGAGCTTTGATACAAGTCAGCGGAAAGAATTAGCAAAATAACCCATGGGAGACAAACGCTCCAGTGCCATTTGCTGCCCCATTAACTCCCATTGGGTTGAAAAGCACAGTTGTTGCATCTCTGTGTGTGCCTGTCTCTGCCTCCAGCATCTCTTTCAATCCCAGAAGCACAAAATGTGATAATTTGAAGATTCTTGCTAGAGAAGATCCGTCTCTCAGCATTCTCAAACACAAGTCATGTTCAAATATTTTCTGAGGGAAAAGGGAGTGAGAAAAACTTTACAGTCCCTCCCTTGGAGGAGGCAATACTTCAGGAGAAAACATTGTATTTGGATGGAAGAGCAGAGATCTGGGTATAAGTCTCTGCAGTTGCACTGGTTTACTCCATTTTACCTGGTGATCTCTCCCTTTCTAATGTATCCCATATGAGCTAGCAAAAATTCCAAGAGCTTTCTAAAATACTTTAGTGAAGGACATACTTTTATTGTTTTTTTTTTCCAGTGATCTTTATTCAAATTCTTTTGTACGCTTCCTATTGCACCAGAAATACATAACAAATGGTATGACAGAAAAATATATCTATAGAGCAGAAGAGGGTTATTTTTTTTCTCTGGAATCTATGAGCTAGATGTACTGGTTGAGAAGAGTTTTGCAAGTAGTTAACCATCAGACTGTAGCCAAACCCCTAGTTCAATGAAAAAAAAAACCAGCAGTTAAGTGTAGTTTAATATTTTTTTCCAGGAAGTATTGTTATTATAAACTGTAATTAGTGGTTTTAACTCAGCAATATTTCATTTCTCTTAAAGGAGAAATAGCTTCCTAGCTGAGCATCTTTGTTAGAGCTGTCAGTGTCCACATTCATAAAAGGAGAAGAGCTGTAATCGAAAATGGGTAATTTCTTGGCAGTTTAGATGCACACTCCACCAATTAAGAAAGCCAGGACCTCCTAATGATGTTAAAATAACAGAAAATGGAATTATGTCAAACATTCAGGTGTTGCTCAGAGCACCTATTTGCTCAAGTGAGAATTTTATTTGTTGGCGATAGCTGAATACTTAATTACAGTAGCTGTGCTAAATATCACTGCTGGCGCTTGAGATATATTTAGATTCAGCTCCCTCTGTCTCAGAAAACACAGCAATTAAAATGCAGCACTGTAACATAACGGAACTGATAATAGGTATAGGGCTTAAGAAGGTTTGAGATGTTGCCAAATCTGCTATGGAAACTACAGATGAAGCATGAAAATGGTGAAGGCTTTTCCTTCCTGTGCTAGTCAGAACCCTTACTCTGCTCCGTCAGTGCAACATGCAGCGATACGGGGATTGTCAAAGAATCTGAAGGAGTTTGACAATAATAATCATTATAGCATTAGTCTTACTGCCTATAATTTATCTCCTTTACAAAATTTGCTTCAAATAATGAACCAAAGCTTAGTCCTGAGCAGACCTAAGGTATTCCTTTTAAAGGCTCTTTTCTCTCTCCTCTCCTTTCACATGAGGCATATACATCCTTTGGGTCCTGAATCAGAGCATGTGATTCCCACTTGGGCTGGCTTCTTGCATAGATCAGCACAAGTCAACACGATCATTTTAATTTCTCCCAGTTGGGGATCTGATTTCATCTTGTGTTCCCAAATGGTGATAGAGAACGAAACTGAGTGTGGGACACAACATCTAAAAGTTTATCACAAGCATGCCTGAATCTTTTGTGATTTCATCTGTTCTCTGCTTCCCCATTCTCCTCCTTGCCCTTCTTTTAGCACCCTCAGCCCTCTCAGATTGAACGAGAGCTCGAGTTGTTGTTCCCTATTAAGGCTCAGACCCTCAGCCAGTCCCAGCAGAAAGAATGTAGCAGAATGCAAGCTCTAATATATAATTCCTAACTGTATTTTAAACACTGTCATACCATGCGCAGGAAATCCTGCACAGTACATCTTGAAGGACTAAGTGGGAAGGCATTGCCTCCTTGGCACATACTGTTTGACTTTGCTGCAGGAAACTGCTTTGCAACATGTATGGAAAAAACCTGCACTCTTACCAGCTCTGAATTTGCCAGGGGTGAAAAAAAGATGTAACAAAGAAGTGTCCTTGCCCTCATTTAAGCTATGTTTATGCTTTGAAAGCCCCATGCAATTCACTGAAAGAGCTTCTTCATCCCTCTTCAAAATGTGAGCTTATTAATTGTCAGAGCCCCATACTGATGAGATGAGGAACTGTCACCTGTAACAGTTCATAAAACAGTGGCACAGCATAAGTTACTTTTCCCAGTGATTTGCTTGGGAAGCAAAGGGGCTGTTCATATTTGCAGGCTGATTCAGTCTGCCATCACTATGTAGAGCATGCAAACAAAAGTGGCAATTCACTCAAGCCACGAAAAACATTTCTTATCTGTCATTTACAGTTCCATTCTTTAAAGTTCATTTCTTTCAGTATGTTTTTTAAATTGAATTATTATATGTATAGTGTACATGTCTTTGTTTCACTGAGAATTTAATTGACAAAAACCTCATTTTCAACTGAAAAAGACGGCTTTGCTGGAAACATAATAATCCATGCACCATTAGCCTTGGTTATAGTCAAAAAGGAACAGTAAAAATGTCACCTTCTAGCTCAGGTCAGCTTCCTGAGTGGATCACAGGTGGTGTTTGTTCACTTTACTGACTAAAATAAATCTTATTTCTCTCAGCTGTGAGAACAATGCAGTTAATGGAGATAAAGGTGGGCTTCAGTCTGTGTCTCATGTATTCAGCTGAGATTAATTTAGTACTTTAATGAAGAATTTTTATCAGTAGTCATGATGCAGGGGAAGCATCCATTAAAAGCCTTGAGTGAACTTCCAGTAGTCAGGAAAGAGAGTGTCCTTGTAAAGTAATGTGAGCCCAAGAAGCATAGCCCTCCTTGAATGAGACCAGGCTGGGGACATCCTTCTTCCCCACAGGCAAAGGAAGGGAGTAAGGCATGATCTAGTAGAGCAATCCCATAACTCTGATGCAAGGTCGACTCAGAATCCCAGCAGGAGTAATGGGGTGAGTCAGATCGGTGCTTGTGGAGGAGGTTTCTTCCCTATCCACGCTGGCCTGCAAAGCTAGCTATCTGTGGCAGGACGTTTTTTAACGTGGTCTACCTTTTTTAAAGGCAGAGTGGCTGATATGGAGTACAAGCCCTGTCCTGAACGCTCCCATGTCCTGCTGCTAGCTGGACACCGTGGCAGCTGACACCGTGGCAGCATTGCTGGGCTTCAGGCACGCAGTACTCAGCCGTACCGGGGTCGCTGGGTGCCCTCACTTCAACAACGGGCTCCTGCCTGGCCTCACTGCACTTCTGACATTGTTCTTCTCTGTTTCTGCTCTTCGAAGATGAGGTGGAGCCAGGAGCAGCAGGGAGATGGTAAGATTTCCTATGCTATGCTAATGGTACATCATTTTCTCATCTTCACTGTGCCAGAGAAAAGCTCCAAGACATATGGGGCCAAAGGGGGTCTGCAGCACAGCTGGAGCAGGAGGGAAGCATGCTGGAATCAGGGCATCCACAGCATGGGAGCAGGCAAAGACCCTCAGCATAGGGCATACTGCTCTAAGGGGTCTGGGAGAGAGGGAGGAATAGTCAGAGAATGAGAGAGGAAGAGGAGGGGACCCAGACCCACATCCTCTAGGACTTCACTGCCTCCTTCTCCAAGAGGTTTTGCAGTTTGTTCTTGTACCAAGGTAGTATTTCAGTATTGACTTTGCGGTTGTTTGGAATGCCATTGGTCCTCAACACTTGACAGAGAAATGCAAAACCAAGATCTCTGCTTTAATTAGAGAAGGAGGCTGGGACTGTGTTGAGTTCTGAAGCCATGACAATCAGAAAAGGTTTGGAAAAGAGAATGGTGCAGAAAAGGAGAGAAAAACAGTGCACGTGTAGGTGTGTGCAGATGTACTCTCCAGATCACGGACTGAGGAGAGAAGAGGTGGAAATAATTGGGAATTGAACCTATAGATGCCTGTTACCCTCATGTTCATCCAGAGCAATTCCCATCAACTTCTGCTGAGCCACCTGGCTTCCCATTAGAGTAACAGGTCAGGGAAGTTTGCTCCCAGTCTTTGCTGCACAAGCCATTTCAATTTTTCTGAGTTGCAAACCTGCAAGCTGAACTTGAATGTCATTCACAAAAGGTGTCTCCTGTCCTCTCCCACCGGCGTAGGCGTATTGTACCAGGTTATTCAGGCAGTGCTACAGTTCCATGGTCTCTGTTTGAACTTGGTAATAAACACCAGAAAAGGCAAACACGTTTCCTTCCATGCTGCTAGCAGGGGAAAAGCAAGGAGTAGAAAAGGCTCCGATATAAAAGACGTAACTGTGGGTGGAATGCATCCACCAGGTGATGAGCAAACAGTATGCAGAATAGATAGAAAATGCGTTCAACACTGTGGCAGGGCAGGGCAGGCTTCCCTCTTCCCACAACTATGGCTGCCACGGGCATCCTGAAGAAATAGCGAATCCAGCTGGCAGAAGGTTTGAAACTTTCCATGGTATCAACCTCTCCAGAATGACTCCATTGTATGTACTGGGGCGGCGCCAGGCGAGGAACCGCAGGGTTCCTTCCTGCCGGCCCTGAGCTGGGTGTCCGCTGGGTACTGGATCACCGCGGTGTGATGCCCCGCGAGGTAGCAGATTTCAAGGCACAGTCAGTGGTAGCAGTGTCCTCCCTACTCGCTCCACACCAGCAGAGGCCCCTGTGTGCTGGGGACCACGGCTTAGTCACTCTGCAGCCTGCATTCCTCTTCCACTGATGGTATGAAGGGGAGGAGAGGAGGAGAAATTGATTGTCACAGCCAGCAGACTGTCACCACCCAAAAATGCCGCTCTCAAAGGGTTGCCCTTCTGTGTGGGTGCCTCTGCCCTCTGTGAGGAGCGGGAATCACACAGATGCTGGGGATACTGGGTTGGGTAGAAGCAGTTGCCTTTGAAGGGTTCATGGGCATCTTGGCCAGGCTGTCTCCAAAGCCCTCTCCAGGCTTTTTTTCTTGAGGATTACTCCCTATCCTAGAAAGTATATGGATTCATGTGAAAGAAGTTAACATTAGTGTAACCGTTGCTAATCTAATCTCTCCCTTTTGCATGATTCTGTCAATCTTGTAAAAAGAAAAACAAAATTCTCTTTCTTCCTCAGCCTTGTACAGTCTCTGTCCACAGCAGCGCTGAGGAAGCACTGGAGCATGCTGGGTGTTTTGCTCTTTTTTTTCAGCACTCCAATATAACCGTGTTAATTGGCCGAAAGATTTTAACACCCAGTCATGTGTACGCTGATGCACAAGCTAGGTAATATAGTAAGGGCTGAATGTAGTAAGGGCTACAAAAGGGCTTGCAAACTATTTAAAGGGAGAGTCAATAATTCTTGCCATGTGCTGCCTCCTTCTCTGCAACAGATCCATCCACACATATTCTAAGAAGGGCTGAATCACCACATTATAAATAGACTCACTATGTATTTTTTCTCCCTGAAAATAATTTCAAACCGAACATGCCTACTCTATTCACTTTGAATTATTGCTCCTAAGAAAAGAGAAGACAACGACACTTTCTAACTCTTTCACTCTACTTTCCCTATTAGTTGTCTGACTGTTAAAAGCCTTGACTGTTAGCCTTTGGGATGCAAACCTGCTCCCATTTAAGTCAATGTGAGTTTTATCATTGACTTAATTGGAAGTGAGATTGAGCCACTGGGCATGTGAGTGGCTTTGTGTAGAGCTTGAAAAAACTAATAAAGGGGACTGAGGCAAAATGTAGTGCCAGTTTTTTTCATCACAGCAATAACCCAGCTTTGCTCAGCCTGCCCATAGTAATGCTAAAAAGAAAGCCTAGGCTGAAAGGAAGCACTCATAATATTATAGCTTAATTAGTTTATGGGAGAAAAATGCTGAAGGGAAGTGGAGCTCCCGTTGTTAAATATTATACCGTTGCAACACTGACTAATGTTGTCTGCTCTATGCTAAGTTAGCCAAAGTCCTTGCCCTGTTCCACTGCAGCCTGCCCGGGTTTCTGTGCTCCCTCCTCAAGCCTCAGTTTTGGTTTAATGACAGTCATGCCGTGTACCTCTGAAAGCACAGAAAACATTTCTTTTCTGTGTATCTAATTTGCCTATTATTAACATTATCCCCAATCTTTTAAGTAGCTGATTATTAAGCAAAGAAATAGCAATGAAGCAAGGAAAGAATGTGATAGGGAGATTTACTGTGTGGGAGGCAGAGATAAAATTAGATTTCTTTAAGCTACGTAGTATAGTTGTTAGGAAGTTAGGCTAATTTTTCAAGGAGCTGTCACTTAAATAACCTCATCTTATTATTCATGCAGAGGTATTTATTACAGAAATTCTTTCCCCCCAGTCATCATTTTTTTCCAGTAGCAGAAGTTGGGAACTCAACAATTGTTTGCATGCCCGAATAATGCAATGGCATGTTATGATAATGCAAATAGTAGATTATTATAGGACACGATTTAAAAACATACTGCCGCTTCTAGTGGAATTTGTTTGTTTGGCCTCTTTTAGTATTTTCACCATCTGTCTCCAAATTTTCTTTCCCAGTCTCTCAGTAGAAACAGTAAATTTTTCCCATCTTGATTTGTACTTAATGCTGTTTCTCATTATCTGCTGCCTTTTCTAAAGGTGTTGAGCAGTCCCAGCATCAAACCCACTGACTGCTAATAGTACCCAGTATCTCCACCACCACAGTGCTCCAAAGAGCTCTTGATTGCTTTCTTTTTCCCCCAGCTCTATTCTGTTGCTTCTACCTCCAAGTTGCTCCCACTCCTGGCCTATGTATAAATTAATCAGATTGACTTTTAGGCTAAACTATGGACTCTTAGAAGCGCGTGTAGCTTCTAAGCTACAGTACATGGAGTACAGTAAATGGAGTACATTTTCCAAGCCATGAACTGCGAGGTAGTCTCAAACCATTTGTGGGTTTGGCGATCCCATAGCTAAGTCCGCAGACACTACTTGACAGAAATTTCCACTTATGCTTCTTCCAACTGTCCATCTCTAGCTCTACTCCTCTGTTTTGTCTTGCTTACAGGACTGCCTCAGCATGTACTTCTCAGATCCATCCTGAGCACTCCTGGCTTTTCCAGTGAACAAGGAGAGGTCTGCATAAACCTATATGGCTCTTTACAGTACATTCAACCTCTCAAACCTCAAGGGGACTCTAAGCCTTCTATAAATGAGGAACCTGGCGGACAACAGCAGGTTATTGGTTTTATATCAGAAAATATAATAAAGGGATCAAGGAAGGAAAAAAAGCATATACTTCTATCATGCTTTCATTATTTATAGTCTTAGCATAACCTCTTGCAGCTGGTGGTTTGCCAGTAGAAGGGAACCTTCCTTTTTTAGAGGGGCACTTTTTAATTATAGCCCAATCTGCTGTGTAGTTAGCCAAGTGTGACCTCACATGCCAAATGCTCAAGGTTTGGAAAAAACAGCACACCGTACAGAGCTGGGTTAAGCTGCTCACAGGACATATGATTTAATTTGAGCACAGGAAAGAAAAAAGAATTGAAATTATGATAATCTAAAGTCCCTCAAAAATGCCTAGGGCTTGGGGGCCTCCTTAAGGTTGCAAATCTGGACCTCTCCAGGTTAGGTAGTGAAGAGACATTCTTGCTTTCATGGTGTTATCAGGTGCTGGTCTGTGTTGGAATGCATGTGGCTGTTCCTCTAGGAGAAGTTTCAGGAGGTTAAGGCTACCACAGGTTTCTTTTCTTTTATCAAGAGAAAAATTCTTGCTTGTTTGAAATGAGGAGGATATGAATGTCAACATGGGCAAAATGTGTCCTAAATACATAGACTCTGTTCAAGTTACAGAAAGGGAACCTAAAGAAGATTTCTAATCAACTGCTGAGGCTGTTACCTCCAGAACAGCAATTTATAGGTAAAATCAGTCTTTAAAACAACTGCTTTGATTCACGAAAACAGGCATTAAAAATGCTGAGGGCTCTCTGGTAAGACAGAAAGGGATGAGTATGACTGTTAGAGGCAGGAGTGGGAGGTGTAGTGCATTTCTGAAAATGCCAAGAATAGGACACGACAAAAATAGGGTTACCAAGAGATGTATTTCTCTCTGAAACTAAAGAGGCTATGGAGTAATTAAGTGGCACCAAGGAACATATTTTCAAGGCAGGCACTGAACTGGCAGAAAACTGACACAGACAGAACAGCGTGCCAGTGGTGTACATACAGCTCTTCTCACCCTGGCTGCTGACTCTTGCAGATGCTCTGCTTCCTCCCTTCCTCCTTTCTCTAGTACCTATCCTTCCCTCCTTTCTTTCTCTTTCTTTCTGTTTTCCTCAGTCTCTTTCTTCAAATGAGTAAATAAATATGATTTTTATTAGCACTGATTGGTGAGGAAATAGAGATTGAACCTGCCTGGTGAATTTGCATGCCAGATTCACAAGACCATCAGGCTCCTCTCATTCTCAGAAGCATCTGTCCTTAAAAACACTTGTAACAGAAGTGACATTGTAAACAAGACAAGTGTCCCCAATGAGTGAATGAAGCTTTTCAGAATTAAGTTTCCTTCAGTAATATATGTCAGCGTTCAGTCAATTGTTTTCTTAAATTGATTATGGCATTGCGCTTCTCGTAACAGTAAACATGATGTTCATTTTGTTCTTTTATAGGAAAAGAAGTTGGGGTAAGACATTACAACTTGGGAGCGTGAGGCAGGTAGGAATAGTGTAACTGGGATGTGGATTCAAGGCAGGATGTCTTGGAAAACCTCTGTCAGGTTTAATTTTGTCTGTCTTGGTGACCTTATCCAGTTACTTTAGGGTTATTTTGTTGCAGTCAGGACAGCAGGACAAAGCCCCTTCTCCATCATGTAAGAACCCTCCAGTCTCTAACGCTCACACACACACCTGTGCCAGACTCCACGTTTCACTGTCACCGACACGTCAGTGCACATGGGGGAGCAGAGGTGCGCTGTGACGTGGTTTGCTGGGGCTGTGCTCTGCCTGTGGGTGACACGGGCTGGGTTTGCACGTCAGGTTTCCAGTGGGGTGTGCACTGTGACTGCCCTGCCAGGGCTGACACCCACTGCTGAGTGTGAGCTCTCCTTGTTCCTAAAAGAAAAGCAGGACCCTAAAATGGATCGGAAATGCTTCTGGCTCTCTGGGACCTCCCTGTTGCAGGGACATGGGTGGCTGTGGGTTTTTTCCAGTCAGCCCCAGCCTTGAGAGCTTTGGTGGCCCACACTGAATGTCCAGTACACAGTTTGGGGCTTAGCAAAAACCCATCAGTGTTTTGGGCAACTGTTCATTTCCCATCTCCTCCTCCTCCTTTGTCTGGCTCTCATGGTCCCCCAGGTGCTGTAAGATTCATTCCCCTGCCCTAGATTTTTCTTTGTGTCCCTACACAACTCCTGAAGGCCAGACCTTCAAAACTTTGGGCTTAACTGTTCTGCCTTTGTCCAAAGCCTCTGTGAAATATGATTAGCACATATTTACCTAGCTGAGACGCACATTGTGAGGCTAATGAATGGCTCCACAGTACCTGGTACGATCTAAAAGCCTAGAAGAGTCTGATAAGGAGGTGAGACTTACTTAATTAAGTTAACCTTCAGATTAATTGAGCTGCTTTCTGAAAAAATGCAATGTGAGTACATGCAACTCCTGCAGGGCTCTGGTCGCATTTCTGGGTCTGTACTCATTAGATACAGCCAAGTGCAGTATCTGTCGGAGGGTATGCACATTGCTGGGGGAACGTGCTGATCCTCCCTGCTTATTTATGCTTTACAAAGTGCAAGTTTCAGAAATAAATAGTTGATCTACTCTGCATGCAGCGAAAGTTAGCCCAAGGCTGGGCTGGTGATTTTTTTTTTTCCTCTGTGTGTCTGCTTGCTCCTTTGGATCATGCCCACACGCTGCTATTTCGGTTCCTAACCTAGCAATTATATAGCTACATGTATGTGCAGCAAGTGCACTGAACGCAGCTGCCTCCCTGGTGAGTTCAAGGAAACTCAGGTGTCTCTTTCGCTCCTTTTATTGAATTGACCCTTTGCACATTATCCTGTAATTCTTTTTCTTTGAGATTGAACTGTAGCAATTTATAGCTATAAAGGTATATCCTTTTCAACCTCTCTTTCCTCTCTTGACAGATTGCAATTCTTTTTTTTTTTCTTCTTTTTTTTTTTAATGACTAATTAGCCAGGGGCTTTGTGGATAAGCTGTTGGCTTTAGAGCCTCACTTCAGGGCCCCTTCCTGTTCAAGTGTAAAAGACAGAGAGGTCGCAATAGCAGTGCTCAGCATAAATCCTTCCTTCACCCCCCACCCTCTCGCCCCCGGAAATCTATCACCCACCTCTTTATCTCTTGACAAGAAAAAAGGAAGGAAAGAAGCAATATGTGGGAGAATCTCTGTGGCATGTTGTCTGGCAGTCTGACGTGCTAATGTTTCTTATGCTGTGAAACAGATGAAAAGAGAAAGGGCCTGCTGAATCCTCTTGCCCTCCATGGTCAATCAGGAGGAGTCACAGAGTAGGAAACTAGAGTGGGCACAACTAATAAGCCAAAGCATGCAGAAGCAGTGATAAATCCCCTACCAGTATACAAATGAAACTCAGTCAGCAGCAGGTTCTCAGAAGGTGCTGGATAACAGTCCTGATGGATGAAGACAGAGGACAAAGAGTGGTGGAGCTGGGACAGAGTGGAAGGGAGCCCTCAATGATGGGGGTGCGATGCAGGGAGAACCTCAGCACAAACCCAGGAGTGCTCGTGAACAGAGGATTGCAGCAAAAAGGGCTCTCACTGAGTCTGTCTTAACTGTGTTTGATGGGAAATTTTTCAATATTATATAGCAGTGTCTCTTGAGGGGGTTTCTTTTATCTTCCTGGGGTGAAAAAGGTAAACAGATCCAGTATGATTCTAGGCAGTGGTAACTGGTGTCATCAGGAGCTGTTTCAGACATAATTAGGTTTCAACCATTTAAACCTCTTGATTAACCAATAGTTTAAACATTGGTTAAACACAGTTAACAAAAAAATACTGTTTTATTTCCAAGGAATGATGAAGACTTACCTGAGAGTTGATTTGAGGTTTGTAATGCTATCTGTGGTTTCGGGTGATCTAGCAAATCTCAGAAAATATAACAGTCTTTAAAAAAGCAGATGTAAAATGGAAAAGTAAGTGCTTTACCTTTAACAGAAAGCCTTGTAGTCTTATCTAGCATAGGAATAATTTATGTATGTGTGTCTTCATGAATTTCTTCCAGTTCATATTCACCGTGCTTGTAAGATATATTTCAGGGGAAAGAAAACATGTAAGCAAGGAAATAAACTTAAGCCATTTCTTATTTGTTGCTTTTGATCCTTTCATCTGTGAGGAAGAGTCCTTAGAAAGAAGCCTTTTTCCCTTGCTCTCTGTGGCAGAAACTACCAAAAATATTTGCAGTGGCACTGATGATGCTACACACCCTGGGGTTTGGCTCAGGCAAGTGAGATATCCAGACAAATTGCTTTTCTTACTGGGGAAGAAAAAAATGCATTAAAACCTGTCATTTAATGCATTCCATAGTAGTAGAAAGGCATTTTGTGTATGAACGACTGCTGATATATTTCCTTACAGAAAATATACATCACCGTAAGCCATCATGCACGTTTTATTTTGTGCATCTGTATATACAGCCACTTCCTCTTTTAGTTTAATTTCAAAAGCCTGGACTTCCATAGAGAGATTTATTATGGGTGTGATGATTTCAGGCTTTAAAAGGGAGACACAGGTGATTTTAAAAGATGAGATAAACTTTTCATAGGATCATAGAATTGTTTGAGTTGGAAGGGACCTTAAAGATC
>BJBW01002077.1:27796-99069 GCA_004320125.1 Scolopax mira
CAGTGCCTCACCACCCTCACTATAAAGAATTTCTTTCTGGTGCCTGATCTAAATCTCCCCTCTTCCAATTTAAAACTGTTGTCCCTTGACCTGTCACCTCACTCCCTGACAAAGAGTCCCTCTCCAGCTCTTCTGTAGGCTCCCTTTAGATACCAAAAGGCCATTATAAGGTTTCCCTGGAGCCTTCTCTTCTGCAGGTTGAACACCCCCAGGTCTCTCAGCCTGTCTTCATAAGGGAGATGTTCCAATCCCTTAATCATCTTCGTTGGCCTATGCTGGACTCTTTCCAGTAGTTCCCTGTCTCTCTTGAACTGGGGAGCCCAGAACTGGACACAGTATTCCAGTTGTGCAGAGTAGAGGGGGAGAATGACCTCCCTTGACTTACTGGCCACACTCTTCCCTATGCAGCCCAGGATTCCATTGGCCCTCTTGGTGACAAGGGCACCTTGCTGGCTCATGGATAGTTTACTATCCACCAGTACCCCCAGATCCTTCTCCTCAGAAGTGCTTTCCAGCAGGTCCACCCCTAACCTGTATTGGTGCCTGGCATTCTTCCTCCCCAGATGAAGGTTGGGGCTGGCTATCACTTACAGATTGGGAACTGGATGTTTTTGGTTTTGGATACAGCCTGGATTTCTCTAGAAGTATGCTCTTTTTCCATCCAGGCATTTTGTTTAGACACCTTTTGGAGACTTTGGCTATTTGTCACGAGTTTCCAAGTACTAAACAAAGCTTTCCAGGTAGACAACACCGAACCTTGTGGTGCTTCATAGCTGGGCTGTAGGTCTGTGACTTATTTTTTTTGCTGCACACATGCCTGGGCAGGAGGCTGCGAGCCCTGGCTTAACCTCTGCTTGGAAACTGTCTCCTGAAGCCGTGCTAGCTAGGACTTGACCCTGTTTCTGACTCCCTCTTCAAATGTATGGATGGCTGTGAATGCCTGCATGGGAAATATCCATCCTCCCTGCACAAAGAGAAACTGTCCGATCCCATTTCTAGGCAAGATTAAGTGACAGCATCACACGCAACTACAAAAGGAAAGTATCCATGAGGGAGTACATTGTCTGTTGCTTCCATCTCAGTTCTCTGCTGCTAAATCAAAGCTACCTCTGCAACAAGAACAGGCTACTAAAAACTTAAAGGGGCAGCTCCAGAGAAAACCTAATCCCCCACTTGCTAGTGCTTGTCACTTAGTGGTAAGGTTTGTGATATCTGATGTTTTCCCCAGTGCCTCAGTTCTTTGAGTCACACAGTTTCATGAGAATTGTTTTCTGAAATATTAATCTCCAGAAGAAAGCCTGAAGACGTGACTGGAGTCCTCCTTTCACAATGAGAAGCGAAAAGAAAAGGGTCTGACATTGTTTTAAGCAGTCTCTAGATTTTTATGTTATTTTCAAGCTTTTCTGAGATGTACCTTGTGATTTTTTACAGCATAGCTGTGACAACACTGTGTTACAGTTATGCAGCACAGTATAATGATGCTCAGGACTTTATAACACCATTGCTTTCCCTTGCTAAGACTGGCAAATCCTTTCTTCTTCTCCATCTCCTTTCTCCTGGGGTTACTCCAGCCCCCAGCTCCCCTCTTCTTTGTCTCTCACACTTTCCTCCCTCGTCACCACTTCCCTGTTCTTCTCCCAGTCACTGTGAACACCCAGTGAGGACCATTAGGGCTTTAGTCCCTTGGTCCCCACTCATGTTCTCTCCATCAGAGTGGCACTTTCTCACCCCAGGCTCCTGGTGGCTTTCTGACAGCACAATAACCCACAGCATTGCTATCTTCTTCAAGTCAAACTCAGACCTGGCAGAGGGCATTTTTGGTGCTGAGGGTCATGGGAGTCCCTGGGACACCCATAGCAGCTGGGGGTTCCCATCACAGGGGGTGTGCAGCTGCCATCAGAGATACCAGAGGGTCACAACTCCCAGAATGGACCCTCTCAAGGTGAAGGCACCTTATGTGACCTGGCTTAATAAGGAGAAAGACACAGGAGTAACAGATGATGGTAGCAATAGCAAGAATAGAAATGAGGAGAGAGGAAAAGGCTGGATTTCAGACAATGTTTTTTTAGGCTTCATTCTTTATCCAGTTGAAGGTCACTCTATGGGGCTGTGATTGCTGTTGATGGAAAGGAAGGCAAGTGAGGCAGCTGCACAAGGAAATTTCTGTCTTTGGCGGCCTGTCTCCCTCGGCTCCTCTGGCACTCAGTAGAAAAAGCTAAACTCTCTGTAGGGCAATTCAAAGCAGAAAATTAACTCTATATTCTCCTTTTTCTATCCAAGGCCAAAGTTCCCCTTTCTGAATAATGCCCTCCCTGCTTTTCTTAACACACTGCTTTGTGGGATTAAATGGGGCTCAGCATATGAGTTGACCTGCACAACATTGGCGAATGTGTATAAAAGCTACACCTGTGAGGAACAATTGCAAGGAGGGCTGTCATACAGCTCCACAGGCTGCTTTGGCTCGGAGCAGAGGAGGATTGGCAGCCAAGAGCGATGGCTTTATTTGTACACCAGTTTCAGGTGTAAACAACAACTGCTTTATGCAAAACCTTCTGTTCAAAAAGCTCTTCTCTTGCCTATGGAGCCATTTAGCAATCACCAAACCCTGTTCCGGTGCAGATGCTGTTTTTCATTCTGAAGAGAGATATATATCTATATCCTTTTGATAACTTACTGTTGCTACCAGCAGCTATCACCAACATCTGCTTGAAATAACTCTTTTGGCCTATTTCTCTCCTGCACTACATGTGTTCCCAATCCTACTGAATTTCCATGTAAGCACAGGCAGTGGGACCAACTGTGAGTCAAGTGTGAAAATGTGCCTGTACACAGGCAGCAACAATCATGCGTGCCATCAGGTGCAGCTGTAAAGGAAAATTGGCTCTGTGTGTCACCACCACAGGAGAGCCTCTGATTACACTCAGGTGTAACTCCCAGAGGCTGCTGAGGCAAAGTGCTGATCATCTTCAGTTCCCAGGAATTCCTATGGCTGGTGAGGCCAGGAGGCTTCATTCCCCATAGAAGCTTTACCCCTTGTAGTACCCTGCCCCTGCTCCCCAGTCCTCTTCTATGCAACTGTCACAAATCACTCTGAGCCAAAAACAACAGCTCCAAAGGGGTACTCAGAGGATGTGCAAGCACTGCTTGCACTTGGTGCTGCATCATATAGAGCAGGAGTTTGCGTTTGCTTTATGCATGCAAATTGTGTCCCCTCCACCAAGTCTCATTAAGGTCTTCCTATCTCAAACTGATGCTAAATCTACTATTTAAAGCACTTGTGACCTTCTTAAAAATACAGCTCACTTCCTAGGCAATTTCCGTAAGTTTCCAAGACTCACCAGAGATCATCAATTCCCACCAGCAGCATGAAGCCCCCGAAACACAGATGCAGAGCTGCTTGCAAATTGACCTCAGAGAAAAAGGTAAGAAGCCCAGGAGGAGGAGTCCCAAGCTCTGCAGAGGTATGCCCACATTTACAGACATTTCCAAGGGATGCCAAAACAAGGCACAGGTGATGCAAATGCCCAGGGGAGAATGAGGGCCTCTCAGCTGAGTGTTTAAACTACGGTGTTAGCATCAGTAAGGATAAGAAGTGGGTGCCCCGTTCCCTTTTGTCAGTTCTGTGAAGGTAACCCCTATTTGGGGATGGATCTTACGTGATCACAGTCCTAAGGTAAGTGAGTAGAAGGAAAAGCCCTACATAGCTCTGAGGTTTAAGCTTAAAAGTGCTTTACAGGCTCTTGGGAAACAAGTTTCCTGGTGCTCCTGTGAAATCTTATATGTAAGTTTCTAATCCTTGTTCTGTAAACGAGGCATTGAATGCACAGAGGGTGTGATACTCCCTTCTGTTGTATGACGCACTGTCAACCATGCAAAATGTCCCCAGACCAGAATGGCAGCATCTTGCCTACATCTTTTGGGGTGACACACACAGCAGGACACCTGGTGTTGGCTAACTGAGGCCAGAGAACTGCAAAGCCTCCAGGAATCACACAAAGTCTGGCTGATTTTGTTTGGTGTGGAATGTATTCAGGAGTGATCTGCCTGGAGCCTCAGGGCAATCTGTGCAAGCCTATCTGAAACCCAGGACCCAAACTCAGGTCTCTGAGCCTTGCTTCTGTCCTAGACTGGGCTCTGCTTCCCTTGGCACAAACAAGGTGGCTCAACAGGCTGCATCTTTCCCTCTCTCTGAGAACCGAAAAAGCTAATGCTGGAAATGGTCTTTTTTTGAAACATTTGTAATTGGCAGCTCCTGCCAAGTATTAGCAGGCCAGTAAAATCTCTCTACATAAATTGTGTTGTAATTAGTGTGATTTGTTTAATGTCACCTTGTCTGGCTGTCTAAGAAACTGTCTCAAAATGTAAAACCACCACATTTTTCAGTTGAGGGAGTGGAGTCTGCCTGCACCAAGGCATTTTTATTTCTCTTTATTATTTTACAATGGCCTTTTCAAATCACTCAAGCTGGTGAACGTAAGCCAAGTTAATTAAGAATTTCCAGATGAGGAAAATTGCAGCCAAAAGACATAGCAACAACAAACATAAAAATTTTTCTTAATAAAGGTAATATGTTAATAATAGTTAAGGGGTATTGCGTTCAATACACAGGACAAGATAGTAAAAACATCCTGATATCTCCAAAATGCTTGGTATGTGTGTAAATTAGCAATTTTAGGGGGAAGCAATAGAAAGGGTGACAGGAGAAAGTAGTTTGCTTTCTGGAAAGGGGTGTTAGGGACTGACCAACCTCAGTGTCCCTCAGCTCCTGTGCTCACCTCCCTGAGCTGCGCACCCAGGTCCAAAAGGCAAACATTAAGTGAGCGATGGAAATTTTCCCACCAGGTGGCAAAAAGGAGAATAACACAAAAGCCACTGCTAAAATGGGAGCGCAACTTGGGAGCAGCAGCATGGCTTCCCAGTGGACTCCAATACATTAGAAAGAGCCCTGGCTGGAATGTGGTCCTGTTATTGTCCATCAGTGCCCAGAAAAAGCTCATGACAGGCACAGCAGGAGGAAAATCAGTTGGGTCTTATGGGTATCTAGGTGTTTCAACCTCATAAAGTGATTCTTATCTTCCCCTTCCCATGGACATCACCAGCAATGTGAGAAACAGAGAGATTTAAAAAAAAATAATAAATCTTTTAAAGCATGAGAAATGTTTTGGGGTGAGAAAGGTGCAGAAGGAGCACTGAAAGCCCAGCTCAACACCAGCATTTTCCAACTGTAATCTTTCTTCCTAAGGTTCTGCTTTTATTTCAACTAATTGAATGAATGTCTTAAAATTCACAACACAAACTGAATTTGATTAAATCTAACTTGGTTCATATGATAAAGCACTGCAGTTAGAATGCAGCTAGAAAAATACATTATGCTAGGACAAATAAGTACGGTTAACTTCAATAAGAGCAGAGGTAAATTGCTTTTCGCGTGAGATGTGCAATTTTACCTCAGTACAACTTTAATCAAAGTAAAATATTATAAGGCAAAGGGGAAAAAACCAACCCTCACAATATAACATTTTGTCTACTAGCCACTCAGTAAAACTTCAAGTTTAAATTGCGAAATAAAGCCAAAGCTATATGTTATCTGTCCCCACTTAGTATGTAAACAATTAAGGCAATATCTGACTATGAATTAATTTATATTTATAACAGATCAAAATCCACAGACAGTGTGAATGCAAGCTGCCCACCAAAAGTTTGTCTGCACCAAAACTTTCCCTGAAAAGGGGAGAATGGAGCTAAATACAGGTATTTTGGCAGAGCTTGCATTCGCACTAACAGGAGTGTTTTCACAGCCAAATGAAAAACAGTGTAAATTAAGCATAGCTAATAAATGGGATAGAAAGTATTTACCTTGCATTTGTGGGAAGAAACCTTGCTCTTCAGCAGTCTGTAGGTGTTGTTATCAATACGGTGCTTCAAATTCCTGCTTATGGCTCATTGCAACCTATCTTCTATCCGGGGAGGACCTGCTCTTTTTTGGGGGGGGGCGGGCAACATTGGTATGCTGCTGCCATTCCCTGCTTAGCTACATGGATCCCTGCTTGTGGCAGAGCAGGGTCACTTGCAACCCCTTTTTTATGGGACCATCGCTGGAGTTGTGCCACCACTGAGGACACAGCAGGAGACTGGGGTAGCTCTGACACACTGCATCACAGCCCCGAGGCTGGGAAAGAAGCTTGATCTTTGATCACATTTGGCACTTACTTCCCTGTGGCCAGGATGGGAAGACACTGAGAAGGAAACTTCAGATAGAGCCGTGAAAGGGTTTCACACACCTGTGTTTCTGCGTGCTAGAGGAATGGGACCCTGGCCCCCAGCCCCCTGTACAGTGAGGAAGGGCACAGGGGTGTGTTTTGGCCACCAGTTCTGAGAGGGTCTGCATTGTGAGCGGTGTAGCAGCCTGGAGAGCCACTGGAAATCCCTCAAGAAAACCAGTAAGGTAGTTCTCCAGCACGTTGCATCAGCTGGAGTAAGAATAAACTAAAGCAAATGTGTAAAGCCCAGAGTTTAGTTAAAAGTTTGGTAGGGGCAGAGATGAGAGTTCATTAGGCAGTTTAATGAACTAAATTAGTTTAGCACCAAGGACCATATACCGTCATTTCTCAGAAGACATAAGGGGTTTGTTGTGTCATAATTCAGCATGCTTTTTACTGATTATACAGCCAAAAACATCTTGGCATAAAAGCTAAGCTTTTCTGTGAGAATTTTAAGTCCTAGGAGTAAGAAAAGGGGACATGACACCCTCTGGTTCCTGTAAGTACAGAACTCTTTTGCATGGAAACTAATTCTGGCATGATGGATAGGTGATGTGTGCTCTCAGCATCCTTCACATGCAACACAGAGCTCAAGGGAGACCTTTGTGTGGCCTAACTTTGGTCACCTACCTTCAAGCCTGAGGTATAAGGCTGGTTTAGCTGTGGAGCCAGTGGAGAGAGACAAGCATTTCCTTCCAGGGGGATTTCACACCACTGAGGGCAAGCTCCTATGCTGGGTCACTTGGCCAGACAGAAACTCCAGCCTGGGAATCGGGCATCCTCCTGGGCAGACAGAGGATACAGAGGTGTGAACAAGCTGGTGCCTCCCACTGCACACAGAAGTCCTTGCCAGCTGATGTAAACCAGGACTTACAGCCCTGCCAACAAACTGCTGAATCTCCTTTATTACTGATGGCTAGCCCTGGAAAGAAAAGGCAAAGGGAAAAGAGCTCCAGCGTTCTCTTTGCAGAGGTAGGTGATGAGCAGCTCCAGTTACTTCCTACTGTCCCCTAAAGCTAGTGGCACTGAACTATGCTGAACCCACTCCATGGTTGGCCTGAGATGAGGCCATAACTCACCTGGGAAAACAGGAGAGCCATCAAGGGGAAATACAGCTGATTTCTGTTTTGGAGGAGCCTCTCTCTCTCTTTTGTGATGGACATAGTTCTTCTTCATATGAGCACATGCCTCTTGATTTCACAGGGAGCCTTGGACCCGTTCCCAGGAGGGAAACGGTGTGCAGACATTTGTGGATGGTAAAGGTTGATAGCCAAATTATTTTCTCTGCCTTCTTTCTCCTCTTCCCTTTGGCCTCATCCCTGGCACATAGAGAAGCACAGCCCTGCCTTCCTGTGCCTGAAGCTCACTAGGGAGGGGAGGCTGGAGCTGCAGCAAAAACAAGGTCTTTTTGTGCTCCCGGGACACAGGCTGAGCAAATCCGACTGACCATGGCCCCTTGGTCTCTGCTACCTTTACCTGGCCAGTATGTTATCTTGAGGCAGGAATGTCTCGCATACCAAGAGAAATGTCCTCGCTGTGAGAACCTGACAGAAAAACAGTACCGGGACCTAACACTTGCACTGATGCTTGATCATCCCACCTTACTTCTATTTTTGGAGACTCTCTAAAGGAGTGAAGCACATGCATCTGACTCCAGCTGAAATTCAGCAAATCTCACTTATCTTCAGAGAACATGTCTTTGTGCCTATGGGATAATTTTTAATCCACCATATTCAATGACTCAGATACTTCTCATGTTAGGACTGGGAAGTCTTTTGTGCAGAGATGGATGTTCCCTTCTGCATAGCACTTCATCCTCCTCCTCAGCTGCCTTCCTTCAGCAAAGGATCTACTACCTCTGTCTCAAGGCTTTCTGCTCCACGTTTCATCTGTTATTTTATTCACATCCTTTCTATTAGACACAAAAAGTAATTTTTTCTCTTTCCATCCCCTCAATTTTATTAGTCCACAAGTGTGTTGGTTGCACAGTCTCACAAGTGATGGGATTTAACTGTGAGCATTTCACCCAGCCAGATGAGAATCTAACTTTTCTTGACTGCGCGCATATCAGTGCCTCAAAATGCAATACTTTGTGTAATTTTGATTCCGTCAGTAAAAGCTGCACTGAAAATCTTATCTGGGCTTGCTTGCGATATATTGACTTAAAATATCCGGTTTAAAGAAGGCTGAGAAAACAAAGCAAGAAAAACTCAAATCTCCCAATGAAAGACAGTCATTTTAAGACATGAATGTCTTGAAAATAGAATAGAAACTTGAATAGAAGTATTTTCAGTCATTTCAGTATTTTCAGGGAGATAGATAACGTGTATTTCAACAAAGCCAAAATATTTCTGGGTTATTTAGTCTTAATAATTCAGTTTTTAGTCTGTGTAGTGCCACAGTCTGAAACCACATCAGTAAAAACTGATCACTCACCTGAAGCTGTCTATAACCAGGGCTTTGCTGCAACCCCGATCAGTTTAAGCTTTGCCCAATTGTAAAATAACTTAGAAAATTTCCCCAGTGCAGGCAGGCTTGAAGAAAAGACTCTATTGCAATTCATGTGAGTGAAAAACCTATGGCAGTAAGTTGCTCAGCAGAGCCAGTGCTAAATGCATAATGGATAAACAATGTCAGTGACCCCCCCACCCCTTTTTGTGCCTTTAACTCCGGCACAAAAAAACCCACCACAGTGCTTGAAGGTTTCGCTCAGCCTGGTGTGAAACCTCCCAACAGGAGGACTCCCAGGCAGAAAGAGGCATCCGCCACGGCTTTATATGTGGGTTACTTTCCCCATGACCATCCGCTCCCCTGTCAATTTTTTCTGCTCTGTGGATTTACACACTAAAAATATGCAATAGGGAAGGAATATAAACTCTGACTTTGTGGTATCGCTGGCTTGCATATTGCAGCTCAGCAGCCACAGACGGCATCCAGCATTAACGCTCAAAGGGAGCTGCCGTGTTTATGACTTCTGCAGCCTCACAAGAGCAGGGAAGGGTGGCAAACAGTGATTGAAGCACAGCTGAATCAAATGCATAATATAAAGAGGGCAAAAAAATCAAATATATTCTGCGTCTGAATTCCTAAAGAAATTAGGTTTTTGCAATCCTGCTTGTCTAGGTGAGGATGTCTGTGTGGCAGGTTGATCTTTCCACAAACCTCACACCAGTTTGATCCCGCTGACCTGCTGCCAATGACTTTTGGCAAGGGAGTCAGCAGTCTTGGAGGCAATTCAGTTTGTCCACACTGAATGGAAACAGATGCTTATGCCTCATGGGTGAAAAGGCTAATAAACTCACCTGTTATCAGGCACCAGACTATGAAGAGAAGACAGAGGTTTTTGAAAACTGCACTCATTTCTTCTGCAGCCCACAGAAGTTCCCCTCTGTGGCTTAAACTGGCTGTTGCCAGGCTCTAAAAAAATAAAAATAAATCTCTGTGTGTTTTTTAAAAGCATTTTACAGCTTCTTCAGAAAAAATATTTCTGATGTGCAGGTCACCTGGGAAGAGAAGTTACAGTCACAGAGCCTGATTCTGCCACGCGCTGGTTTCTCAGAAACTATCTGCAGGTGCAGATGCTCCTGGATGGGAGCAAGGCTACCACTACCCAGCCCAGGCTTTGCCATGGGCATTACGAGTCACATGAGGGAATATTCTCTGACCAGATGACAAAGGCAGCACTGAGTGTGCGCTGCTGCTTCTGAATTACACCAGTGCATGATCAATGTGAAGTGGGTTCTTGACTCTAAAAGTATCTGTTCTTTAATTTGTGGTGGTGGAACTCAGGCTCTTCAGTAAGCAGAGAATGTGAACATTGCCTCATCTGCAAAGTGGAACAAATAGCACTGAAAAGGTTTTCCAAGTTGTGCTCTGCCACATAGTGAATAATGTTTGCATTTCACAGGCCCATAACTGGCAAAATTGTCTCTTGGGAGGAGGGAAAAGTTTCATAGAGGACTGTTTTTCAACATCTACCGTTTTATACATATTCAAATGGCACTGCTTCCATTAAGAAGATCCTCAGATATGCTGATTTCCACTGTAGGCAAACAAATACATAATAATGAATACAATGACATCAAAGACAGCCAATTACCCGTGTTAATAATTAATGTGATCATGGTGCAACAGTGACAAGTGGATATTGACTACTTCTTATTGCAAACAAAAGCAGTGCTCAGGTTTTTGCAGCCATGTTTGTAACTTAATAAGAGGGGAAAATTTTTAAAGCAGTGACTAATATCTCCTCCTTCTATCCAGAGAAGTCTGTGAGCATGCTGTCTGATGTTCAGAGGTGAAAAAGCACCAGCAGCTTTCATTTCAGCACTTTGAAATCAGATCACTTGCTCAGGGACTGCTGTGATTGATAATGCCAGTGCTTGCTTCAGAAATGTCCATGCTCACATATCTGTGAAGAATATCCAGAACAGTAGTCCTCGACCAGTAAAGAAGTTTTGGCCTACAGTGCATCTGAACAAAGTGGAGCTCACACTGGGGTACTGATTATTTCAGGTCTGTGGAATTGAAGAAAGACCTCTCTCCCCACACGCGGTATCAGCTTTCACTCAAAAAACCTCCCAAACAGTAAAAACTTTTGACATGATTGCAGCCACTAAAGCAAGATTAAATGTATAACCAATGTGTAAACTGAGATCCCTTTGACTCTGAAGAGAGCCTGAAGCAATGATTCAAAACTACATGAACTTTAAACTTCAGCTCACTCAGGGCTATGGGCTTTTCAGTTGTGAAGCTGTGTTTTTTCAAGCTCTTTTTTTTTTTTGCTACAGGGTTCATTATTTTGCAGAGGATGGGTCTTTCTGCCCTGCAGGGATCTATCTATCACTGCTGACTCTCTGCATCTTCTCCACATGGAAGAAGTAATTGGATTGTGCTTTCTGCACACAACCAAGGCAGCAGGGAAACCCAGACTGCAGGCTGAAGAACTTAGCTGTCTAGAAGGTAGGGAAGTATCTGATGCTGAAGAAAACTAAATGGCTGTGTCTAACTGCAAGATATTTCCTTCCTTTCCATGGGGGAGCTGGGACAGGATGAACTGCACTAACCAGACTGCATTGGAACTTGGGAAGGTCTGTGAAGCCTTCAGGGAGCAGTGAAGAATATAACCACCCAAACAACCCCTGCTGCAAGCCATCCCAGGGGCGTTAAATGTCTCTGAATATATGAAGCAATAAGCCATGCTATGGGATGCTAACAGTTAGGGGCATTTGTTAAAATTACAATAAAGAGGCTTTACTGCAAAACATAGCGGTGTTTCCACAATGTTAGGGCCTCTATGTGCTACCACACAGCTGGTTGTATGATTATACAGGAGCAACTGCAACCCTTCAGCCTAGAATCAAGAAAAAAATTGCAGTTATTTCATACATTTCCAGATACAGTTGTATTTATTATTATGCTGTTACAAAATGCCATGTTGTAACCTTAAGCATTGTGGTATTTCTTTATTCCTAAAGACACCGGAATACTGATATTATCATGTTCCTTGGAGTGATTCGGAGAAAGTGATGAGATTGCCAAGACTTTATGCTGTAAGTCTTTAAGAGTTTAGTAGATTTATTCTTTTCCTTCAAACAAATGTCTGCTTGTCATTGTCAGCCCTCCACTGCTTGTTCCCCCCTCCACTCCCTTAGATCCAAGCTTAAAAAAAGAAGCTGTCTGGGGCTTGATGTGTTGCTTGTAGCTATGTTAGAGAAACCGTACTATTCTGGGAGCACTCAGGCTTCTCCAAACAGCTCTTCCAGCTATAACACCACGCACGGTTCTCATCACAGCCATAACAACTTTCATTGGTCTCCTACCAAGCCCCACCAGCCAAAACCCAAGTGCTGGCTGATGTTCTGCAAGCCTTAAGGAATGTGTGAATGTGTGTCTGCATGTGTGTGCATGAGTGTGTTCAGCCATGTGCACACACTCATTTGTTCACATAAAGGAAAGGTTTAATGGTCAGCTTTGAACCACCATCCCCCTCGCCCCCAGCCCTGTTACAGCAGGTTCATCCTGCTGATCTGATTTAGACCAGTGGCTGGCTTGCTGGAAGGTACAGCACTGAAAAGGATTCACAGACCTGAACCAACCACCACTGAAAGACATACCAATGGGTTGTGTTGCTTTGCTCTGGACAAGCCATCATCTCCCTCTGTCCCTGAAGTGGAGGCAGAGGAGGGTGGTATGTGCCCATAGGAAGGTCTGTGCCTCGGGAGAGCCCCTACCGGGGCTGTGCCATGTTAGACTCGCATGAGGACTTCTTGCTTTGCACAGGGAAGGGACTGCTCTATACCAGAATGGCACCCCAAAACTTGCACTCATTAGCAGCAAGGTTTCTTGTGCAGGCTGATTCATGCTTTTCTCCTCAATAAATATTTGTGTCAGCCTTGACTGGAATAAAAGCACTGACACACAGGGAAAACTATCTGCTATTATTCTCCACTTATAAAGAACAAAATCTGCATGATGAGCCAAATTCACCTGTTGCAAAGATTATTAGTTACATTAAATAGTTAGGGCAGTAGGAAAAAAAAACATTCCTGAAATTTACAAGAAAAAAAGATTATTCTTTACAGAAGTGAAACAAACCACCATTTTCCCACTCAGCATATTAACATTCACAATAAAAGATGGCGGTTGCAAAATGTGGGGGAGTACAATCAAATCAGTATTTCTTAAACAGTTTTGGAGTGTGCAAGCTGATAATTTGGAATAATAATGGAGAAGACGCAATGTTCTGAGTTGTCAGAGCTTCTGAGGGGGTAGATTCAAATGTCTGCAACACTTTTGCCTTCCAAACGCCAGCTGAATGGAAGATGAACGGACAGGACAAATCAAGGTGTTGTACTTAAAAGCTTGATGGTTGTGATTTTTTGCCTTTTTTCCTTTTTAAGCAAATCCAGAATTTAGATGTTCGTGTGTTGGAAAACTAAAATTACACAGTACTATACACAGATGTCCTATGGATAGTATAAGTTGGCACCTATCTGTGTGCCTGTATTTGTGTTGTAATTCAATATAAAACATCATCCCAAGCTAAAAAAGTGTACGGACCTTCTCAGACAGAAAGCTTTCACCTCAGAAAGAGGACCAATCTTAATGAAACCAGTGTGGCAACCAGAAATAGCATTTAAATCTTTACCGGTGAGATATGGAAGATCAAAGAAATTAAATTGATCTTCCTGCCTTCTGTTCCAAACATCGCTGCTCTAAAACTAGCCTCACTCTCTTTCTCTCTCTGTGCTGACAAGTAGATGGTGTTTGTTATCCCCACCAGCACACACTTTACGCTGTATTTGCGACCACTCTCTCTCTCTCTCCATCTCCATACGTCTGAGGTTTGGATTAACAGGATTAACAGGAGCAGAATTTTGCACGAGTGGGCAGTAATACTGTCAAATGCAGTGAAAGCAAAGAAACATGTACCATTAGCTTGTGAGCAACCACAGACACTGGGATTTCAGTGTGTGGTATGGCTGAGGCTAAACTTGGTATCATAACAAAGCGTGGGTCTAAATAAAAACTGCCTTAAACTCCCAGGAGGTTTGCTTCTTCTTCGTGATGACAGTTGTTAGAGAGTAGCTCTCCTACAGAAACAACCATACCAAATATAGTGTGCTGGAGTAAATGCAAGAGGCAACGCTGGAAGAAAACTAAAAAACCTATGCTTGCTCTCTGAAACTGACTCTATTTATGCAAGAGGCCATGGATGCCATATTTGAAAGAATTTGTCCCTTTAGCTCTATGGTTCCCTCAGTTATTTATACTTATACAACACATCCGTTTTCAGAAGCTCCAGGTCTTTCTTTAGTCCATGCTTTGGGCTGGGAGACTCCTTCATATACCAACCCCAGAGAAGCTGGTGAGCAATTTTCTCTCCCAGATGAATGACAAGTGCTTTGAGGAGGGGCCACCAGGAGACTCTATTTAAGTAACCTTTTTTGCTGATCTGCTGTTGTGTAGCTAGTCTTGATTTAGCCATGTAGTCATGCAGGCAGCAAGATGCAACTAAGGGAGGAACCAGCCAAACACAATAATGCAGACATTTGTCTGCTTTACTGCAATAGTGTATTTTCTGGCAGCTTCTCTTTTGCCTTATGAAGATGCCACTCTGCCCAGGATGGCAGATGGGTGCCTCATGCAGCTGCTGTGACCTTCAGGAACTTTGCAGGCATGTACAGGCTGACAGACCTGCGAGACAGCAAAGTGGTGACCTTCCTAGAAACCTAGATGTATCAAAGGCAAAGCTCTCTCTGTCCTCAGAAGGCCCAGATTTTCACCAATGAGTTTCAAACCATAGCATGCAACAGCACTTTTAGGAAGTTTCTAGGTTGCTTCTAGGAAGATTCATTCCTTATCTTTTCTATTCTACTTTATTCTATTTCTATTCTATTCGGGCTTTCTCCTCTGCATCTTCTTTTTTGACGTTGTTGTGTTTGAAGCTGTTCAAACTTCAGCACACAAAGCAGAACTCAGGAAACCCCCTTGTAAGTACAAAGCCCTGGCTAGAAATGGTTTCAATTGACGCTGGACCAGCTTTCACGTGCTCTGATCCATAACCCTCTTGGCTGCCCTGAGGAGTGATCTTGTGGGAAGATCCTGCAAGCAGCCGAGTCTTGGTACAGTTTCTTGGCAAGCCAGACAAAACCACAGCCACATTCCTAAATGCTGCTGCTGGGCTGTGGGAGGGATAAAATGTCTGAGTGCTTTTGTGTCCCCACAAAATAAATGGTTCCACGCTGCAAAATGCAGGTCTTGCTTCTTATGGGGCAGGGACAGAAACTGCCACCCCAGTGAGCAATGCCTTCCCTAATGATCCTTGCTATAACATACCCCTAGGGCTGCCAGCAGGTGTTGTGCCTGAATAAGAGCTTCTTCGTTAGAAGACTTTAGACTGCTACAAAAGGGCATATATCCTAGGGGAGTCTGCACACCTCTGAGCGATGGATGGGCAGGCTGTGCTGCCTGTAGACACCAGCACTGTGGAGCTTAAAACATAGTCAACAGCCTAGGCTATAAGGCCACACCATTTCGTAATGTAAATTACTCAGAAAGTAATTTTCTGAGTAATAGGAGCACATTCACACTTGGAATCATAGAGCACTTGGCATCTTTTTTGATTCCAGTGCTAGGAAAAAAGGGGAAAAACACACCAGGAAATACTGTTTCTTGGCTGAGCTCTTACAGACCAAGTTTTGGTCCAGAGTGGGTTTTTTTGCGTCACTCGGTGGTAAATTTCTCAACAAAGAGCTTTATGACATAGAGGTAATACTGTAAAAAACGTTTAACTCTAGCTGGGCTGGAGGCAGTTTGAAAACTCCTAGCATCTTTTCTTTCTTTCTCACAGCAGTGCTTGTAAATGGATTGAAACCTTCCTCAGGGATTTCTGTAACAAAGCGGGTAAAAATTTAAGTGCTTTGTAATCTCTATGGGAAGACTTAGTATCAGGTAGAATAGATAATTTGAATTACTTAAAGCAATTATGGTTTTGAAAGCTTTACTTCATTTATGTGAAAACTAGTTTGTAGAAAAATTACCTTCCAAAATCTACTTTGCTCCCCTAATGAACTTCTGATTTACATGTGGTTTGTAGATATGACTTCTCTCTCCTAATGTAGTTTTCTTCCATTTATTCAAGGCGGATTTCTGTTTTAGGGGGAAATATTATGTAGTATGGATAGCTGCTCTGGAGGAATTGTTGCAAATATTTAATTTGTAACGCTTTTGTTCTTCCACTCAGAAACCCCACATGTTATTCCTCCATGGAGGAGAGGATATTGTGTTTGACTTATTACCAAGCCTAAAGCATTCTTAAGATTGACTGCAACTAATCACTAAAATATGTCTTCTCATTTTGGGACTGTTGTCACTCTTCAACATGGGAAAACTGGTTCTTACTTCAAAACCTATTCAACTTCTGATTTTTTTTCCCCACAAAGGCTAGGTCCAGACTTGTGTGCCTTCCTCATCAGCATGCTCGCTAATGTCATCAGAACTAAGGACATGAGGAGGATGAGACTTCCAGTACCTGGCAAATGAAAGCATGCTGGTACAAGGTTTGAAACCAATAGTGACCAGTCTTCAGACAAAGAATTAGTAGGGAAGCTGCTGAAGTCTCCACACAGGTGTCTGACAGCAGTCGCACCAAGGCACATATGAAAGTGTCTCATGACCCAGCCTCATCTCCCCCATTCCTGAGGATGCAGCTTCTACCATGATTCTACGTCCCAACATTGCCTCTCCAGGTAAGACTGAGATATTGGTATGAGAGTTGGGCAATTTTTATTGTCTTTTGATATATAGTAACTAGGCTATTTTTTCCATTCTGATTTTTTTTTGTTGTTGTTATGACAGTAACTGCACTCAAATATCTATGTTACAATCTACTTATGTAGTGTTTTCAGATTATATAGGACTACAGGCTAGAATGAGCATTTTATTGAAGGATAACACTGAAGAAAGGGACATCAGATACTGTCCTGTGGTTTGGAAAACTGGCCACTAATCTAATGCTGTTATCCAACAAGCCATTCTGAGTTACAGGATGGAGTAAAAGCCATCTCAAAAAATGAGTGAAATAAACTGGTGCTTCAGGGCATAAGCAATCTTTGAAAAAGGTTGGGATAGGAATAATATCCCCTTCTGACACGTTACTTTATAATTACAGAATGTAGGACTGCTTGCATCTTTCTCTGAGAGGTCTAGTACTGGCACTTTTAGGTACTAGGTAAGTCATTTTTAAAATTTATAAGTCCTTCACCTTCTTTTAGTGGAAATACAAGGCTGTCAGGAACATTTTACACAGGTCAATTGCTACATAGAGACCAAGAACTTCATTTCTTCAATCACTTTTCATGACCACATTAGAGGTAGTCTATAGATGCCCAGGGACCAATGAACCAGGTGATGAAAACCACAAGACAACTCAGAACAGGAATCAGATCCTGTCTGACAGTTTTCTGACACCCGTCTTTAAATCAAGGCCGGACTTTTTTAATTTTTCCTGCAGAAGACATGTTTTGATTCAGCTAGAAAATATGAGCTTGACAAAAGAACTTAAAAGTCTGAGGCAAATCTATAAGACTGATGTACAGCATGACTATAATGTTTAATTCTGGACTGAAAATCAACAAGTCTACAAAGTTTCATATTTCTACGAAAATAAAGACATAAATCTACAACCATGTTGGCAAACAACATGCAGACTTCTCCCAGGGAATATCTACAAAGAAGCCTCACACCTGCAGGAAGGATGTTCCCAGGGTGATATTATCTATGTGTATCACAAATTTTCTCCTTTGCTGCTCAGATGAGGATTTTTAACGATTGCCTCCCATTTACTGCAAAACTGACTGCTTCACACTGTTTGAGTTTGATGGCATGTACCCGTAATGCAGAGACCTTTCTTTCCTGGGGGAAATTAAGAAAATAATTCATTCTTTCACTCAGTAACTCAACTGAATCCAATTTGAGCTCATTCTTTTAGGAAATGTGTTTAGCTAATTTGGTCAAATTAAAATATGAAAGAAAAAGCATCAATAATGCTGACCACCTTGACATCATGATTCTTTGTTCTTTCATACGATTCTTCCTCCACTGACAATTTCATTTTGCAGAGGGAGAAACTAACATAAAATCTTAGAAGGATTCAGTCACAGTCTGCATATTACTAAATGCTAGCATGTATATATGTACACAAAACAAAACCTCACCTATGCACTTCTCATGTTGATTGTGGTTTTAGCTTTCATTTGTCAGCTTTCATTTTGAGGTTTTTTTCCTTACATTGACTTTAGTGTGTATTTGTTAGGTGCGTTGTACGCACAGAAAAAGATGTTATAACAGGAGTGTCAGCTGCACTGACAAGACAAAGAACAAATATTACTTGGAAATTTCTATGGCACAGGGCCCTCTCAGCAGCTGCTGGGCTCATCCCTATTCCTCGCGCGTGGTTGTTAACACAGGGACACATAAGGGAACAGCCGAGAACTGGAGAGGCCAAGACCAGAGTGGATATTGATTCCCTTCTTCCTCGGTGTGACTGGCTGCTTAGAAAACATCGATCACTAGGGCAGCCTTGAGAGAAGGCTGGATGAATTCGTGGAAGAGGAAACCCACTGAGAGTGACTAAATACATTGTAAACGAGTCTGGCTCAGGATGTGTCTGGGCCGCAAATGGCTGCAAAGTATGTGGAAGAGAGGGGAGATGTTGCTTGGGCTTGTCTGCTTTCAACATCAACTTTTGGGCGTTGGCGTTAGCTGCTCTTATTTCATTATGCTTTTATTTACTGTTGGAAGGAGGTGAAGACTGGAAGGTGCCCAGGATGCTGTCTGCAGCCAGCTGAGAGACCCCTCTTTCCCCAGGGCTGGCTGCAGCACAGAGTATTGACTGGCATTGCAGCTGCCCGGTAAGTGTGCTTCATAACCAGAACCAATTCTCCAAAATGCCTAAATGTCTTGAAACTGCAGGTTCTGTTGGCCAAGCCCAAGTGACTTGCACATATTGGGAAACTGCTTCCAGTTGGCTTGCTTTCTTTTTGTCTTTCTCCCCATGTTTGGGCATTTTCAATGATGCAGAAATATACCATTTTTGGTATATTATATAATATAGAGATAATATATATATAATATAGAGAAGTTCAACTTCTCTTTATTTAAGCAGATGAGGAACGAGGAGCTTTGAACTTTTACAGAACTGCACAAATACTTTGAAATATTTTAACTCAAGCCACTCTTGCTGATAGGAAACCACGTATTTCCTTGCTAATTTTCAGAGTAACATTGACTGGTGATCCTTTGTCCCTTTAAGCATAGCACACTGGATGGATAAACTGCAGCAAAAGGTTACATGTTGCATTTAGAGGCAAGTATCAATTTAAAAAAAATTACCTGCCAGCCAAAACTTGGCAAAACAAGAGGGTCCCTTCAGCTCAGTACACAGAGTGGTTCCTCACCACCTGAGTCTTCTCACGGCTGCCAGGAATGCCTGGCATGTCAGGTAATACACGCTAAGCAACAGCCAAAAAGCACTTCTTTGCTTGTAAAAATGAAACAAACTCCTTATTGAAAAAAGCTTTTTCAGAGGTACTGCAGCTGCGAATAGCTCTGTAGCTGTGCTGCTCAGCCATCACGCAGAGCCCAGGTGCCCTGCAGAGGCCAGATTTAAGCAGCGTTGGTCGATAGGTGTGTAACAGGGACCTCTGCAATCCCAAAGAGGGGACTCCAGCTGCCTTGTGCCAGAGCATCCTATGGCTGCCTTTCCTCACTTCTTCGTTACCCAAGCAACAAATGTTAACATGAAACAAGCATTTACAAAATATACCTGTAATTGTTCACAGTCTGTAATTCAGGAGAGCCCCTGGGACAACCTGTGCTATTTCAACATCCAGTTCTTTGCTGACTGATCAGCAACTCTGTTGTTTCATGGTGGGAAATCTTTCCATTTTGGCTTTGCCCTACCAGTAGCATCCATTGTGTAGATGCTGTTCTCTCCTGGTTGGGCTGCAGCTGGCCGCCCCCTCATGAGGAAGAGTACTGATTTTTCAAGGTTGTGGTGATCTGGTGTTACGGCTGCTGTATAGTCTCAGATAGGAGGTCTCAAATAACAGATTTCTCTCTGTTCAAAGTCTTTCTAGCTCAACTCCTCCTAACATTCTCCTCTTGGGTTTGAGGGTAGTATCAGCTGCTCAGGTGCTTTCACACGACAAGGTTTGTAATATCTGCCCAATGCCGTGAGTTATAACAGTAAATGATATGGCTTCTGACAAACATCTCCAGGGTTTCCTCAGATTTTTCAGCCTCTGAATACTTTTCATTCATCTTGTGGCCTGTATCTGTCTACACTACTTTAGAAATTACAGTACTGGTGATTTTGGCATTAAGGATTCCTGTGAGGCTGGTGCAGAGGTTGGTAAGAGGCTGACCCTCTGGGGCTGGGAGCAATACATCCTCACTGCATTTGGACTGAAATTAGAAAGCCTTTAGAAGGGTCACATGCACATGATCCAGCTTTCCTCTTTGCAGATGTACCCCTAAAATTCGCATCAAGCTCTGGCATCTGCACACTCTTTTATGCAGTATATCCTGTCCAACATGACTGTAATCTGTCGTTTGTCTTACTGAGATCCATCTCTCTCTCCTGCTATTTTAACTCCCCTCCCAGGAATTCCTGTTAAACAGACTTTCCATTCCATTATTCAGGCTCAAATCATGTTTCACCATTGTTTTGCCCCAAATCAAAATTGCACTTTCACTTTCTTCACACATATGTCTCCCAGAAACTAGAATGCTGCTCTGAGGCGGTCAGTCTCCGTGACATTGGGGTAACGAGCTGCGGTGGCTGCACGCGTTTCTGTTATTAAAAGCAGACCCATCCAGTTTTGGGGTTTTTTTTTTGTTTGTTTTTTTTTTTTTTCCAGGGGTCAGGCATGCTGCCTCCCTGCCAACTTGCTGTTTTCCCTGTCTGACAGGGTTCGCTGTGGGCACTCATGCTTGGCCAGAGGATATGCTCCGTGGCTCTGCTTAGGCAAGCCTGTCCCCCACGTGTCCAGTGTAGGTTGGATAAATGATGTCGGATCTTTTCTGGAACTACTGAGTGGCTATTTAAGAAAACCACTTGGAGTTAGGACAGGCACGTCCTGCAGGGCTTATCACGGGCAGTAGGTTATAGCGATTGCCAGACCCTCCCTTCTGGGCTGTAAAGGTTTTGCAAACAGACATCTGCACAGCATGCCCTGCTCGCTGTATTGCCAGAGACATTGCTGGGCAGTACCCTCTCCTCACCTAAGAGCTTTGGGGTCCCAGTGACATGTGTTACTGTTGTCTGAGCACTCAGCAGTGACTTCTTTGTGATGCTACCTAATTTCTCCAGGGCCACATCTGTTCCAATAATTTCATCTGCAGGCTGGAATCCCACAAGCAACACTGTTTGTAATTAGGGGTACCATAATGTCCAAAGATACGCATAGTGTCAGAGATCTTATTTCTGAAACATAAGGCTCTATTGCCTCTTATTTTTCTTCTCGGTTTTGAGCACAATTACTGCGTCCCTCAACAGTCTTGTTCTGTCCAGGTCAAGTCTTCAAATAATTTTCTCAGTGGTTCAATTGTTCCAAGTATTATTTTGAAAATACTCTTTCTGAGGTCATTTCTTGTCCTCCTTGCTCAGTAAGACAGTAAAAAGTTTTACTTCCATGTTTTCTCAATGTCTTTCACAGCCAACTCCATGTATTGATTGAATTCTTCCCTCTGCTGAATATGTGCTCACATAGAGACTTCAAACTAGCTTTTTGAGCTCACACTGACCCAAGTCCCTTCTGGCAGCTAGTCTGCTCTGTTTCCAGGTTGTCTGTCTTTGCCTGGGCAATGGGGCAGTTCATTAGTGAGGCTGCTGCTGCAGAGATACATGTACCACACTGGCTGATGACATCAGCTTGGTCCTGCTTCTTATAAAGGGAGATAAATTTATCTCCAGCTACAGGTCACCCTCTTGCTGTATGCTTCCTGATGTCATCTCCGAAGGCTTCCCACATAGATCCTGTGCCTGGCCCTCCCTCCTCTGGAACTGAGCACACAGAAATACTTGAGTAAAAGAACAAAAACCAATTTCTGCTATCCTTTACGGAGTACCACCTCTACTTGTGTTAATAAGAAAGAAGTTCTGTTAGGGCGTAGCAAATATCCCTTAGGCAGCTGTGGCAAATTGGAAGCATTTAGAGGTGGGCAATTTCTTAATATAATCTGTTGGAAAGGAATTTATGTTCCATATATTTCATGTTATTGCCGTGAAAAAATAAATGAAGAAGCACTGATGCAAAAGGGACCTTTTTCTGGATCTCAGAAACAAAAGGAGTGTCTACAACCTTTGGAAGAGGGAACAGGCCTCTCATGAAGTTTATAAAGAGTTGTGAAGCTATGCAGGGAGAAAATTAGGAGAGCTAAAGCCCAGCTAGAGTTCCACCTAGCTACTGCCATTAAGGATAATAAAAAATGTTTCTATAAATACATCAACAACAAAAGGAGGATTAGGGGAAATCTCTCTCCTTTATTGTATGCAGAGGGAAACATAGTCACGAAGGATGAGGAAAAGGCTGAGGTGCTCAATGCCTATTTTGCATCGGTCTTTAGCAGTGGAACTAGCTGTTCCCTGGACACCAGCCTCATGAGCTAGGAGACAGGGAGGGGGAGCAGAATGAGGGCATCACAATTAAAGAGGAAGAGATCAGTGATCTGTTATGCTGCTTGGATTCACGCAAGTCTATGGGATGGGCTACACCCAAGAGTGCTGAAAGAATTGGCAGACATGCTCGCCAAGCCACTTTCCATTATCTTCACGGCTACTGGCAAATTGGAAGCATTTAAAGGTGGGCTAGCTGGGAAGGTCCCAATGGACTAGAGGGTGGCAAATGTAACACCCATCCAGAAGAAAGGAAAAAAGGAGGATCCAGGAAACCATAGACCTGTCAGTCTGACCTCCATACCAGGGAAGTTCATAGAACAGATGATCTTGAGAGCCATCACAAGCCACATAATGGGCAACTGGGGGATCAGCCCTAGTCAACATAGGTTTATGAAAGGCAGGTCATGCCTGACAAACCTGATCTCCTTCTGTAACAAGATGATCTGATTACTGGATGAGGGAAAGGCTGTGGATATTGTATACCTGGACTTTCAAAAAGCATTCTGTACTGTCCCCCATAGAATTCTTGTGGAAAAACTGGCTACACATGGCCTGGATGAGCATATGATCCACTGGATCGAGCACTGGCTGGCTGGAAGGTCCCAAAGAGTGGTGCTCAATGGATTTAAATCCAGCTGGTCACAAGTGCTGTGCCTCAGGGCTCAGTGTTGGGACCATTTCTGTTTAACATCTTTATTGATGATTTAGATAAGGACATAGACTGTATCATCAGCAAGTTCGCAGATGACACCAAGTTAAGCAGGAGTGTTGATTCACATGAGGATTGGAAAGCTCTACAGAGAGACGTCTTAGATAGATTGGATCATTGGGCCAACATTAATGGTATGAGCTTCAACAAGGCCAAGTGCCAGGTCCTGCACTTGGGCCACAATAACCCCATGCACCAATACAGGCCTGGGGAAGTGTGGCTGGAAAGCTGCCTGTCAGAAAAAGACCCGGGGGTTCTAATTGACAAGTGGCTGAATATGAGCTGTCAGTGTGCCCCAGTGGCCAAGAAAGCCAATGGCATCCTGGCTTGTATTAGAAATACTGTGACCAGCAGAAGGAGGGAGGTGATTGTCCCCCTGTACTCAGCACTGGTGAGGCCACAGTATTGTGTCTAGTTCACAAGAGAGGTATCAAGGTGCTGGACCGAGTGCAGAGGAGGGCAACAAAGCTGGTTAAAGGCCCGGAGAACAATCATATGAAGAGCAGTTGAAAGAGCTGGGACTGTTTAGTTTGAAGAAGAGGAGGCTGAGGGGAGACCTCATCCCTCTGTACAGCTACTTGAAAGGACACTGTAGAGAGGTTGGTGCTGGTCTCTTCTCACAGGTAATTAGTGACAGAATGAGAGGGAATGGCTTCAAGCTCCAACAGGGTAGGTTTAGAACTAAACATTAGGAAAAAATTTTCACAGAAAGAGTGGTTGGGCATTGGAATAGGCTGCCCAGGGAGGTGATAGAGTCACCATCCCTGGACAAGTTTAAGAGTCATTTAGATGTGGTGTTGGGGGATATGGTGTAAGGGAGAATTTTGTAGAGTAGGGTTGATGGTTGGACTCAATGATCCCAAGCGTCTTTTCCAATCTAAATTATTCTATTATTCAAAGATTGGAGCATCTTCCTTATGAAGAAAGGCTGAGAGAGCTGGGACTCTTTAGTCTGGAGAAGAGAAGGCTGAGGGGAGACCTTATCAATACTTATAAATATCTAAAGGGTGGGTTGAAGGAGGAGGGAGCCAAACTTTTTTCAGTGGTTGCCAGTGAGAGGACAAGGGGCAACGGGCTTAAGTTGGAACATAGGAGGTTCCACTCAAATATGAGAAAAAACTTCTTCATGGTGAGAGTGACAGAACCCTGGGGCAGACTGCCCAAGGAGGTCATGGAGTCCCCTTCTTTGGAGATTTTCAAGACCCACCTGGATGCAGTCCTGAGTAACATGCTCTAACATACTCTAGGCAATCCTCCTTCAGCGGGGGAGTTGGACTAGATGATCTCTATCGTCCCTTCCAACTCTAAAAAAAATTCAGTGAAATTCAGTGAAGCACACTACTAATTGAAGTGTTTATGGAAATTAAATCCACGTTTAAATGAATTTAAAATTTTTAATGCAAAATTCAGCAGCTAGAAATTTTGCACCAACTTCTACTTAATTAAAATTAATAAGGTTTCAAAGAGTTTTAGTTGGGATAGACCAGGAAATAATTTGGCCTTAAATGTGTAATTAAAATACAATTACGTTGGAAGGAAGTCATTACTGAGGTTGTACCTCAAAAGCATACCTAATGGGCTATCAGGAGAAAAGGTTTATGCATTTGGTACACCAGCTATATAAGATATAAAAGGATGTAGTCACTGAGATAAAAGATATTAGCAAGATCATTTAGGTAGATAGTAACAGTCCTTTTATGGTCAAATCCTTCTGGCTATATTCAGCAAGGGATCTGCTTCCTCTTAGGTTGGGATGTATAAGGCATCTCTGCAATTTTTTTTCTGAGACATTTAGTTGTTTCTCAGTCCTGTCCCAGGGCTGTGAGGAAGTATCTTTCAAGCAATCATGTCAGACATCTCTGGATGAGGGAAACTTTGGCGCTGAAAGAGCTCAGTTGCCCAATTTTGGGAACCATTTCTCAAAGGTGTAGTCAAAGTGAAGTGCCTAATCCAACCCTGTTTAAAACTGGGCAGGGAGATCTCTTTTTGGTCCCTGTACCAGTCTGCTAGAAACCCTGACTATAACACCCAGAATTATGGTGTTAGATTTATGCACTTTGTATATGCACCTGCATTTGCAGGTGTTTTACTTTATTGCTATGGCAGATCTATAAAAAAAAATTTAAGAACGATGACATTCCACAAGATGCACAAAACAGATGGGCTGGGAAGTAAGATGTCAGTGTAAGCACAAAACTGAAGCAACTTTGTGTTCTTTGGAGCCAGAACAACCCATCATTAATTTGATTTTTTTTTTTTTTTTTGTGGTGGGGTTATTTGTTTGGTTTAGGTGGGTTTTTTTGATATCGTGAAAGGTTTTGTTTCAAAATCCACTGAAGTGAGTGGTGAGGTTCCTGTTGACTGTACTGAATTTAGGCTAGGTTCAAGAAAATAAATTCATTATCTTTTAAAAGAAACCATACAGGTAGTCAAAGATTCAAAGTTCACAATCCCATTGGGATCAGCTCTTTTGCAAAGGTTCAGAGTCATGGATTGATTTGAACAATCATCTGGAACACATGGATGCAACCTTGAATTCAAATTGCATCAAAAGGATTTGCTTGTAAGCTTCTGATTTAACCTCATCTTTTCACATAACTTTCTGAGATTTTTAACTGTGATTTTTACAAGTACAACAAGTCCTGCAAAAGAATGTGGGAGAGGAAATGTGAATCTCTTAGCTGCATAGTGTCCCCTTTGATACAGTACAAAAACTGGTGTAAGTAGCCTAATGTTTTAATGAATAGAAATATGTTCCTGGCAAAGAAGTAAATTTAGCACTTAGTGAAACGCACTCTGCACTCTGGTGACATTCAGTTCATAGTCAACCTTTTATTGTTAAAGAGAAATTGTGGTCACACCCTTTGTATTGAGGATTCAGTTCAATGAAATAAAATTCTGTGACAGTAATTTCTCTCTAACCTTAGATTCCCTACAGCAATGCTTGTTAAATGGATAAGAAAAACATAGAGCTTGACCTAGCCTCTCTCACGCCAGTCAGATGTCTTCACTGACTAGTACTCAACAAGAATGTTTTCCAGCACCTTTTTTCATTTTTAAAGCAATATAGAAGATGTGCAATTGTCAGCGTTGTGGTACTTCATCATCTATAATGGTTCCCAAAGAAGCCTGCAGAGTGTTTCATATACAACATTATCAGCACTTGTCAACAGGTCAGGACTGAGTGAAGTCAACCTTCTGTGGCCGTAATAGCACAAGCACTTCCTTCCCTTAAAGTGTTTCTTTCCCCCAGGGTCTTGTAGTAACACACCTGAAAAATTAGACTTTATATCTTCCTCAAGCTAATTAAAATACAGATTCAAGCAGATGAGCAATGCAATATTGCTAAAGTGTCTGTTCGTTAACTCGCCAGTCTCTGAAGAATTTCCCAGTTCAGTTGTGACTGAAGTAAGTGGCATCAGAGCACTCAGCCATGGTAACCACAGCTGGAAAAAAGACACCTCTGGCAACCACAAAACTATCGAGGACTGACATGAGGTGACATTAACTACCAGGATCAAATAAATGAAGAAAAACTATTCTCCAAATCAAAAGGTCACTGAAAAGCCATACATTTGCCCTATGGTGAGTTTTGCTTTTTTGTACCAATATGAAACTTATTTTTTTAATGCTTCCAGGGTGGGTGGTGAAGTTTAACAGATAAAATTAATGTCCTGAAGTATACAGCTGAGACAGACAAGAGGCATCACTTATGTCCACACACTATCAACGTCAACATATTGTGAGCATGACTTGCCTCCTTCAAGCCACCACCACTGCTCCCTCACAGCTGGAGGCCCTGGTCAGGCAAGTGCTGTCAAACAGAGCATCATGATGGCTAAATCCCGTCAGGTGTGGACAGAGGCTGGACGGAGGCCATCCAAACCTTTTCACGTGTATTTTACACCAAGTGTGGGACAATATAGGTACTCACTGACTGATACCTATGCCATTCAACTCACAGTATTGTTCAGTTCCTTTTGATTTATATGTTGTATTGCATACGCAGCTTAAAAACTGTATCTTCTGTGTAGGCTTCTAGTTTGCAAGATATGTTATGAGAATGAATGAGGGGTTTATGTCCAAGAATTTCAGGATTTGCCATCGGTTTTACATAGGGACATGGGGTAATGCCTATTTCCTTTTTTTCTTGTTTTTCCTTTTACTCATTAAAGGCAAAACACAAATCTGTGCATTTTAAAGCACCTCTCTGAAATTGCCTGGCCATATAATCACAATCTATCAGACCAAAAATTAAATCTAAAATTAAACATAAAAATCACAACATTATAGTCCAGAATTTAAGGCCTACATTGCTGTGAATTTCTAGGAAAATATTTAAGAATCAATTTAAATGCTAATGAACCGGTTTGCCATAAAACTAGATAGTAGTCATACTGAGTAACTACATCAGAGCCATAGTATTGGTCTTTCCTTCATTGAACTTCACTTATGACATTATGTCCATAAATTTGCCAGTGTTGCTGTGTATCACAGACCTATATACCACACTATAGCAAAAAGGGACTTCTTTGAAACCCTACAGAAACCAAGTTCTCAAGAACTGAAGTCACCCATGTGGACTTTTGAAACCTGATTGTAGAGCCTGTGATGAACTCATGGAAACACTAGGAAGAGGTAAAGGCAGGAATACTTGTCTCTTCCCCTCCTAGTGGCTTGCTATGTTCCCCAGATTTCCCTATGGGATATATAGCTTGGTACCCTATAGTTTGGAGGCCTCGAAACAGTCTCCTGCTTGGATTCCTCTGCCAGTTTTGTGCAGTCTCTTTGGGTTGCAATTTTTCAGGAACAACAGCTGAAAGAAGATGGAAGGGGAGGACAAAGACTCAAACCCTTGTTAACCTGGTAGGAATGTAACCTGTAAGATAGAGTTCCAGAGAACCAGACACTTTAGAAGTCCAGCAGCTGTGCAATATACAATGCCACCTTGTTTATACTGTATTTCTGATGACGGTGATGCATCATGGATGTGGCTTCCCTGTGCTAAGTGTCAAGTGGCCAAATACAGCAGGGAAACACGGTCCCTGACAGAAGGCACTCACGCTAGTGAGTAGAGACAACTCTGCTCCCCTTCTGCAGGCAGAGGGAGAATTGGGACACACCATGGCCACCCCCCCCCTCATGTATCGGTGAGCTCAACATCTTTGGATAGGACTGAGGTATGGGGAGGTCTGCCTGCACTACTTCTGAACAATTGGAGGCTCATTTTCATCATATTGATCATTCATCATGTTGATTGTTAGTAGGTTTGGAATTTAAATATTAAAGGACAGCCTCAGAATAAACCAGGCAGAAACCCTAGTCCTTTTTCATTAAAAAAACATCTGGGGGCTTTTTTGCCCTCTCTCCTGAACAAGGTTTGAAAAGACAAGTTATCCTCATAAAATCTTATAAATGCCTACAAGACAATTTTGCTTTGAAGTATCAATGTGACAGGGCAAAAGCAGAACAATTTGATACTAATGATTTCAGTCACCATCCTAATGCCTCATGTTTTAAAGATAATTTTGCAATAAAGACATCATGATTTTACAGTCACATTAGAATAATAAACTGTAGCACTTAAGGAGTACTTTTCCTCTAAAACATGAAATAAATTGGAGCAAGTGTTTTTCTCATTTTAGAGTTGGTGAAACTGAGGCCCAAGGACATGACCTTCTCACAGCACAGTCTGGAAGAACCTCACCTGCCTCCTTCTTCTAAGGCTGCCCTTTGGGTCATGCTGTCCCTCACCTCCTAGTCCAGACAAGATGACTGGTGACAACTCTCTGCAGGAGAGATTGGATGCAGGTTGATGTTCTCGCTCCCTTCCTTGTGACTTCAGGCACTTCACTAAGGCATCTCAGACAGGACTGTTGAAACTCCTATTAGAAAAAAATAAAAGCAGAAAGAAGAAGTGACAAGACCTATTCAAAAGAGACAAGGTGAATACAATTCACCAGAGCATCTGATAATCTCTGGAGGGGAGGTGTGGTGGCTACAAAGTCATCTTTCCCCATAATTTTTTCTGGAACATTCTTTGTCCCTTCATTTGCACAAGAGAAGTAGCAGTGTTGTCCCCAACCTGGGTGGCTGCAGCTCACCCTGGTCCAAGCAGAGGCTCCATGGCTGGCATTATGGGCACTGACCACAGGCAGGGACCACACAGACACACAGCTGCTACTGAGTATCTCTTCAATTGCAGGGAGCATGAGGATGTGAGGATGTGAGGCTGCCGATAAGTCAGGTTTCTAATTAAGATTCATCAGCCTCTAACCTGGCTTGATTCATTATTCATCTGGAAATTTTCTTCCCTAACTTTCTTCTTTTCTTTTGCTGTCACCCATTAAGCAAAGGTATGCATTTCCCTCCCAGAAGCTCCGTTGACATCTCTGCTAATATGCAGCTCTCAGGTTGTGACAGAAGAGAAAGCAATGGTTACAAACCAGGTCCCGGAGCACTCATCAATATTTACAGACATCTGACAATGACTTATCTTAGACCATCTGCATTTAAACCACAGCAATGCAAATCAGGTGCTATTTGCATTGCGAGTCATAAGGATGGAATGTTCTTAGGTTAGCGATTCCACTAGTAGAACACTCTTCCTCCTCCAGAAATATTTCCTGACCTGGCACTGTAACATAAGTCAGGAAGTCAGTCAGCAAAGGCAATACAAAAGACAGAGTGGGTTTCCTAGCTCAGAAACAGGTGTATGTTGTTTAAAATCTTAGCAGCAGGGAGAGGAGAGGAAGAATTCTCTGCAGCAGTCATTCACCATCAGAGCCTCTGCTGCTCTCTTTCATGGCAGGTACACAGCAGGATGTAAGCACTGAAGTGATTTAAACGATTGATACTGATCACATGGATAAAAAGGATTCACATGATTAAATAGGTAGGATTTGGAATGAACATTTCACTCTCCACCCTTCTTCTTCTAAACATGATCCCATGTCTTGCTTGCTGGGGTAGTGATGGATGGGGTTTAGAAACAGAAGGAAGCCCCCAAAAGCAAAGCAGTCCCCAGAGGCTCTGATCATGAGACTTCAGAGGAAAGAAAGCTCATACCGACAAGGACACAATGCCCGAGATGAGGTTTTGTTGCAGGGTGCACGCTGGGGAGGAAGAGTGAAGCCTGCCTCCCCAATGCCATGGGGAAAGACCTATAGGAGCCCTTGCCCTGGCGCTTGCACTCTCTCACAGCAGCAGCCTGGCCTGGGGACACTTGTTGAAAAACTTCCAGGAGCATCAGCTGGTACATCTGAGAGCAGAAAGCAATTTCAGCCACGAGATTGCTTCTGGTAGCAGCATTTGTTGCCAGTTCAAGCTTGTCAGCCTCCCAAACTGACTTTTACACTCTCCCAGAGAAGACTTCTTAAATTATTTTTTTAAGCTCATCAATCTTTATGCTAAGCATCATTTTCAGAAATGGCTTAAAAGACATAGATCATCATTTCATCAAGTTCCTTGGATCTGAATCTTCATCTTTAATTGTTTTCACATGACTGAAGAACACATCCAGGGCTGCTCTGGGAGTAGAGGCTACCCTTGTGAATAAGCAAAAGTATTGTGCGTATGGAGATAATTTCATTGCATCTTGGATGTGTGAGCTGTGGGAGAACAGCCCCCCTCTTTTTTGCCTCTTGCTTATGTTGCTGTGTATGAAAAGCTATTTCCGAATGATGAAAGTGTTTGCCAGGAGTAGACAGGTTGTTATGAATGGCATTACTTTTGAATTCTGTTTATAATTAGTCTCCTTCCCTGTGTGCTTTTCCTTCTTCTTTTTTTTTTTTTTTAACTTTTTATTTTTAGGGCCTGTATCTAGTACGTTTCTTCCCCTTACGTGAAAGACTTAACAGTCCGTTGCTTGATTTCCATGTTAATTAAGCACATGGCTTCTCTCAATAACTGCCATATCCTTGCTTACTGAATATGTACTTTGGTACCCTTAGCAATGGTCCGATAGCATTACCAGAGCAAAATACATAGAACAAGAAACTGTGGGGATTAGATATCAAGGAGGACACTATAGGGACCACGTTAATTGAGGTGATCAGCAAGATTAAGATAAGTCCTGCTGCTTCCTCATATTGGCCTTAATGGCACAATGCAGAGCCCAGAGCACTTTACCTGCTGTACAAATGTGGTTAAGTCGCTTTCTTCCCTAGGGTGTGTAATCTAATCTTCTAGATAAAACACTTAGCAGAGTGAAACCAGCTGGTGTTAAAAGCTGTATTTCTAAGATACGGCACCTGTGTAAGGTTTTAAAAACTACTAAAAATAATGAAGGCCAATAAAAGTTGAAATTTGGTGTGTATGTGCTTATATACAGAGATAAAAACGTGTGGATGTTTGTGGGGTGTGTGTGAGTGCACAGCCTGGCCTGACCTAGGTTGCTGCTGCTCCAACGTGAAGAGGGAGGTTTCCCCAGGCTTTCTCCAAAGATCTTTCTAAACAGTAGTCTCTTGGTTTTCTGATAGAATCCACAGGAATGGGGATGCTGCAATTAAACTTTATCATTTTAAAAAAGATTATTTCTTCTTTAAAAATATTGACTTTTTTCCTTTATCTTTTTTTTTTTTTAAAAAAAGGCTTCTTTCTGCAATTAAAATGAAGCAGGAAATGATTTTGCATAAATAGGCTTTGAATAATGGAGCTGTTGTCAAGAAAAAAAAAAGGCACTACTCAAACCTTTTTCAAATCAATTCTTGACAGAGTTCTTCAAACGGAGATAAACATTGCTGGTGTAATGATTTGCCACATGACCTTGCACTTGAAGTGCCAAGCAAAGTGAAAAATAACACACTCAAACAAGAAAAAGTGCTGATTTTGATTCCCAAAATAATATTTTCCTAGCTGGAACTATTTCTGCTATAGGCTAGCATGCACATACAGGGAGAAAGTTAAGATTTTCCTTCAGCAATACATGACATTTCCCTCTCAACTAGATAACTGAGAGGCTATTTTTGCTCACAGAAAAAACACTTTTGCACATCTGGGAGCAATACTGCTCAAAAGCAATTCGGGACAAAAGATAAGTCTTGCAGTTGAGGCAGAGGATTAAGAAGGAGAGTTCAATTGGACTCTGCTCTGCTTGACCTCTGAGCCAGCCTCTTCCTCCCTCTGAGCCTGCAGTTCCCATGGTGGTTATGTGGATCAGGGCCTCCCCCGTGGCCGGAGACCCTCTTCCATCTCAAGCATCACCAGAGCCCTTGTTTTCCATGGGTTTATAGACTGACATGAGGAGTTTGGGTAGCAAGCAGGAGGAACTGAAAATAATCACTGATGGGAAGAAATCAGATATAACTGGCCTACTGAAACCACCTGGAAGACTTTGTACAATGGCAGTGTTAAAAGCAGTGGGTAAAAGCTGTCTGGGCAAGGCACAGGCTGTAAGTGTGGCACATTCTCCACCATCTGAGCAGACATCTTGGGGGCAGCAGATCTCCTGCTTCATAAACTGCACCTGCCTATGAAACTAAACTGGTGTCCTTTAGAGAGGAGAGAGAGACCCAGTCCGGCTTCAGACTGTCCTCCTGGTGTCCAGACTGGGCTGTGTGTCAAGGTAAACCATGCCAAAGCAGAAAGCACAGGCTGCCTAGGAACAGGTGCCATTGCTGTCCCGACAAGCTGTGGAACTCCAAGTGCCACATAGCTCGGTACTTAAATGAACTAGTTTCCCAAACTGAGAGAAGTTACAAGTGAAACTGAGTGTAAAAAAATTATTAGGAGGAAGAACATATTAAATGGCCAGAAAGCCATTACTTCACAGTAAAGGAGCAGAATAATATTGGTGAAAAGCCCATTCTCCTTCAGTGGAAGAATGAAGGCAGGAATAATGAATTAAAAAGCAATATGCAACATATGGGGGAGGTAATAAAAATCCATATAAATAAGAGTTTATGAAGTGCAGAAAATTGATAAAGGATACTAAAGACATCAGAAAAAACATCCATGGCTGGTCAGGCTTTGTTTAAGAAGAAGAATTTCTTGAAAACTTACAAATAATAGCAGAAAACTCATCAGTGTCATAGTCTCACGAGTAGCTGAAGACAGCCAATCCATTAATATCAATGAAGAGAAACACCAAACTGTTCAACAATTATTTCTGCTCTCTATTTGGAATAATGTATTTTCTGACATATTACTAATTAAGAAAAATCTTGAACAACTTGCACTAAGGTTAACCATTTTTGAAATCTGAAGATCCACAAGAGGGGCCCCCAAGAGTTAATGCAGAATATTTTTAGCTTGTGCGTATAAATTTTTAATAAGTCATGAAATAATGTGGAAATTCTCAAAGGTCAACGTCAATATTGTGTAAAAATTCCAGGATAAATGAAACCGCACATTTAAATATATTCAGTTCACTTGATAGCCATCCCAGGCAAAGTAATGGACAATTTTAGAGAAGATATAACTAATAAAGAATTAGAAGGTGGGATTATAATTATTGTGGCCTTATAGACAAGGGGGTTATGATTTCAGTCTTTACCTGTTGTGGGAAGTGGTGTTGATAGTGGGTAACCAGGCAGGACCAATCTGTTTAACACAGGGCTTGAGCTTGCTGGTTGCCCAGGATCAAGGCATCAAAGGCCAAAGCTCTGCTTCACCTTGGTGGCCAAGAGAGATGCTGCAATTGTCTCCTCCAACTGTCCTCTAGCCCTGTGAGGGGTGGGTCTCCCCCACATCTGGTATCACACAGTGATGGGAGACACAAAGGAAAAAACATGAGTGCCAGGGACATAGAGTCTGAAATGACCAGGGAGGCAGGAGGTGGAGGAGCCTGGTGGCTCCTGGTGGCCCACGTGGTGGATGCAAGCTGGATGGGGTTGTGGTGAAATGAAGGTGCTGTGGTTTGGGGATGGACTGTCCACTGAATGAACCAGAGATTCTCTCTTTTACTTCTCTCCCCTTCAGAGAAGAGAGAGGAGAGATAATGAAAGGAAGAGAGAAAAAAGAAAAAGAAACTAAAATAAATAGTAATAATAAAATAATAAAAATAAAAGTTAATAGTGTTAATAAGAAAATAATTAAATACATAGAGTATATACAAAACAATATCAAGCTCCCAAGACGATGATCATATCACCGGCAGGCACTGGGAAAGTCTCAGACTGGATTCGGTGACAGATGGGAGCTGAACTCAGGAACTAGATTCAGGAATACACGGATCAAAGGCAGACGAACAGAGTCCTCTTTGGACATTGGCCATTGAAGAAAGAGGCCGAGCCTTTGATCCCTCAGCTTTTATACTGTGCATGATCAAGGTGGGATGGACTATCCTGTTGGTCAGTTTTCTGTCACGTGTCCTGCCTGCTCCTCCCCGCAGGTGTGATCTCTCTACACTTTTCTGCTTCTGACCCTCCAAGCTGGTTCATCTTGTTTGGTTGATCTTGGTTGTTATAGCAGTAAAAGTATAAGCAGAAGCCTCTCTGCAGACCATTCCTCACTAATTGCTATAAACATCAGACCTTATCTGCTAGAAGCTGACACTCTCTGAAAAATATATTGTTAATTTCAGAGAACTGGAAGAGGCTTCATTGAAAAGTAAAATTTTTGAAAAGAAAAATGGTTCTGCTTTACCTCAAACTAGGACAGAAGGAGACTGAGATATGGACAGGGAGGTCAGTGTGGCAGGAGGCAGGGGTGAAAGCAAACCAGCAGACAGGCAGCAGGACAGAGAGCTTAGGGGCAGAATAAGGAATGTCTGATTTCGGGAATAAGGTAACGTTGCTGGAAGAGCTGCATCCTGAGCATGGTCCAAGGCAGGGTCCAGTGGAAAAAAGAGTTGGTGGCTGCACCATGACCCACTGCACTGTCACATGTGTGCAATTCATGTGAAAGGCAAGCATCTGACTTTGACCACTGATTTTTGCAAGCATAGAGGTATTTCAAATGGCTTTTCTGTTTTGACTTGTGGTTCTTTAATACAGCAAAGTCATTCCGATAAATAAATAAGGTGATTACACAGCAGCCTGCAAGAAATAAATGAAGCAGGAGCTGAGACAGGGCAGCATAGGCTGCTTCAGGAAGTGAGGGGAGCGACTGAGCTGTAGGATGTTCAGTTGGCAAAGAAATAAAGGATGAAAAGGAGAAAGGAAAGGGGCATGCAATACAGACTTTAGAAGCTTCATCAAACGTCCTTTACTAGGCTTTCATGAAATGATGTGTGTGACTGAACTACCCTCCTAAAGGGGTGCTCCAGCAGATTAGCAAGGTATACAATGAAGGGTTATTTTTCTCTTAGTGCTGTTGAAATCTTTCTTTTTATTGAAACAGTGAATTGCAGATTTAGCTTATCAAAGGTTCAGGTTCTTTTGGAGCTGCTTGATGATGAGCCATATTCTGCCTTGACTTCCATCCCAGGCATCCCCACCAAGTTCAATGACATCTCACGGAGAGTAAAGCAGGACAGATGTTAGCTTGATGTTTTCAACAATGTTCTGGTTGCTAATGAGGCATGATCTGATCTGGTACATGTTCAGAAACTGTCGCCAGTGTCTGCAGTGGAATAGACTGTCTTTAATGTGAAGATGCAATTGATTCATCAGTATGTCATGTACACAAGAAAGTAGAACAAGTATTCTCTTTTGTTTGTTTTTCTTCACGTTGAGGAGTCACTCAGATAAAACTTGCAAGAAATACTTCAGACATTTTTGACAATGAAAAGGTTGTCTTTTCCCCAACTCCCGCCTCACTCAAAAGTAATGGAGCTTTCTAGCTTGTTAGATAGCACAGGCAAGTTTTAAGACTCCCAATAGAAAATAAAGAATGGGAATTTTGCTTTTATAAGGCAGAATTGCAGAACTGGAAATGATCCATATTTAGGACATACATGCAAGCTGCTATTCAGATCAAAGTATCTATTTGGAGCTGAATTACTCAACAGCATCTATCTATGCCTCGTCAACACCTGCAGACTAGCAATGTAATCGTGTGGAGGTTGCTATAGCTACATCTCTAGAGCAGGTGGAGTTCCTCATCTCTTGGAGCACCATTATGTTCATTCTTTGTAAATAAACCATGTAAGAATATATTTAAATTTCACCATAGAGGCATCAGCCCCTGTCTCTAACTGACACTCTTACAACAGATCTGTCCTATCCTTTCCTATCATCAGCCCTGATTTCTCCAGATACAATGCCACTTCCATCTGCGCATCCTGCCTTCCCTGTGAATAGATGTGAATGGGGAACCAGGGCCTTGCCAATCAAGACTTACTAAGGTCATAAAGCAAGTGCTTGAATTTAAGCTGAGGAGGATTGCTCAAGTTTATCATGCAGATATGTAGCCTTGCCTTGGGGTTGATAGCCCGTAAGACTGTAAGCTGGTGCTAGGAACAGCACATCACTAAACCACCAGCTTTCAGCAACAAGGACCTTTCCAGGCTTTCCAGGACCTGACTGACTGCTCAGACAGGCAGCGGGAGGGCTGCTTGTGATGGTTTTCAGCTGGTTCTTTGTCCAATTCTATTTTCAAACAAGGGCTCTGCTCACTTTTTTTATTTTACATCAAATATTTCAGCCTTCTTGTTTGGGCTCCCCTGCTGTTTACTATAGCAAAGGGTTGCACAGATGACCTTTCCTTCTAGCTGTCTGTCTGCAGTGACTGGCATAAGCTGTAACCCCTAACCCTCTGCCACTCAAGCCCACAAGATGCTAACCTGTGTGAAAACTCAGTAGTGATCCCTGTACAAAAAACGCCTGATAGCCTAAAAGAAGAGCCCTGACAAGGAGGAAAAAAAAAAAGACAAGAAGCTAAGAAGAGAAAATACCAAAGAGTAGATAGAAAACAAATCAGGATGCTTTGACTTGTCTAATTTTGTCATTCTCCTTGTTTGTCTTTTCTCTAGTCCTGCATCAAGTGCAAGCTTTTCATTCCCCAGTGAAGGTAGGTAAGGAGAGATTTCTTACTAAAACTTGTCAACAGCAACATCAACAGAGGATTTTTTCCTTCCCTGGCAAATTTTAATTTCTACACTAGATGAATTTAAGAAAATGCACCAAACATAGCAATACTTCAGTAGCTTTTCAATAGAAAGCTCCAGTTTTCCTTAGAAAGCAGATGCTTTTTAAAGAGTATCTGGCAAAAACACTGAAATCTTTGCCAAGCAGTGGAATGACCAACTTCATCCTCAACACCCCCCTATTTCCAGAAAGTTATTCCCTTTCCTTCCAGTTTGCTTTTGTCCCTTAAGTTGAGTCATTGATAAACATGCTTCTTAACTTCTTGCACATTCCTGAAATATGTATGCTCCTTGGAGCCTGCTAACTTCTGTCTGCCCCGAAAAGCAGTGTTAAAAAAATTTATTTCCATAAATTCAGGCAAATAAAAACATGCGATGTTGCATTGAGACAAATCTGTCTCCAGGTCAATAAATATATTGCATGCCATAACTGTATTTTGCTCTTTCTGTCTTCATACTAATACCCTTCAGGCAGTTTCTTCTGTATGTTCTTCAGACTTCAAGTTCCAAATGAAAATAACGAAGAAGCCACGCATTATGAGAGAAGCTATCTAGTGACTGGTCTTCAGGAATGACTGCTGAAAAAGGTGAGCCAGGCAAAGACAGCATGGAGGAAACCACGTCAGCCTTGCCTTTCTTTTCTTCTGATGCAGTTGCATCATAGACGGCAACCAGAATATCTCCAAAATCAGCAATGTACATCCTGGCTTTGAAAAGGGTCTGGGTTTAAAGCTTAAAAGTGAAGGCAGCTACAGCACCATGTGCTGTGAGAGGTAGCTCCTCCTATCTAGGTGCCAAATTTGCATCAGCACTGAGCTATCCAGTGGGAATTAAGCCTTGGTAAATACACAGCTCGGGGAAGATGTGCCCAACTGACATCTGTGAAAATGGATTAATTTGTTTTTTCAAGGTTCAAGTCTGGAATTAGTCTGGGGTTTTTTGGCTCTTTGAGCTCTTTTTTTTTTTTTAAGGCATGTTATGATATGTAAACTGTTAATTTTGTACTACACCAAACTAAGCGTAACATTTATTCATGATGTAGCTGCCAGGAACTTGAGTTTGCTTTTTATGGCTTGCCTGTGAAAAAAACAAAAACAAAACCAGAAAAAGAAAAGGTGCATAAAAATTTGCTAATCACACACATGCATGACCAAGGTTTCAAAAGCAACTGGAAGCATGGGAGATTGCTGTTTCCCACCCTGAGACTCCTGCAATGGGCTTCCTTCCCTGACAGCAAGCCTTCCTTAAGACATCTCCAATAAAGCAAATAAAATTTTAGGTATACACCATATCATTAGACACTTTTGAAGCAAGCAACTTGAGCCATCAAAAATGAAGAATGCAGTCTTAATAATTGCCAATGTGCCCCTATTACCCACAGCACCTGCAGAGCTTTTTCTGAAGGGGGAAAAAAAACTCTTGCTTGGAAGTCTCCTGGATGATTCTGTTACACAGAAAATAAAAGAAAGTCAGTTTGTTTGAAGTGATAGCAATCAGTACTCAGGCTGAGACACAGTCTTGTTCCTTACCTAAAAGAAATGCAAAGGGAAGAGAAAAGATGACAAAACTTGGCATTTGCTTTTGTTTTGAGGGGGGGAAGGCAGGTTGGGGGCTGGAAGCTTATCTCCATCTCCATGGTGCAGTACAGCACCATACTTGCAGCCCCCTAAGCGGGCTTAGCCAGGGACACAGCCAGTGCAATGCCCTGCCCCGGGGCCCTGGTCAATGGGAGAGACATCCCAGTCCCTTGGTAACGTGGTCCATCCACCACCGGCTGCTGGCGGGAGCCCCGGGCAAGCAGACTGGCACCTCAGAGGCCAAAGACCTGCTTTGGGTCACCTGTGATTCATGGCACAGCTTCCTCTCTATTTTCATTGCTATGGAAATTGTTTCTCGAGGCAGCCCTAATTTTCCTTTCATCAATCAATTAGGGTCAGGCTTTGCACTGGGTTGTTTGTTTCCCCAGCACTGCTCTGTTTTATATTATTCTCTCCACGACAAATTAACCATAGCTGGACCTGTCTTGAATTGCTAAGGATGCTCTTATATAAAAAGTGAAGGAAAAAAAGGGAAAAAAGACATAGTAAGCATGAGAAGTGGAAGTAAATTGATATTTTGAAGGGAAAGGAGTGGAAATAGCAGGGACCTATCAGCTGTCCAGCGTTCTCTCTCGTTGTCTTCTGATTGCTCATCTGGTCAGGTCACATCATCTCCCAGGGTCAGGCAGGCTAACAGTGTGGTGCAAAATCTGTAGCTCCTGGGTGTATTAGTGGTGACACTCCTTGTTATGCTGAGCTGTGTAACCAGCCAGGAGCTTTCTGGAAAAGTCCAATAATGAGGCTCTCCCTAATCCCCTTGCCACAGACTCAGTCAAGCCAAGACTCCTATCTTCTATATAGGGATGTATTCTGTCAGGAAATAAGAAAAGGAGAAAAAAAGAAAAAACAGTTCTTTTTTTTTTTGCTACTATAATAATCTGGTACCAGGAGCTTTGAAATTCTCACATCATGTGCTCCTTTAGTTCAAACAAACTTATTTTGCATTTTCCCTCTGCCTTCCCTCTCCTTCTATGCTTTATTGCTGCAACAGTCTCCCATAACACATTAACAGATTAAAAATAACCTTCTGCCAGCCTTCATCTACTTTGGCCAATTTAAAACTAGACAAACTACCCAAGACACTGTGTAGTAGAGGAAGCAACATGTGTACATGTGTGTACATATGGGCTCTGACCTAAAAGGAACAATTCTAATAGCAAGAGGCAAGAAGTCATTGTTATTTCCAAGATGTCTGATTTTGCACCCTCCCTTTTCTGCTACTTTTTTTTCCTCTTCTGCTAAGACAATCAGACAAAGGTCCAGAAAAGTAATAATTACAGTTATTGTGTGACAAGAACAGTGATTTATGAACAACAGGACACAAAAAAGCCCCGTCAATGCATTCATCTTTCCTGAAGCAATCAGGTTCTAATGATTAAAGCTGAGTGATCTGCTGGGAGACCTACACAGGGAGAGGCAGAGCTGTGTTTTGAATTGGCCCTGGGTGCAGATGTGTCTGGAAGACTGGTGTGAAAAGGGCTATTAACTGCCAATTTTCACCCCTCACCTCCATATAGAATATTCTGGGAGGAACTTTGATTCAGAGACATCAACAAGGGAGCAGGTATGGTCCCGGAGCGAGTCCAACATGTGTGTTGGCCCTACATGGTTGCAAGGAAATATGTAAAGAAGCCGAGGGATACAGGGGCTTGAAAATGTCAAGGAAATGTTAATGTGGTGTTCTTGCAAAACTAAATTAACTACAATGGCTGTATAAAAAGAAGGAGGTTGGACAGGAGCAAAAAAACTGTGTGAGATATGAGAGTAAAAGGCGCTGTGAGTTGTGTCCTCTTCCCACCCAATGGCTGAATGTCTCAGGGCACCTGAGGTCCAGCCGTTCAGGGTCAGAGAAGGAAAACTGAACAAGAGGAAGCCCAGCAGCCAGCTGGGCAGATGACACTCACCTGTAGAAAGGGACAGATAGCTGGGTCATGTAACCAGGCAATTGCCATCCTAGCTGACAGTCAGCGCTGCTTTTCTCCTATTATACATCTCAGTAGTCACACAAAATGTTTTATGTAGCAACTGAAGATACAAATCCCTTTAGCAAGGATTTGGAGCAGGTTTTTCTTGAACATTTAATAATTTGCTTCAAAGATTGTTTGCGCTGGTTATTAAGCGGTGTTAACCAGGTTCAATCAATCTAGCAGCTGGGCTGGATGGCAAATTATAGACATTTCTGGGTAACCTGAGCTGACACAAAATCTGTTTCCCCATTGTGCTCCCTTGAGCACACACAAAAATCAATAGATCAGAAAGCCCTTCAATGCCTCTGTCCCCACGTGAACTCAATTTTTTTCCCCAGCTGCTACTCATTTACCTACCAAGGCAGCCAGATGCTTTCCTGAGGATCGCTGCCAGTGTTGCATCATCAAAGGTGAACTGATGTCAAGACACTGCAGAGTACGTGCTGAGAGTCTGAGCTTATTCAGGATTGTTTCCCAGATCTTCACACGTATCTGTACTTATTCACCCGTTCAAACAATGCTCAAAAAGCAGCTGTTACAGGGAGAACTTTCTCCTCAAATTGATGTATCCTGTCTGCTTCTCCCAGCCCACACCTTCTGCCTCCTTCCCTCAGTGAGATACACCAAATTTTAGGGCAGACCAAACAACCCTATTCATTTGGACCTAGCCAAGAACTGAACTTGGTCAACAGAGCATCTGTGCCACACGTATAAAATGAGGAGTGTTTGAAGGATTGTTTTCTCCTCTGACTTGATATATAGCTGCTCATTGCATGTGGAAAAACATAACATCTTGTTAGACAAGTCCTGGAGCACTCTGCTCTCTCATACTGCTGTATGCCTGCATCTCTGGCGTAAATCAAGGAGCCTAGGCTGATCGAATGCCTTTCTTATTTACTACAGGAGTTTTTAATGATTTATTTAGTGTTGGTTTTGGTTTTACCCTTCACCTGAATTTGAAAACAGTGCCCGGCAATGAAGTATTGAAATAAAACTTTGAGATTGATGAACTTGGTTGGGTTTGTGTGGGGAGGTAAAGAACATTTCAGCTCTGACAATTGTACTTTAGATCCCCTATTTAGTTAGTCCGTAATTTTCTTTAAGATTTAAATACTCTCTAGGATGGAATTAAAATTGTACTTTTCAAATTTAGTGCACATTAGGACTTGTAAATTCTCTGGCAATACGCTAGCTTGGGGAAAATGCTCATTAATATCTGTTATTTTCTTACTATCAATAATTCTTAAGGCCTGTTCCACGAATACTTTGGGTAAAATGCTTGGTAGCGATTTCCTCAGAGCACTTAGGATTATTAGGCAACAGAAAAAAGCTATAGGTTTGGTTTTTTTGCTTTGCTCTGCCAAACCACTTAGCAAAAACTACCGGCATCAAGATGGGAGCAGTCATGGAATCATAGTCATCTTGCATTCCCCCTCTTGGCACCTCTGGACTGATAACTCCCATATTTCCTGCATGTGAGGACCAATTATTCTGTGTTATTCTTTTAAAATTAAGCATTTCCCTTTGTAGATGTAAATTTTGCCGTGATATTTCTCAGCTTTCAGCATTACTGATCAGCAACAAGAGATCCAAGCAACACCTCTTTGCCCAGCCCTGCTCATGGGCAGAAGGTGGGGAAGAAGTTCCCTGGTCGGTACCTTGGGAGGGAGGTGGCTGTTGAGGTGAGGGAATGCAGAAGACATGCCCACTGTCCCACCACTTTCTTGTGCAGGTAAATCCTTCAGCTTGACTGGAGTCAGTGTAAACCCAGTCTCCATGCCCACATGGACTCTGCAGACTTGAGGTTTAATTCCCCTGGACAAACCAGAGGTTTCCTCCTGGTGGGCACTCCTGTACTTTCTCTTTCCAGCAAGCAGCCCTGATTCAGGAAACTTTTTCCACTGGTTGGGTGTCAGCTGATTGGTCTGAGGAGCTGGATGATGAAATGCCTGATCCATGGCTGTCCACACTCACATGTTGCTTCCTTTTGGAAACAGAGTGCTCCAGCACTAAAATCCACTTACGTAATAACCATGGACTAACTTTTTGTCTATTTTCTCTAAGCTGTTGTGGGTTTTGTTTCCAGTAGGCGTATTACTTGATTAATGATCTTTCGGTTAGCACTTGCTCATATTCCATCTGTGATCTTCTCGGGTTATCTAAATGCACAAAATACTTAAAACAATGTGGTTTTTCTCAACTCTGTTTATGATAGCACAAAATATTTCTCCCACACCCAAAAAAAAAAGGGCCTTTTCTAGCTTGTCCAAAGTCACATTGAATGTCACTTGTGAATTGTGTTGTTACCTTGTGCAGTATTACAAGAAAACAAAGCGTGGACAGGCTCTGTCAGGAGAAGTTTTGTAATGTATTTGTCATTTCTTTTTTGTCTAGATTAAGGGATAAATTTTGTGATGATGAATTTGTAGACCCCATCTGTCCGAAATCACACCAGCTATTCAAAAGAGGGACGATGTTTTTCTTTCAACCAATGATAATAGCACTTTTCTGGATGCAGGTTGAAAAATATTTACATCAGTATAAACAAGCAGTGTGTAACTATAAATAAAGAATATGTATAATAAAATGTTATCATTGAAGTTGAAATTAAAATTGAATCCTGCCAAGCCCTAAACATAGATCATGACAAAAAAATCCAATACACCTTTTCTTTGGAGGTGCTGTAATTATAGACTAAGTAAAGGAAAAAAAGATTATACAGCAAGCATAATTTGTAATGATTTCAGCAACATTTCTGAGGTAATGCCATGAAAAGAATGAATACTTGTGCATGGCATCTACGCTTGCCTCTACATTCCCCCTCAGAGAGATGCCATCCGCAGCACTTACCTTTTAACTTGAGCAATGCCATGGGCTGGATGACTGCAGACCTGTTTCTGAAGAGGATGCCACTCCTTGATGCCCACTGGGTGACTCCTGCCAGGGTTGTCACCCCACCCTGACCCTCTGCAGTCTGGTCGCTCTGCCTGGGGGGAGCCACTGATGTAAACCCAAAGATAAATCAGGAAGAAGTTTTCAAACATGGGGAGAAGCCTCATGTAGCCAACAGCTAGATGACAGCTCACAGACTGTGACGTTTATGGAACACCAATTCAACACAGTACCTAAACATAACATTGTGGTTATAAAGATGTTCTAATGCAATCCGGTTGAAATTGTTCTCAAATCTTACTTTTGTTCAACTTACCCTTTGATTCGGGTGATAAGGATGTTTCAAAGGCTGTGAAAGGAAGGAGTATTTCAGATGTGTCCTCAGGGCTTCAGCTAAGCTTGTAACAGATGTGGCAGTTGAAGATGGGAAATGACTGGAAGCCCCAGCTGTGCCATCTAAATGTGTCCATAGCTAAAGACTTTGTTTGACAACATTTTCAGAATGGCACTTGCCACTTAGCCCCTCTTCGTGGTTGGACTTGATGACCTTAGAGGTCTTTTCCAATCTAAATGATTCTATGGTTCTATGACAGGGCGTTGTGCAATGGGGCCACCCTTCCATGAGGTCCCACCTGCTGTCCATGCACCCGCATGGCAGTCTGACCTGCTGTAGCTAAGAGATGCCTTTTGCCCCACCATGGGCTCTCCAGGGGGACTTGCTCTGAGCACAGGTCCCACTTGCCCTCCTCATCCCTGGGTCAGGAGAGCTAGGCTCTGCTCCTTTCTTGCAGTTTACCCATGCTGTAACTAACTGCTTGTTGGGTAGTGGTTTTGCAGAGAGAGATACATTAAGAAGCCTGAGGGCAGAGGACTACATTGACTGTGCCTAAAACCAAGCCTTTCATCTCAAAAAAAGTTACTGCTTTATCACAGGGTCTTGGTCTGAACATTTTGCCCTCCACTGAGAGAGCAGAAAAAAGGTTTTGCATCCACCAGAAGCACAGACCAGTGTGGAAAAGTGCAGGTGGGCTGAGAAATGTCCTCACAGCCGTTCACACTAAAGCAGAAAGGGAGAAAACCCACTTACCGGGAGTGGAGTCTCTCTTTTTGCCTCTCTGGAAAGCAAGGCTTGAGGCCAAAAGCAATTTCTTGCACTTCAATAGCTGAAAATAAAGCTTTAAAAAATAAGAACATGTCAGGGAATTAAATAAGAACCACAAATTTAGTAGGGCTAGTGATTGCCCAGGAGAATATTGAGCAGAAATGTATAGAAAAGAGGGAGTTTGAGACACAGTTAAGTGAATTACTGGTCCCATCCGTAACATCTGTTACAGTCCTGGCTGCTGGGTATTTACTTTCAAAGAAATCAGCTTCCAATGCTGTCAGCTGAGGAGCCCTAAATCAGGTGTGCAGATACAATTACTGAAAATGAATCTGTCAGAGCAAATCTCACGTAATCAAGGAGTCCTGTTTGGGCTCCTCTCCCGAACCCATCTTTGCTTCAGGGCTAACCTTAAGCCAATGTTCCTCAAACCCTTTGGGAGTGAGCACTGCAGGTGCGAGGCAGACGTACTAAGAAGGTTAACAAAACTTCAAACTATTTGCCATGAGTTGGTAATCGTATCTGGGAGCCAACCATCCTCTGGGAATGTCAAATGGTGTTATCTTTGTATCTCCATAAAATGTCAGGCTTATTTTAGTGCCAAAGAGCAGACACAGCTTGATGCCATTTCAGAAGCACCAGCAGCTCCCAATAGACATATACCCAGAGCTTTTTGCATCTTCATGCACTGGCAGGCACTTGGGCATCAGTGCATAGTGCATGACACATGATTTGTAAAGTGACCATGGCTGAAAAATAGGCATGAGATCTTTGTTTGCTCCTCTGACCTCAGCCCAGTGACTTGGGTCTTTGAGCAATGAAGTCTTTCTTTATTTAACTAGACCTCTACTTCATTGTGTCTTCCTTATTACAGGTGGGATTCCCCACAACTTGTCCTTTCTTTTTGATCTCTGGAAGTTTCTGTAGGAAAGGCTGTATAACTCAGATGAAAATACTCACATAAAAGTTTAGATCTGACAAGGTTTCCAATATTTTTTAAGATGTTACAATGTTTTTATTTACCCTTTTTTTTTTTTAAATCAAGTTTGGGCAAGGTGGAAATTTTAAATACAAGTTTTATGTCTTACAAGAAAAACATGTATTTTTCTTGCTTTTCTAAAAAAATCCCACTTTCAGCTTTCCATTATTTATCCAAATATTTTTACTCCCCTCTGTACTCTGGACATTTGATCTATATGAGGCAAAACTATGTTTAACCTTGCTAGCATTGAAAGCAATAAAATATAAAATGAATTGGTGAAAAGGGACAGTAAATCCCCGTTGCAGAATTATCTGGCAGGCCCCGAGTCCCGGGAAGATGTCAACAAAATAAAATTTATGTAATATTGATGAATGTGACAGTAATACACCTGGAGAAAAATAACAACAATCGACACAGATATTTAGAAAAGATTAATATAGAAAAAGACCTTGGGGTTGGAGTGGGTAATGAAGAGCTCAGGAGCTCACATTGTGAGGAGGGCGATCGCTCTCCCAGAGTGTAGAGCGTAAAGAAGGGTCTCCCATGTGCAAAAAGGGAGTGATGAGTGTAGCATTGTGCAGTCTGGCCAAAGCATGGCAAGCATTTTTAAGCCTCACTTTCTAAAAAAGACACTGGGAAGTGGTAGGGGACTTAAGGATGGGCAGGGGGAAGAGGGAAGGGAACTGCTTGTGATGGGTTGGAAAGCAATTTGCAGGGCAGGAGGGAGCCCCAGCTAATGCTGGGAGGAACACTAGCATTTGTGAGCTATTAGGATGGACCTTTCCCTGCAGCAGAGACGGTAAAAGGGTCTTGAATTAAAAGTGGAACAATCCCATTTAGATACAAGAGAAATGACTTAATAATAAGGTTTATTACACAGGCAATCGAGTAAGTTGGCTGGTGAACAACTGAACACAAGTCACTCTCGGTAGAAGGCTTCTGAGGGGACACTGGAAAATGTAGCATTGGGATTATCATAGAAAAGACATCTCAGCATCAGTCAAGCATGACTGATCCAAGAGGTCCTTTTCTGTTGTTTTCATCTGTGGTTCTGGGATCTCATCGGCTGCAAAAAGCTACTCCACACACAACAGAAGAGGCGATACACTCAGTTCATAAATTAAATCCATCTGCCACACACGATAAGCCTACACCGTGATTACGACAAAAGGTCCAGCACTACAAGCCTCACCCCAGCCATCCCATCTGCTTTACAAGCACTTTCAAGATTAGGCCCAGAAGCTGGAGACGCTGCATTTGGAGTCATACGCAGAGGTGGCTTTTACCACACAGGTTTGCAAAGGAAACTGGCACAGCTCCTGTCTATTTTGAAACGTTTGCTTCTGGCATTTGCAATGCTTGTACCAGTTAAATACTAAATTATCATAAATGTAATTTACATGTTTCCCAAATAAGGGAATGCAAGTGGAGAAGAGAGTTTCCGAATGTTCATATTTCCAAATTAAAGGAATGTAAATGAGCCTGCTGTTCAATTTAGTGTGTAACGCGTTATTTCACGGTTGTCTCCTTGATATTACAGGCCCTTTTTACATTAGGCAATGTCACATCCCACCCAAATCACCATGAGATAAAGATGTTCCCCTTTAATGTAATAAAGGACAACGACAATATTCCAACAGAGAAAACAGCATGCATACTGATTTGTACAAATGCACCATCTCTCACTGGAAATACTCCACTGTGTCTCCTCCATCACACCATGCAACGTTGCAGCAAAAAACCCCTTCATAGCAAGGATCCCATTGACTTCTTGTCCCTTCCTCCAGCTCCCCACACCTTACTGAGGAAGCAGCCACTTCAGCTTCCCATGGAGTGTCCATCTCCTGACGGCATGGGCATGGTTCTCTGGAACACAGCTCAGCCTGCTTCTCGCCAGAGCATTTCTGTTCTGCTTGTTTTCCTCATGTCCTTATAGGTGAGCAGAGGGAAATTATAGGATGGCTCAAAAAATAACTCATTAAGTGCTGGTGATAGTTGTTCCCTCCCACCTTGATCATCTTTAAAGGAAAAGTGGGTGCTGTGTGTAGTGTGGTTAAAGGCCAGTGGGAGGAGAGCAAGGGAATGATTTGTTAGACTTTAAGTCAATCATAGCTCAGCCTGGACAACCATATAACATCTTTACTTCTACCAATAGGTAAAATTTATAGTGCTGTTCACTGGAAAGTGAAATGTTCCCACAGGGTGAGAGGAAATCTTGAAAGATCCCTATTCATTTAAAGGGAAATATGTTGCTCCTTGCTCTTCCCTCCTCAGCGTTACTTTCTAGCAGACAGCCCCATAAATCTGTTTTGGTGACAGCCCTTTGGTGGCGTAGTGAAGCAGAGAGCATGTCCTGGAGGCACAGGGGTTTAGCAACCAGGAGGAGGAGCTCACCCTTTGCTGCCTGTGCTAAGACCAGGGCTGCTCCCATCCCTGCTGCAGCCTCAAGGTTTGGCTGGGTGGCTGAGGATGGCCAGGCAGCCTCTCTGGCCACTTGCTCATCTCTCTGAGCTGCTGGACCTCTCATGGGGCTTGCGGCACCAGGGACATTGCAGCTGCCCCCTGCTTGCCCCCAGATACACCATGGCCACTTCTCTGCAGGGTCCTGAGAAAAGTGGAAAAGTAACCCCAGGTGCCCTTTGCGTTACAGCCACTGACTCCCTCCTGCTCCGTGCATCCAGCATTCTCCCCCTGAATCCACCATCCTCTTGCCCCTCAGCTGGGCAAAGTGCACCCAGCTGGGAGAAGATGCAAATGACCTCCTCAAAGGGAGGAATGTTGACCCTTGTGCACGGCAGGGCTCTGCCAGAGGCCATGTTTGGGGAAGAGAATGGCTTCCTCACCCAGGAGAACATCCAAAGCACAATGCTCTCCCTTCAGGAAGCATAGGAAAGTCCTGTGGTATTTCCTTCAGCTCCTGACACTGTAGGTAAACTGCATGAGATATATTCTTGAAAGGAAATAAGTGGCTTCCCAGCAGCTTCCAGCTAGATGATAGCCTCCTTCTGTCGCCAGGAGCTTTTAAAGAGAGATGGTGGAGGAGTGACTCAGTTTGGGGGAGTTGGCCCTCACCTGTGTCTCAGCAGAAGCCAGCTCAGGATGAAGTGGCCCTGTTACTCTGGGTACCTTTCTATTTCTAACATTTGCTTTGGCTATGCGAGTACAACTTTACACAGCTACAACTCCTGCATGTGATGTTCCAGCTTCCTGTGGCCATACCAACAGCTACATGACAGGACTACACAGGGCACAGCTTGCAGAGATACAAAACTGCATGACATACCATAAGCAAAATCCTGACGGGGTGACCTCAATGCAAATGCAGCCCCATGACACTTACTTACATTCATGTAGACTTCTAAACCGACACCATTATCTCTGAAAACACTCACTGCCTTTAATACTGCAATTTCTCTCTGCAGTTAGGAGTAAAGTAATGTGCTGAGCGCTCAAGACACTGAGTCCTCATGTCTTACATCCATGTCTGTCATTAGTTTCACGTTAGCTTATGATGCCTTGTCTTTCCTGTCTGAGAAGGTGATGCTAAGACACTGACTTAAGGGCTGGTTGGTTGGTAAAATAATTTCTTTTGGCTGTAAAACAGCGATATGACAAAACAAGCCTTTCCCAGGAATGCATCTGTCATAACAATTTCTGTGTGGCAGGCAAGTTTCTCTGGTCCAGAGGGAGATGTCCCATTTCATCAGAGAGATTGTTCTACCTCAGCTGTGGCGGAGTAAATGGAAAACAACTGCTTGGTGCTTCGTGCAAGGCAACAGGGAGTTGGTTAAGTGTTGTAATTCACAAAGGAGAAGCAGATGAAGAGCATCTGCTTCCACAATGTCTTCCACAATGTCACTGGGATGGATGAAGGGGCAGCACGTTCTCTTGTAGAAGACGACAGATTCAGCTCAAACCTACCTGAGCCAAAAGGGGGATTCGGAACTGCAGCTTCCATCATCCAGCCAACTGCTTGGCCATAAACCCATGGAGGTTATCTTGTCCCCATCAATGTGAACATCTCCCTGGACAAGAGCAAAATGACCGCAAGCAACATAGTAGTTAGGTGACATGTAAATATAAGGCCTGCTCTGGGATTGAAGGCAAATCCCCCTCAACCTGGATGTGCTTAACATATGGTGTGGTAATGGTCACTCATTTTTTATTAGCTTTTTTGAAAGGCTAGATTTGCCTCCACTTCAGAATGGAAATGTAAGAACCTTGGATTTTTGTAATGAACCCGTATCTGGCTAGCCCTCATTCTGATCAGCATAAAATGCTTTGCGAGCCATTGATGAAGAGCACTATATAAGAGGCATTATTCCTCGAGCACCCTGGAAGATTTAAGATTTACTCTTTGTGCTCTAAATTGTCATTAGTTTGCAAATTCAAAAAGCAAAATATTTCAGACAGAACAAAGGCAGTTCTCCTCAACTAGTACTAATTTCTCAGGAAGTTTTAACTTCCAAGATTTATACATATTTTAGCATAAGTCTCATTTGCAGTTATTTCATGCAGTTTTCTGCTTGAAAAAACAGTCTTAGCTTTAGGAGATAGTATATCTTGTCAGCCTTCATAACGCAAAAAATGGTTAAAGCTATTACTTGGCTTAAATGCCTGGGAAGAGAATTTCTCCCTAAAGAAGTTTTGCAAAACTTAAAAGAAAAATGGGAACTGAAGTTCAGAATGGAAATAATTTTGCAGCCTGGATTGCATTGGAGGTGAACGATATGTGCTGGAACATAAAATCCTTATTTCTGCTATTGCAATGCTGGAAGACAGACGCTATTCCGGAGGAAAGATGAACATCATAAGCTCCAGCTAGTCAAAAAATAAAAAGGCCAGTCTCTTTCATAAGGAGGTTCGCTTTCATAAAGAGTACTATCATGGCTAAGTTATTCTGTAGAACTGATTGACTGAGGCGCTCGATTGCTGTATTCCTGATGGCGGCACGAATGCCATCGGACAACCAGGTTAAAGTGAGCAATTGCCAGTCTCACCCATGAGCCGCCGCCAGCAGCAGCAGAGCCACCGTGAGAGTTCTCCTCCCCCCCCCTGCCAAGCGGGAGTGGGCCGAAACGGATTCAATCTGCTGCCCCTCATTCTTCAGACAAAATGGAAATAAAGGTATCAAAACAGAAGAGTGTCCCAGGATCAATGTCTCCTGCTTTGCAAATAAACATTCCAGCTTTTCTTCTGTATTTACTGCATTTACCATTTACGCAGCAGCAGGAGACCATTATCCTGTGACAATGTTCTGCTCTGCTGACATTACCTCTTAATTATATCTTCATTAAAACCAAATTAGAAAGCGGTCAAAAAAGTTAAGCCAGCCGAATTGCTCATTTGGCTGAACATCCTGATACCTTTCTTTAGAAAAGGGATGCTGGCTCATGCAACAAAATGTTTAATGATCTACCTCACTGCTGGGAAGTGTTGATTTTCACTTTAAATGGTGAACTTGCTGCTCAGTCACACTGCATTTATTCTGAAAGGACCCTGCCTAGTTAAATACTATCGTGGCAGTACAGCTGCTTTTGCTTGTACCTGCAAAGTGATGATGCAAGATTGGGTTTGCCACTGCTGTCTCTTGACATCGTTTCTTCATTAAAGCTGAAGGCAGAAATAATCTGTGCCTGATGAGTACAGAAAGAACCAGGAAATTGCATTCCCCAGCAACAGAGAAATGGCATTTCCCAACAGCAGCATCTGTACCCCCCCTTCACTCTTCCCTCCCCTGTGCTATGGGGAGGACAGCGACAGAAGGATGCCAGGACAGACATCATCTCAGACAGCTGGCCAGCTGTTGAAAACCCCTCCTCCTCCTGAGGGGCAGAGGCCAGGGCTGCCTGCCACAGGAGAAGCTGCCACGTGCTGCTGATACCATGCTGCAAGATTTGATACCCGGGCTGCCTACACACACCCTGCCTGCAGGCTGGAGCAGACAAAGGGCAGCACAGCTCCTGTGGCAAGCTTTTGGGCAACCCCCTGTGCGAACAACCCCTCTTGTGCTCCACGTACTATGGGAGTTCAATGGGAGACAACTCCACTTTGTGTCCAGGACTGGACAGATTTGTGCCACCAACATCAAAACAGAACTCAGATCTCCAGTCCTTTGGCTTTAACAGCTCCTGAGTTTTGCTCCTCTCCCCAGGCTGCAGCATCCCCTAACAAAGATTTCTCCATGGCCTACAACAGTCAGGCTCTTTGGGAACAATTTGCAGCACCCAAACATATCAGCTCAAGTACTACCTGTCAAGTGCACCCACAAGCCATCTCACAAGTATCGTCAGCTAGATGAACCTCCCTCCACCAGAAAGACAGAGATAACCTCCATGAACCTTCAAACACAGACAAAGTGCTGTAATTGCCAGTGTCTGGCAGCATGGGGACATACTCTCTATTATTCAGTGTTCTTGTTCACTAGTTTTTAGGGAACAATCAATTAATAGTTAAGTATCACGTAGGGGAAAAGAAAAGAATGGTTTTCTTGAGGAATTATTCTACATAAAGCTAAGTAGAACAGGAAAAGAAATGTTTTCCTGAGCAGACAGCAGAGATCAAACTCCTTATAACACAGATTTTCAAGAAAGGAGAGTTTGCAGAGTCTCAGTGAAGAAAGCCAGAGGCCAAATCTACCTGTGAACCTGGACATCTCAACTCCATTCACACTTAGCAGATTTGACAGCCAGAAGCACACAGGGAAATGGGAACACCAGAATCATGCATCCCTCATTTCCAGTGATCTGGTACGTTCTTGCAGCTGTAATTTAGATACGGGGGAAAAAAAAGAAGAGCAAAAGAAGGAAGGAGTTAAAAACATGTCTAACTCCTTCTTGTTCAGAGTTTAGAGCAGGGGAATTTGCATGTACAGTACATGTAAAGTACATGAATGCTACAAAGCAAACTGAGCAGAAAAGGAAAACTTGTCCTTTCAGTAACAGCATGCAGGTCCCCATTATGCCTTTGAAACAATTTAATATGGAATTTCCAATGCTGGCACTAACATTGGCAGTACCACGTACTTACGATGTCTGACATAAAGAGAAATCTCTGCAGTGTGGAGTGCTTGGTCCAATCCTTCTTGCCCCTCTGCCTCTCAGATGCGTAGCTGCAAGGAAATGACTTCACCTGTCACTAAGTGTGGTAGGGAAGTCATCCTTAAAAAATTATGATCTGCCCAGGATGTGCTGGATGGATTGTGTTGCACTGGTGGTGGGAAAAATAATCAGAAGAAAAATGAATACAAGGAGGATGATACAAACCTATCAGTCAAGGAGTTATAATGAATCTCTTTGGTTTGGGCACACTAATGTAGAGGAGAAATATTCTGTGTTCAGCCAGGCTATTGTTTCTGTAAGGGCTGTACTTTATGTTTAGCGGCTGTATTTTATAGATAATCTATGATGTTTCATTTTCAGTTCAAAATAAATGTGAATTAGAAGGAAAAAAGGGAGAGAGACAGAGATCGAGAACATGCAGCAGAAATGAAGCTGATGCAATCATTTCCAGTTCTAAAACAGAGCAAGTAAGATGAGGATGTGGCTGGTTTAGTGATCACTGTAATCAGCACAATTGACTGCTTACAGATGACTAATCTTTCAGTTCCAGGGAGGTAAATTGAGACTTATATATTTCAACTTTATCCTAGCACTACAGGTAATGTAAGACAAATGGTCTCTGAATTCCTAATGCCAAAGAGATTTGTAGGTTATAAAAGAGCACAGAATGTAGACATGGGGTAAAGATAGCGAAATAGAGATTTGGATTTCAGATGAAATTTTAAACAAGCCTTCAGGTGAGTTTTCTTTCATTTTAATTATTCCTCAGCTCCACTCAAGCCCATCTGTATTTTAATCAAAAGTGATCATAATGGTTTCATGGGTAAATGGAAAATGGATCTTGATAGATGCTCATTACAACTCATTTTGTTAACAGAGGAAGAACCAACAAGAGAAATGAACTTAATACAGCAAGAAATGAGGTTCTGAGAAAGAGAAATGAAGAGCAAGATAAAAGATGATTAAATTAAAGTAACTAAAGCTGTGCTGGACATCCTAATCAAAACATATAGAAGAACAATGGAGCTGGATACACATGAGTACCAACAGATCTGGATAAATAGCACAGAGGAGGAGGAGAGCGTGGGAAGATCTGAAGTTATTGTAGGAAAATAGAGGTAAGACAAGACACAAAGACAAGGTGCCGGGATAGAATTTATTTCCCCTGTTCAACAAGAACAAGGATGCAGGGAGCAGAAAGACGTGGGGCAGGGTACAAGCTCTGGGAGTATGACCCCAAGAGCAAAGGAGTAGGTGGCAGCTCTCAAGTCAGAATGAGGCAGGATGGAGGGAGGCTCATGCACTGGCAGCTTGCAGAGTCCTCTCTGCAAATAAAATAAAACACCAGCACGATTTTGCTCTCACTCCATGGTGACTTTACAACCTTCTGACTAGGAGGGGTTACCAGGTTCATACTAGTGATAGGAAGACATTCAGTGTAGAAAGACTTCACAAGAAAATATACCAATGCTTTTTTTTATATACTTTTCCTGAAAAAAAACCTGTACTGTCTGAGTGCCAAACACAACTCTGCTCATATAAAACAGTAACAGACCTTTGAGAAGCCTGAGCCTCCCTGCCAGGCATAAACAGCCCCAGTCATTGTGCATGCTGGTCTTCTAGGTGGCCCTTGCACAATGTCACATCAGGGAAAGTCACAAATGTGTGCTGTTATTTACAGTTCCCACCTCATTGTCTCCCGTATATGTATCACAGCCATAACAGTCTGCTGGTAGGATCTCATCTTCTTTCAGACCCAGCAGGGTGGCCCACAAAGTTTGGAGACCTGTGGGCTAGGGTAGAAAAGTGACTCTCCTTGGTATCGTCCTTGTTTCAAACCCATGAATGAGCCCTCTTTCACTGAGGATGGGAACTCAGGGTTCAAAGTATGTCCACAGGGAAACTTTCTAAGCTTTGCTCCATATCAGCTTTCCTTAACTCATATGGGCAGAGTGAAGCCTAGTCAACAGCAGAGCAGACACAATGTTGATAACATATGTGCAAAGGACATGTAATTGGCTTACATTTTGAAAAGCAACTGAAGAAACAGCATCTCAAAACCTGCCTGTGAACAGGAACAACGTAAGTTTCCTCCTCTTAGTCTTGCATTATTCTTACAAAGACAGCTTGCCTAGAGTTTGGCAAGAGTTGGTTAAGGTTGACAGAGCAACCCCTTTTTGCTTTTTGTCCAACATGGATCAATTTAAGAGTAAAAACTAGAGTTTGCCTACAAGCCACTTTCTCCTCTTTCCCCACTGCCTTGTCTCTTCAAACCACAACTCTTCCTGTGACACCCATCCAGTGCTTCCCACTTTTCAAGCCTCCTGCACCCTGATCTCATGCCTTGGTCCTTCAGCACACCAAGGCAATGCATTTCCTACTGGGTTCCTGTAGGCTCATTGGTAAAAGAAACACTGCACTATTGGGAGGCATGACACAAAAACCCAGCCAAATAATTGGTGCCAATTTCCCCCTTTGGTGCTGTTCCACGGGGCTTAAAGGAATTCAGCAGGACCCAAGCACTCAGATACAGGCTGCGTCTTTTCTCCGTGCTAGGCAGAGATTTCTGACTGTTCACAAATATGCTTGAAAATTAATCCATTGCTTTACATTTGAGTAAATACGATGTATTTTTAGCTTTGCTGGAATGTAGCATCACTGCGTGCAGATGGAAGATGCTGTCATATTCCTGCAAGAATTTTATTCCTCTGGAATTAATTACAGCATCAAATCGAATTTGACTCTCCTCTGGCACCTGCTTTGCACCCATAAGCCAGCAACTGGACACAATAACCCAAGTGAATGGACAAAAGCCCAACTACAGCTTGAGCCGACAAACAGAAACCTGCATTTTTGAAACTGCATATCACAGACAACAGCACTGTGCTCCCTCTGGCAAAGGAAACCATTCTGAGAAAGAATTTATCTAGTGACTGACAGGCAGCAGTGGGTTATGAGCCTAGAAGATAATATTTTAGCTGCATCATTTCTTCTCCTCAAAATCTCTCCCTTAAAGAGCTTTATGCTGCACAGCACCTACTGAGGTAACCAGTAATGAGGTTGCATTTTGATCTTTTTCATAGTTTGTAAAGGTTTCCCATGTATATAAACTTACTTTTATAGACTACAAGAGGCATCTCTGATCATTCAGCTAGAGAGTTTGCTCTTAATATGGAGCCTTCCTGTGGTTCCCACGCCATGTCTGCTCAGGACCCAAATCTGATTCTATTTCTGTTCTATTTCTGAACATTTGTGTTTTGAAAATCACCTCATCTTTGTGTTTGCTAAACTTACAGTATTGCAGAGCTTTCATTTGTAACCCAAGCAGGAAAAATGATGCTCACCTCCATAGCAGAGGTGGATATCTTCACACCTGTAAATTTCAAAACATTTTTGTCAGAGGTCCAGATGTTATGACCATGCTAATGTCATGATGAACCAGCAGAAAGGAACCAGATAGGGAAGGGAACCCATGGACTCCTGACATCACTGCATGCACCCTCGTTGTGCTGACCTTAATGAGAAACAAAGCTGTTCTGATGAAAGGCAGTACTGTCAGATGGACATGACCTTCTCTTTGCTCATGACTGGCTGTTAACCGGGAAATGACAACTCCTCATTAAAAAAACTTTCTAAGTTTTAACTCTCTGCCAAGTTTTGAATTAAAATGTTGCAGACATTTCAGGAAAACAGAGAGGTGGGAGTAAGTACATATTCCTTGACTGACCCATTGCCTAGATCTAGGCTGATGAGAAAGCCATTGCCAGCACAACCACACTAAAATCTGGACGTGGGTTTCCAAGGGTCTGCGACTGTCCAACCATGCTTCAGTTTCCCTCTTTAAGGTGAGGTTGAGCAGAGTATATGGGTTACTGCATTCTGTCTTATGACCCAAGAGAAATTAGGTTGAGGATGCCTGAGGGTGCTGGCTCTTTTCTTTCTGTCAAAGCACAAAATTATTAGTGCTGTGTTAATAAAATCCATTAAGGTTATCTGAACAAATCTTTCTGTATTTTCATAAATCACTTATCAAATGTGTGAACTCAACTGTGCTATTCCTTAGTGAAAACACATAAAACAGCTGACTAATATGCAGGCAAGTAACACTGCTGGTTAATGTAGTCTAAATCCAAAGGGCTTTGGGTAAGAAGAAGTCACCCGAGGACCAAAGTCATTAGAACAAAAGATGCTCATCAGCTGTCGTGAGTCTATGAGGGAGTGGGAGTGGATTAAGAGAGGGATTTAGCCCCTTTAGAACACCTTCCATTAGCAGAAAGTAAAGTCTCTGTGAGTGGGCACCACAGCAACATCTGAATTGCATGATCTGAAAGCTCTGCTTCCTTTTAGCTGTCACCATCTCCTCCAGCTCTGCTGGGCAGAAGTCAGCAGCGAGCACATGCCGGCAGCTGTTACCAAGCACAGCTCTTTTTGTCTGTGAGCGTTTATCATGTGTCTTCTTCAGTTTGCTCCAGCTGAATGGCCATTTTGGGACAAGGAGTAGAAGAGGAGGGGACCACTCCAGCCAGTGTGCCGGGACTACCATTTCCCCTGCTGGGTGACAGTATGTCATTCTTTCTTTGTGCTTCTTCCAGCTGCATCTCAAGGAGAGCTGCCCCAGTGTAGAACAACTTGACGTGTAGGCTGTGGCAAGTAGCAACCCAGTTTCTGGGTTGGGCTCAGCAAGAAGGGGATTTACATGGAACTTTAGCCCAGAGGATTCACAATAAAGAAGAGAAAAGGGTAGTCAGATGATCTTCACCTATTCCTTGATCTCTTTCTTCTTCAGCCCTTCCCCAGCCAATAGAAAGTTCCAGGCTGGGAGGGTGAATCGCAGAAAGTTTAAGCATTGAACAGACAATGCCACTCTGGGACAATGTTTCTTGTGCCCTGTCTGGGCACCAGCCTCTCCTCACAGGACAGAGCATAATCTCAAACGTGAACTTAGCTGTGACAGCATGTATGAGAGTGCTCGCTATGTTCCCCTGCTGAAAGGGAAACCCTTCTTTTTGAGAACTCATCCAGAACAGTGTCAAAACAAGGAGAGACGAAACCTCTTAGAGATGCCACCATCCCCACTTATACAGAGGTACTGTGGAACAGCAAGTTCAGTGATTTTCCAAATCCCACTTCAAGATGATGTGAATGAGCCAAGGGAGCTGTGCCTGGGTACGCATGGGTAATGTGATGTGCTCAGTGCACAACCAGACAGCTGATTTCTGGAGGAAGGTCACTAAATTGGCCAGAATTGAGTGACAAGAAAGATATTTTAGCAGCTGGCAAGAGAAAGATAGGAAGGCAGACTCCTTGGCACCATACAGCAATGCCTTGGTGACAAGGTGGTTCTTGGTTGGCATTAAAGAGAACAGTATGCTCTGAGACAGGCTCACAGTTCTCCTACACCTTTCTGTAGCCAGGAAACTGCCTCATAAAATTATTATTGTACACCTGCATAGAAGTGATTTGGGATATTATTAAGAGGCTGACTTAATCATCAGGATTTAGGGCATGGCTAGGATTTCTCCGAGGTGATAAGTCAGAGTGTACCAATTAGAAAGAATCATGTGCAGCACCAGCTTGATTTAAAAATCATCTTAAGTGAATCAGAAAGCAGACGTGCATTTAGTTGATAACAGCAAGGAAATTAAGTCTCTAAGACCTCAGCTAGGGAGGCAGGGTGGAGAAGAATCAGAATTAACTAGCAGCAACACCTTGTGGCAAATCTCTAGGGCAAAATCTCTTCTTTCAAAAGTACATTCAGTTTCTAGGAATTGAAAATAAAGTCTGGGGGAAGCCCATGTGGGACCTGAAGTCTCCTCTAATCTTATGTGCAATTTGTTACCTGTACTACATTTACCTACATACAAGAATGGGAGAATGATCTCCGCAGAACACAAGCGCATATGGAGAGAGACCTTCCCAGAAAGCTCTCAAAGGAAAAAAAGGATGAAGCTGGATGGAGGGAAGCAGAAGGTTGGCTGAGGCTGCAAGCAAGCAGCATGAGCAGGGCTGTGCCGTTCAGAAGAGCCAAGCTGGGATTTTAGGGTGACTCAAACAGAGTTGGTGCTCTCAAACAAATGGACTGCTCTGCAACCCCATGAAGAACAGTCCCTCTGTCCAATAGCAGAATAGGCAGGTGACAGTGACATTTTGCCAATCCTCTGGTAACTGTCAGGCAGCTCATGGCACTGAATCAACTGCAGGGGTCATCCTGGAAGCAGGAGACAGTGTCAGATATGGGACTAGAGACAAAGCTACCTACAACCTACTTGTAATGAAGACTCAAAGCCCATCCAGAAGACAGGAATGGAGGCAATACTACCTACAACAAAAGGCCCAGAGCCCATCCAGGAAGCTTGATAGGGTAGCAAAGGACATGGCTGGGCACAGGCATACTTATAGTCTAGCTCAGGCCAGGACATGGCTCCCAGGTGGGAGCTTAAATGGGGCTTCTAGACCCACAGGCAGAAGGTGTGGGTGGGAGCTCTTGGCGAGGGGTCATTAAGGTCCACTGGAGTGATGGCTATTCTGACAGCTTTCTACAATGACATAATTTCTGGGAGAGAACTGTATGATGTTCATCTTGTCCTTAGCAAAGCTTTCGACGTTGTCTGCCGTAACACCATCATTGATACATTGATGAAACACAGGCTACATAAGAGGACAGTGAGTTGGACTGAAAACTGGTTGATTTGCTCAACAGACTGTGATCAGTAACATGAAGTCCATTTGGTAGTCAGTCACCATTAGCGTACACCAGGGATCAACAGCAGGCCCAGTACTGTTTAACGTCTACATTAATGACCTAGATGATTGGACTGAGTACAACCTGGTCAAATTTGCAGATAATACAAAATTGGGAGAAGTAGATAATACACCAGATGTACTGCCATTAAGAAAGATCTTGACAGGCTGGAGAAATGGGCTGACAGGAATCTCACAAAGGGAAATGCAAAGTTCTGCACCTGAGGAGGAATAACTCCGTGCACCGGTATAGGCTGTGGTCCATCAACTGGAAAGCAGCTCTGCTGTGGAGGACCTTGGAGTCCTGGTGGACAACAAACTGACCATGAGCCAGCAATGGACTCCCCTACAACAAAGGCTATCAACAGTATCCTGGGCAGCATTAGAAACAGCGAGGACAGCAGGTCAAGGGATATGACCCTTCCCCACTACTCAGCACTGGTGAGACAAACCTGGAGCACTGGGTCCAGTTCTGGGTTTCCCAGTACAAAAACGACATGGACATACTGGAGTGGGTCAAGCAAATGGCCACAAAAATGATAAAAGGCTCCAAGTTTCTGATATACAGGGAAGGATGAGAGATCTGGGACTGTTCAGCTCTGAGATGGCTCAGAGAGATTTATCACTCTTTACAAGTACTTGATGGGAGGCAGTAAAGATGGAGCCAGGCACTCAGTAGCACTCAGTGGTGTCTGGTGACAATACAAGAGGCAATGAGCACAAATTGAAATACAAAAAAAATTATATAAGCATAAGAAAAAAAAAACAAAACAAAACATTTTCACTGTGAAGCTAGTCAAACATAGAGACATGCCTAGAGACATTGTGGAGTCCCCAGAGATACTTGGGGAAAACTTGACTGGTTATAGTCTTGAGCAACCTGTTAACAGTTCTGGTCCTGAGTAATATGCTCTAGCAGGTGCTGCTTAGAGCAGAGCGATTGGCCTAGATGATCTCCAAGGGCCTCTTCCAACCTCAACCATGCTATTCCTGTATCCTCAGGGCCATGACAAAGTGAAAGAAGAGACAGCCATGCAAAGAGGAGAGAGGCTTAAGGGAAAAATAGATGCTTGTTTTCTACAGTGTCCTTCTAAGTGACACTCCCAGATGAGTTATTACACTGGTGGCCTTATTAAACCACATTCTTTCCATCTTTTTTGCCTCTGTGGTTATAAAAGACAATGCCCTCATCTGAGCAGCACCATTCCAGTTCTAAATCTGCTCCTAAATCCCTTCCAGTGCTACATACAATATCCCCTATTGCCAGAGGTGGCTACATGAAAATGGGATTTCAATTAGCAGAGAAAATTTCATAGGCTCCTCACCTCCCCAGGAGCTGTCCTAAGGGCATCTGTCTATCCATTATTTACAACTGTGTAAGTTCGGAGACTTCCAGTGGGGATTAGGTTTCCAATGAAACAGGGTTTTCCCAAAACCTTTGATACCAGATTATAAGACTCCAGAAAAAGGGTCACACTTCAGATGAGAGCTTTAGGCCCTGCCTTTCAAAACAGGGATGTTAAACTTGCAAAACCAAAATGCGTGTGTGGAAGAGCCCCGTTCATGTGGATGGATCCTCACTGCCTACGTGCCAGTGCGACCGCCCTGAAGGCAACGGACCTGTGATGACACAGAAGGATCTGCTGTTTGCCCATATAATTTATGATTCAGTGTTAATGACTGCACCCACTTTTACAGATTTCAGTTCCACCTGCAAGCTGAAGGATAAGAAGATGCCCCTTCGTAAAATACAGCTTTGGATTTCATCAACAACACAAATCAAAAACGAGTGAAAAACAGTGCAAAACAGTCACTGGTTAAAAACACCTGCTCCCAAAGGGAGCAGGAAGAAGCCCAGGCTTGACCCAAAACAGCAGATGCTCTTTCAGGACACAGCACCCTTTTCATCACATCACAGGCCAGTTGTGGTCTGTAGGGAACAAGTAATAGAAAAAGCACAATCAAAGCAGCAATTTCTCAACTACGGGAGGACAGCCCTGGCTCTGGAAGGAGCTGTTCCAAACTTCTCTGCAAAGCTTCATAGAGGATGGGGTTTTTTTTCCTTGACTTATTCTAGGTAGAAGTGACAAGGCCTCCTACCGCACGACAGTATTTCCTCTGAATGCATGTAAGAAGCATTCCCCTCTCTTGGTGAGCAGAGTACTTAACTAGCATTTGCCAGCAAATGTGAAAACTCCAGGAGCCTTTTGCTTTGCAGGCATTGTTTTTTCAGTTCATTATCTATTTATAGTTTTTGCCTTTGATCAATGTTTGTATTTAACCTTGCATTTCTTAATTTGTAGGTCAGTCTGCATTTACCATGGTTAATTTATTAGGGCAGATTCTTCTTCTCAGACAGCTTGTTGCGGGAGGAAAGTGTATTTAGGAGCTGTAAATCATTCCAAACAGATCTCATCCAGTAACCTTAGTAACCGAGTTATATACTGGAACAAGCAATATTTTTATGGTGATATTTTTTTCAGTGTGAATAATGGAGAATAATGATAAAACAATGCATTTGGGGATGGACTTGCCAATAAAAATTGCTATCTATGTAAGCAGCAGCCTTGTTTCAGAGCAAAATTCTAGCCAATCCTCTTCCAGAACCTCTGCAAATTGTCCCAGACCAAAGCTTTTCTCTCATCTACACAGTAAGCTAATTCCTCTATTATTGGATAATGTAATGCAGAATCCAAGCATATTTTATAGAACTGTGAGTCACAAGCTTCGTTAAACAGTAATGCGTGCTGCGTTGGTCAAAAGGATCATGTGGATTGTCATTTCAATCAAATATCACTTTCTATGACAAAGAAGAAGTGAACGCTTTAAAAGATACCAGAAAACTTCCTGACATATCAAGGTAATTCTGAAGGTCTGGATAAGCAGCAGTTCTCTGCATGGCACTGCAACTAAAACTGCCATTAGAAAAATCCTCATCTGGCTAGAAGGCACCCAGAATACTGACTTCAGAGGTATGATTTCTTCCCCACTTCAGCGTGGAGTTTTTTTCCAAATACTCCTTCCTTGAGCTTAACACCTGGACTGTGACCAAGTACAATCCTTATGGGGAAACTAGACCTTAGCTATGATCAACAAGATGCTGATCTCAGAGCTGTTTTCAGAACATGCTTAACTCAAGTCTCATGCTCAGACATCACTTTCTCTTTGAACCAAGTGATGAGAGGAAAATGAAAACTTCTCTTACAAAAGCCAGGTGGCCAAAGCCCCTCTTCCCTCCATCATTGCCCCATGAGGCAGGAGACCTCAGCTGGGAGGGAGGCAGACCGACACGTGCCACCTCTCACCTTCAGTCCATACATCCTAATTTGTGTGGATTTGGTCCCTTCCAGAGAAATGAGGGAATGAAACCTTGCCTTGTTGCTCCTTGAGGAAACAACTCTAGCCATTGCCCCCAACACATTTTTTTTTGAAACAAAAGCCAGAGAAGCAGCTTCTGGCCCATGAACACCACCAGTCCTGAGGGACAGAGGTGCCACCCCACTGCCCCACAAGCACACCCCTAGGGTCAGCATAGGCCATCTGCTCAGCATGCTGGCCTGGAATCCCTTGACAGAGGCATGGGACTTCCCTTGCACGCAAGTGTTTGACAGAGGGCTCCAAGTCCCGGATTTCTCATCTTGGTGTTGTATGTTGCAACATCTGACTTTTAGACACATTGGTACGTTTTCAGGTCTAGCCTGATGGAACTTTTCTCAGCATACCGTGAGGCTTTGATTACAAACCACAGCCACAGTGACTTCTCACAGACACAAGTACTTTGTTAAATCGACACTAAGTTAAGTTTCATGACAGGTCCTGTCATACCACTACATCTGAGCTGAAACAGTTTGCTATTCACTACCGTGGCCTTCACAAGGACTGAGCAATTATTTGGGCTAAGAACAGCAAAATGCCATGGAAACTGAAGTGGAACATAATGCGTTCTCACAGGGCAAGAGTCATTGGCTTTCTCTGCACAGAAAGTGTCATCAGCTCTTGAATAACACCAGGCAGTCAGGGCTTCATCTTCTGCCTCATCAGAAAAATAGACCCTCCAGCAGCGTCAGCCTCCTGATACCATGCTCATCCAGGCAGACTGAAAAGCTCGTCAAGAGAGCACAGGGAGAGGGTCTAATCTGCTTTTGATAGTATAAGTACTCTGCATGAAGTTCAAGATTGCTCCCTGTGTGAAGATCAAGTCACCTATGACTCATATAGCAAAATATCCACCTATGCCTTCTCTGGGACACCGGCTTTTCCCATCAAGTCCAATTTCCCAGCCACCCCCAGCAGACCATCCTGCTTCAGAATGATTTTCTGAAGTATCTCCAAGAGATACTCCAAAGTTTCAACAGGTACATCCTATATGAGTCACAACTGCAGCACAAGGTCTCTGCTAGCCAGCAAGGTTCAGCCCATCGGCTGGAGGACAGAGCTTCCTTCTGAAAAGCCACCTTGTGCCCTGGTCACTTTCTGGTGATACTACCTGTCATCATCAGCATGAGAGTGCTAATAGTGCCCTGGGTACTTGTCTCCATTGAAGGATATCATCAACTCCTGATGGACATTTTTTGATGCTACAGATTTACAGAATGACCTTTTAATATTTTTTTTTTATCATGGATTTCACTTTCTATCACTCTGCTCATCTACTCAATTATCTTTGTGGTCTTCTCTGGGTAGGAGATGAGTACCATGTTTGAAATCTGGAGCAGCCAGCAGGCTCCATGTCCTATCTCTGTAAACAGCAGGTAGCAGCAGATCAGACTGAGGAAGGCGCTCAGCAAGAGACAAGTCAGAAGGAAGCAAGAGGAATAAGAGTCGCCTTAGAGCTAACACAGCTTTTCTAGTTGGAACTGTGTGGCTTGCTCAGGGGCAGAAGTACACAGGAACACACCTTCTATTTCTTAGGTGTTGGATGATGGCGGACAGAAACCGCAGGAGCCAGGGGCATTCAGCACCTGGACAAATTTGATTCTTTGAGACTCAAAGCCAGCTATACGTGTCTTTCTTTGCACAAAAGGGGAATCCATTAACTTCTCTCAGAGATCTACAGGAGAAACAGTCATAGGGGCAACTTTTAAATGTTGGTCATCAGCCCCAAGCTTTCCTAAGAGGTTTTCTTTTTCTGATTACTTTTTTTCCCCCTTTAAATATGGGACTGAATTTTATTTCACCATATAAATGTCAGAAAAGCCTTACATCAGACCACTTGAAGTATAGCTCTCCCATGATATCAAGACTATGAATTAAAGTTTGTTTTTGGCGAGCTCACAGAGAGTCTTGGCCCCTATCTGCTAAATACATTAGGTTTCCAAAGAACTTCACAAGCTGTTCCAGATAAGTGCACAGTAAGTAGGTGAGGCAAATAGACTTATGACTTCTGTTTTTTCCTGGCCAAGTTTTTAATGGCAAAAGTTACAGCACAAAATCACTTGGACATTTCTGTTACCGGTGACTTCTAGGCTGTGCTGCTTTACAGCAGCACACCAACAAATTACTGAAAAAGGACATTGGCAACACAGATGTGGCCATAGTGACATGGAAACCAGTAATGCCCTGGCACTACATGGGGCACAGCTTTGTGGATGGCACATTGGAGACATTCAGCTTTTTATTGTTGTTTTCAAAGCTCATAAAGTCAGGCTGGGATATTCATGGTTGTTTAATAGTGACAACTACCAGAGTTGGAGAGGGGCAGATGGGAACCAAGATGGGGGGAATAATTTCTGGATGTGAACTGACCACTGGAACTGGTGCTTTTGTTCAGCCTCTAGCAAAGGATGCTAGCAACAGAGAAAGAGGCTACAGCTCAGAAATTTTAGTGCCTAAATTCACTCACTCATGATCAGCCCTGAGAGCACAGAGGTTACATTCATATTAGTTTAATATTTATGAGCCATGAAACAAGATGTTTCTGGTGAATAAAAGGTGAACTTCTACGTGAGTATGTAAAACTGAACTCTGTTTGGCCTTGATATTTTGAAGATAAAGTGTTGAACTTGAACCCAGAAGAGAGATTTGTGCAGACCCTCCTGACCAGAAAGGTGACAGACGCTTGCCCAAGCGAATTAAATTACCATCTTTAACCTCTTGGTGCTGCTACTGACACTGACATCACCACTTTGCTGTAAACAGTCTATCCCCTTCGTCAAGAAACTCCAGCTCCTGTCATCAAGGGGTTCATTAGTTTGAAATGAGGAGCTCTGACCTGGCTGGGACTTCTTCATAACCCTGACCTCATCATTCACTATAAAGCAATCCCATTATTTTAAGTGCTTCCCTCTTGTCAAGCTGCCTCCCCTATTACTTTGATGTGCCTGTTTTTGGATATGTCCTTCATGTAAGGAGCCAAATAGCTCTTGTTAATTTAAACACATACTATGATCTCCCCCCACCTTTCATGTTTCCCAGGAAAATCAAAACTAAAGAGCTGCAAAACCTGTTTTATCCGGCACAGGTCTGTCTCTCATTGCAAGTCACGCTGATCCTCAGCAAGGCGGAGAAGGTCTTTTCTGGCTCTTTTCAGGCAAAAAGTGGGGAAGCACAGTTCCTCTGGCATGAAATCTCACAGTACTGGTGTAGCCAAGGGCTCAGGACACCCCGCCTGCGGGAGGGCTGGCTGCGGCAGCTCAGAGACATATTTCCAGCACGTCTGCACTGACTTTGGCTTCCTGAGGTAACAAAATGTAAAATGTACATCAGCCCAGTCTTATTAAGAACAGCTTACTGATTGCTACCTGCCATGCAGTTAAGCTTCAGGCTGCCATCTATTCCCTCTGAACACATGCTCAAATAGGTGTGAATCTGCCACCAAGGGCATCGGGGCTGGCTGGCCATGACAGCAGCCTGTGCCTCTGCGCTCAGCTAGCCTGGCCATGGCACAGACTATTTGAACGCAGTGCTCCACACCTAATAATACTTTGCCACCTCTTTAGCTGTTTTATCCATTTTTACCCACTTGCAAGCCTCAGGCTCCCAACAAGTAGATGGTAAGTGAAGCTGGTAAATTAAAGAACTACATGCTACAGGTTTTTAGCATTAAAAGAGCCCAAAACTCCCTTAATTCATTCCGTCTTCCATTAACATCAACTCTGTTGTCAGCAGGTAAATCTGGTGGTACTATTTGCCTGTTAAAAAGTCCGTCACAAGGTTCAATATGCTGGCACTATCACTTTCTGATGTTAGAGAGCAAGTTCAGAGCATTGCAAATATTCAAAAGTATCCTGACCAAGAAAGATAAATGTCCATTTTTAAATCAATGTTTGGTGACAGACAACTAGAAAGGACTTAAAAGAAAGAAGAAATTAAATCTGTTTGTCCTGGGATAAACGGGTTGCTCTTAATGGGCTTTTCTGATAACACAGAAGAGGCAGTCGTATTCAACTTGCAACCCCGGGAGGTAAGAGCTGTATTCTCATCTCAACTCAGCTATTGATCTACTGGGTGGCCTGGGGCTTGCTGACAACTTTTACTCCTGGTTCTCCCAGCTGATGACAAGACCAGGAACCAGAACAAACCAAATATATTTGAGCAACAAGGACAGCAATCTAAGTGACCACCTTTAAAAGACAGATGAAAAGCTTTCCTTTTGCCAGCTTCCTTCTGTCTTGCATTTTTTTCTGAGAGACTGTTTTCACTTTAAGTCTTATCCAAATAAATTTATGATGGTAAATAAAACTGTGATGCCGTTCTCTTTCAGGTCTTAGTCATATCTTGCGAAAAACAGAAAGAACACTCACAACAGCTCTGAAACAATGAAAAGCTGGGGTCAGACTGATGCATGATATGAAAACATTTTGGGCTTTAAATCTTACATTTTCTTAACTGTTCCATGGGAACATTACATACCCCACAGGAATATTGTTAAGACTAGCTAGGGTATCACTGGGAGACTCGAGCATTTTTACAGGGGATAGAGTTGGGCCATGTTCTATTAGGGACCTTGGAGATCTCAATTACCATTTAAGTACAAAGTGCTATTGAAATGTCGAACATGTGTGCCAAGCCTAGTAGGGTAGACTGATTCAAAGGCACAGGGCACTCTGGAGTAATGTTTGGTGCTTTGGGGCATGTAAAAAGCACAAAATAAACCCCAGTTCAAATAAATAAGATCATCTTTCTTATGAAAGAGAAAGTGATATTTAGTCTTTCTCCCTCAAGGCTTATAAACAGCTGCCACTCAGGCAGAATAGATAATGCAACTTTTAGACTAATCCATGAAATCAGGAATTGGAATACAAACCTTTCCAAATGTTGTTTTTCCTTCTGGGTGCCTTCACTGCTCAGTGTGGTGGCTCCACCACAAAAGGGGGATGTCGGCTCTCTGCAAAATACATTCACAAGTTGCAGAGGAAGAGTCTGCCTAAAAGGGGAAGGTAGAAGGATGTCTTAGAGATGTGCATGCAAAAGTCACTGAGGATCAAATGTTCTGATGTTATTAAAGTCCCCTCAGGCATTAATTGCATCCCACACTAAAACCAGGTAGATTTTGTCTTTGTTGGCAGGGATCAAACTCACTTACTGAGCAAATTCAGAGGCTTGAAAAGCTATGCAGGTCTTTTCTAACTGCTGCTTTTTCTCAGTAACTTCATGAACACACTAGACCTTGATAGATGCCTGAGACCACACACTGAAGCTCAGGTGACCAGTCATGGACTGGGCAGCATGAAGCAATGAAGTCTGCAGGAAATCTGCTGAGGGATATTTGGTTGGACTTTCCAGCAAGGAAAGACTGGAGATAGCTAGAGACTACAAATTACTTCAAAATATAGGTTTCTGCATAACTCATGAACAAGAAGAGAAGTGAATAATTTATCATTATTTGCATCATAGTTTAAACAAACCTGATGCAGTCGTGTGGGGAAAGGGAAACCTCTCATCTTTTTCTGGTAAACTAAGCAAATTAAATCAAGTCCAGGAATTATAGAGAGGTACTAAATGCAGAAGCCAGGGTGGTGTGGAAAAAGAGAAATATTAGCATTCTACTTTACATATAGAATTCCAGAACTTGAATATTTTTCTTTCCTTTCATTTTTATGGAAAGGGTAGGACCTTTTCATTAGCAGCAAGCAGAGAATCCCTGCAGCAAACTTCCCAGGGCTTCCTCAGAATATGTTCCTGTAAATAAGTTGAGAATTTACTTATAAATATTAATTAGCAAGGCCTGAGTCCTGTGGAGGTCTTTAAAAAGGAAAACAAAACAAAACAAAAGATGAAGTTAGTAACCCTAGGAAAGCATTTAATACACCCTGGTTTCAGCTGACTTTAGGTAATATCCTTTAACCCGTGCTGTAATGTGCAAAGCACATCATCTTGACATCACACTGAGAGGTGCTCCCGAGCCCCAGGGCTCCCACACATGCTTCCAGCACTGTGGCCCAAGGCAGTGGCACTGCTGGGGATGGCAACAGCCCCCCAGGGACTCCAAGCAATGGGCACCAGCCAAAACAGAGAGGTGTGCTCACTTTTACTTTGAAGGTTTACTGTAGGTGTTCTGAAGAGGGAAGGAAAAAAGAAATAGAGTGGCCATTTGAGTTACCACCTCAATTGTCTGGTTGTTATCTTCAGCATACGCTGCGCGCCATTGGTGCAGTGGTTTGCTGCACAGAGTGCTGCACCTCCTGTTCCTGCAGGAGACCATGGCTTCAGGAACACAGATTCTGGATACCCTGGAAACACAGTCAGCAAGGAGGAAGGGAAAGGTATTTAGCATTGCTAGAGGAAGTCCATGCACAGAGACATGTTTTGACTGTTTAAGAAGGATCCCAAACATAGCCGGCTGATTTTGGTAGATTAAAGAATATTAAAATTCAAGCACATGAAGCTTTGCCTCTAATAGCTGGTGTTTCAAGCACCTAAAATTACATGCCAGCAGGTCCTCTGCTCTTGGTAACACTCTTATTCCTTACTCTTCTGATGTGTCCAAATTCCAAGATAAAATTATAAACTCAGTAACTGGTATTTAGAAAGATCTAAATACCTAAACTCATTATGCAGGGAAGATTATCTCAGAACAGCATGTCATCTCAAAACTGGATTTTTATACAGCTTGAGATTCAGAACTGTATTAGGCTTAAGATTATCTCACATTGGACAAACACATTGTCATAGAATCTATTTTAAACGTTCAGAAGTGTCATTATCACTATTATTATTGCTCATTAACTAGACTAATGGGAACTCCAAGCTCCTGCCAAGGTTATAGAGAGAGAAACAAAAGGAACTTTACAGTTATCATATAGCTATACAGTTCAAAACACCCAAAACCTTTCAAACCCATCTTTAAAAGAAGACAGTCCATTGTCTTCTAATTCAGCTCGGAGGTTTTTTTTTTTTGCTTTGTTTAAAAAGAACAAAAAAATCTTATTTTAGAAGATTTTCAATCAGACCAAGACTGAAAATAAATGTAGCAGTGTAACCCACTGTGAACAGAAGGCAGAAGAAATTATTTTCTGAACAGTGTTGCAACAGAATATAATTTTGGATAAGACAAAGAAGAACTTTCTCATTAAATAACAGGACTAGAGAAAAGTCTGAACCATCAAACAGAAGGCCCCATTTGCAGACCGTATCCATCCCACAGAGAAGTCTGCTGCCTCCCTGGGGCCAGGATTAAGGATATTCAGGGAATATCCTTCCATCAGATTACTATCCATTAATAGTATTTCAAGTAGGTGGCGATTACATAGCTACCAGTAGTCCAAGGGCCCTGAAGAAAGACTTTAGGGCCCTTGGACAGTTGGGTAAGGGATCAGGAGCACCAATTGTGTTCTCCTCCATCCCACCACTTGCAGGAATTGATGAGGATATAAACAGGAAGAGGCAGCAGATTAAGTCCTGGCTCCATAGGCACTCAACTCTACTACTGCCCTCATTTATCTCTACACATTCATATTCCAGGACATTTTTCAAGGAGGAAGTCTTAAAAGCGCAGGCCCTGGCTGTCCCTGTGTGCAGGAAAGAGAGCTGTCGAGGGAAGGGACCGGCCTGGCTGAACAAAGAGGGTCACAACTCAGGGAAAAAAGGAGAGTTTATGGCCTTTGGAAAAAAGGACAGGCTACTCCAGAAGACTACAAAGGTGTAGTAAAGTCATGCAGGGAAAAGATTAGAAATTCCAAAGCTCAGCTAGAACTTAACCTGGCCCTGGATGTTAAAAACAATAAAAAGAATTTCTATAAATATATTAATAGCAAGAGGACTTGAGACAAGCTCCACTCTCTACTGGATATGGCAGATAATATAATGACAGAGGATAAGGAGAAGGCTGAGGTGCTGAATGCCTTCTTTGCCTCAGTCTTTAGCAGTGGAGTGGGGTGTCCCCTGAGTACCCAGACCCCTGAGCCAGCAGTTAGGGGTGGGGAGCAGAACGAAGCTACCATAATTCTAACAGAGATGTGGGGGACTTGCTCCAAAACCTCGACACAAACAAGTCTATGGGCCCAGATGGGTTTCACCCAAGGGTTCTGAGGGAGCTGACAGAAGTGCTTGCTGAACCACTTTCCATCACCTACCAACAATCCTGGCAAACTGGGGAAGTCCCAGATGACTGGCATCTAGCAAATGTGACGCCTATTCATAAGAAGGGTCGGAAGGATGATACTGGGAACTACAGGCCTGTCAGTCTGACCTCGGTGCCTGGGAAGGTGATGGAACAGATCATCCTGGGTGCCATTATGCAGCACATGAAGGACGCTCAGATGATCAGGTCCAGCCAGCATGGGCTCACGAGGGGCAGGTCCTGCTTGACAAACCTGATCTCTTTCTATGACAAAGTGACTCAATTGGTGGATGAAGGAAAGGCTGT
>BJBW01002077.1:99078-141392 GCA_004320125.1 Scolopax mira
AGGCCTTTGATACAGTCTCCCACAGTATCCTCCTGGAGAAACCAGATGCTCATGGCTTAGGTGGGAATAAAATTATCAGGATAAAAGCATCGAAATATCTTGCTTCCATTTGTCTTCTCTGAAAATCAGAGTATAAAAATGAATCCACAAGGTCAATACTAAAGCCAGCTGTGCCAGAGGACACATTTTTAGAAAAGCAGTAATCTGGATTTAAAACATGTGAGCAATAGGGAACTCACCACATAGGCAGAGAGGTTCAAATGGTTAACTGTGCTCATGGCTAGAAATTTATTTCTTATCTCTGATCACTCATACTGTTTCACTGTCCCAGTACTGGGTTATGCTTATATGATTCTGTCTGTTGAATTTAAGAGCCCTCTCCTATCAGCACTCTTCTCCTCAAATAGTTATCTACAGACCCTGTTCAAGTCACCTTTTAACCTTCTCTTTGATAAATGAAGTCTCAGAGGATGTTGGCTTTCACATTCATATTGTCTTTTTTTTCATTTGTTTTTTAAATTTCTCTGCAGCTTTTCATCATCCCTTCACCATCAAGAAGATTAGAACTAGAAACAAAATGCCAGGGCTGTCTTCAGCAGCCCTGCATACAAAGGCAAATCTCAGTCTCCACAACAGTGGTGTGCATCCTTCTAGGTATTTACCCAAGGCCAATGTTTGCTTGCCTTCTGAGCTCCATTAGCTTTTGGGGACCTTTCCCTCCCTTGGTCATCCTCCACAGCACCTCATACATTTAAAGTGGGAGTGCCTAATGGGCAGTTTTTCAAACCTACCTGATGGCTGAGTATGAAGCAACATGGTAAATATTAATTGGGAGTCTATTCTCAAGCATATGAGACAGCAGGGAAAAAAGAACAAAGTCAGGGTTGGCAAATTGCCTGGAAGAGAAAGGTGCTTCCATTGGCTACAGCAAGCCACCTACTGTGTTACTATGCTGGACTTTTGTTTTAGGGTTTAGTGGGAATTTCTTCCATGCATAAAAATATTTTCAATCATGTAAGAAAGAAGAGACCAAGTTCATCCACTTTTTTTTCAGGGCAATCCTAGCGCATGTCACTCAGGACTGCATCCAGGCGGGTCCTGAAAATCTCCAAAGAAGGGGACTCCACAACCTCCCTGGGCAGCCTGTTCCAGGGCCCCATCACCTTCACTGTGAAGCAGTTTTTTCTCATATTTGAGTGGAACCTCCTATGTTCCAACTTGTGCCCGTTGCCCCTCGTCCTCTCACTGGCAACAGCTGAAAAGAGTCTGGCTCCCTCCTCCTTCAAACCACCCTTTAGATACTTATAGGCATTGATAAGGTCTCCCCTCAGCCTTCTCTGCTCCAGACTAAAGAGTCCCAGCTCTCTCAGCCTTTCCTCATAAGGGAGATACTCCAATCCTTGAATCATCTTCGTTGCCCTTCGCTGGACTCTTTTCAGTAGCTCCTTGTCCCTCTTGAACTGGGGAGCCCGGAACTGGATGCAGTATTCCAGTTGTGGCCTCACCAGTGCAGAGTAGAGGGGGAGAATGACCTACTAGCCACGCTCCTCCCTATGTAGCCCAGGATTCTGTTGGCCTTCCTGGCCACAAAAGCACACTGCTTGCTCATTGTCATTTTGCTGTCTACCAGAACCCCCAGATCTTTCTCTTCAGAACTTGTCTCCAGCAGATCCACACCTAACCTGTATTGGTGCCTAACATTCTTCTTCCCCAGGTGCAGGACCCTACACTTTTCCCTGTTGAACCTCATGAGGTTCTTCCTTGCCCAGCTCTCCAGCCTGTCCAGGTCTCACTGGATGGCAGCATGGCCCTCTGGAGTGTCAGCCACCCCTCCGAGTTTGGTATCATCAGCAAACTTGCTGAGGATACACTCTCTCCCCTCATCCAGGTCACTGATGAATATATTGAACAGGACTGGGGACATGAACTGCTTCCATGAGGGTAAGATGCACAACATCCATTAGACAGAAATATAATGAGGGAGGAACGAGGCTTGTGAAGCAATATGGTGATAGGGGCAACCCAGAAAAATCAAGACCCAGCATACAAGCATACAAATTAAAAGTTGGAGGGTTTTGGGTTTTTTTTTCTTTTTTTTTTTTTTTTAAATTAAGCACCTTGTTTCCAGCTGCACCATCTGTAGTATCATGGCCGGTCTTTATAAGGTACTCTCAAAAGAAGGATAATTATAAATTTAGTAACAAGGTAGTATTTTAATATTTCCCATAATACATTTCTAAAGTCTTACCCATATGGTTTCAGAAGACTATCAGAGATGATCAGTGGGAAGCCAGGAACATGGTAATAAAGATGTGTGGTAGAAAAGCTAATCAAAGGATCTTAAAGAGAAGAAGAAAGAAAATAACAGTTCTCTTTCCAGCCCCTCTTCTTTCACTCCCTCTAAGACAAGCAGCTGGTAACATGTGTTGATGTCTAAGTGTCTGGACATAGGAGCAAAGTCAGCAGCCTCCACCATGAGGAAAATGAGCAAAATAGAGGCATATGAACATGAAACAACATCAAAGAAGAGAAGAAACCATTTCCCTCCTTAAAATCATCATTTTAGGATAGCAATGTCTCCAAATAACAAGCAGGTTGTGTGAGCTGCACTACTTCACATCACATTACTCTGAGGAGAACACGGCGACCCACTCTACAAGCTTCCCAGTCCCGAGAGCTGGTACCAGAAGAAGCAGGACAGGAAAAAATCTGCCCTTAATCTGGAAAGAGTTTGTGACAATTATCTGTTCAGAAATACTTGAAACACGACAAGAATAGTGGCCAAAGCACAGCTTGTAAACTGCCACCATTTATTAAAGTGACGGTATTTTGTGAGCTGGGAAGTATAAAACTGAGCCTCCGGGAAAAAGAAACAACCAAGAAATGAAGGAGTCCAAGACAGCTGCTGTAAAAGGTAAACCATTTCAAAGACATTAAAGATGGAAAAGTCCTGCTAGGTCATGTAAGGCAGTGCCCTTACGAGTGCATGAGAGAGAGACAACAACAAAAGAGCTCTGGGCTCAAATATCATACACCAACCGAGGTGGCAGTGACAAATTACAGAGAAAATGGGCAGCCACCTCCAGGGAGGGTCTCTGCCCTGACCTCAGGAGGCCTGACAATACAGGGCTTACTTAATCTTGGCACCTGCCTATTACATCTCTATTGGAAAGAGAAATATCTTGGAAAGTCAGTCATAAATATCTGTCCTAAAGCTATTCCTTTTCCATTGCTGATAAATAAAAGAAAGTGAAAAAGTCCAGGTGTGAGAAGACACTGGGTCAGCGGAGGAGAGGTAGGACAGGATTTAGTGATGGATTGGATCCTTCTGGCTCAGCTACATTTCTAATTATTTGTAGGAATAGGTCAGTGACAGCGGTGCAAGCTGCTTTGCTTAGAGGTAACAGAGCCCAGAAATGAGCAGCAGCAAATAGAAGAAAAATTGGAGAAAGTGGAAGAAAAGAGAAATGACAAGGACAGGAGAAACCTAGCTGAATTTATGCTAACCCAAGCAGTATTGGAGAATAAGAATGGCTTTCTCAAACATGTCATAGGGGAAAGGAAAGCCACTGAGAGAGTAGTTTCATTAATAAGCGAGAGGAAGATGAAACAACCAGTAATTCTTCAAAGGCCAAATTACCCCCCTACTATTTTTTTCTCGAGTAAAAAAGAAAGAAAGGATGTAGCAATTGGGAAATAACAAAAATCCTATACAAATAGCCATCAATGTAGTACAGGTTAAAGAAACAGTTGGAAATTTTGAATATCCACTGTACAGATCAATCAGCTGGTTTGGTTGCACTCATCCTAAGGTGATGAGGGAATTAGCCAGTTAATTTACTGAACCACTGGCAATTATTTTTGAAAGTCATGGAGAACTATGGAAGTCCCAAAGGCTGGGTATAAAGCAAATATAGTATTGATTTACACAGAAGGAAGAATGATCTTGGCAATTACTGCCCAGCACTTTTATCTTCAATCTCCAGTAAAATAATGGACCAAGCAGTACAAAAAGACCTATTAGAAAACTTCAAGAGGGCATTGGAAACATGAGCAGCAAGTGACATAGGATAAAGAAGGAATCCATTCTAGAGAGAGTTATTGATGTTTTATACATATAAGACTAGAATGAAAAGGTAAGAGATAAAAGTAATGAAATCGAATCAGAAGCCTTCCTTCAGCAGGGGACCTAAGTGCATGCTTAAATCCTTCCAAGCACATTTTGAGCAACCACCGGATGAAAGGACAGGGTTGTTTGAATTCTCAAAGTTCAGCAATGAGTGTAAACGGTTTGCTTAATCAAGACCTACATGAAGAGCAACAGAAGAAGGGAGACTGATAAGGAACCCTATGCTAAAGTGCAGGAGAGAGAACGATGAGGAAGAAGAAGCAAAATGTTTGCAGGATTACTTCCAGTTTTGACTCTGAGTAATACCTTCATTAGGGATGCAACAGATGTTGCAAAGTGCTCACTCAGGTACAGAAGAGAAAGGGCAAAAACACAGCAATACATATGTATGTAGACAATTACAAGGGAGAAGTAACAAAAGGCAGTTCACTGTAAAACAGTGCATTCTACTAGCACATCCAAGGGGAAACAACCCAAAGTGGAGTCATCCAAGGAGAAGGAGAAACCCAGAATAAGCAATGTCAGGCATTTAGGAAGAACAAAACCGGACAGCAAATTGTTCACTGCTTGTAAATGATGGATAAAAAATACTGTAAAGCCAGTATATCATAGTGGATAGGGGTGATGGACTTTGTTGCCTGCTCAGTGCTGGGGAGGAGGCCACACTGAGAACCCTCATTAGATACCAGACAACCTAATTAGAAAAGCTGGAGCAGGTTCAAAGAACAAAAGGAAAAAATGATTAAGGTGTCAAGGAGAGATTCTGACAGTAAATTTTCATTACGCAGCTTGGCTGTGTTATGATAAGACTTCAATCCTGCCATACACTGCCATAGAGAAAATTGCAAAATGGAGGCTGGGGGCTGGTCACATACAATCACTTTTTCCGATGCCTGTAGTTCCATTACTAGCACAGAGACAGCTCCCTGACAAAAATTATGAGTTTACTACAACCCAAATACCTCCTTTGAAAATGGAAAAGGGCAAGGAGAGAGACTCTGATGTGCTTCTTGCAAAAACAAAGCTCAGACTTCGCAGCTTAGAGAAAAGAGGAGTGACACAGATTTAAGGCATGCATTCATCCTTCCAAATCTGCATGACTCCAACAGTTTATATGTACAAGACAGAGCTACCCCTGAGATTTCCCTGTGGACAACAACATCATCTCTACAGCCCCACCTGAGATAGACGCTAACTGCACGTTGGACACATCTCTGGTACTGGGGCTCAGGGTCCCTAAAGAATACTAAGCATAACTTCTGCAATTATTATTTTACTTTACTTTGTCTTGCTGATGGTAATAGAATTTTTTCCCCTTAAATTATTTCCTTCATTTCTCGTCATCTCTCCCTCAGAACATCCCAATTATTCATCATTATTCCTTGCTATTTTTAATGCTTAACATCTGTTTGAAGAATGCTTACTCCAGCCTTGAAAATGAGCGACAAAGTAAATTTACCAGTTTATTGAAGAAAATTGTAGGTTGATAAAGGTGAGAAAATAGTGACAGAATAACACAGAAATGAGGGAACATATATGGTTGGAAAAATCTGATCTATTAAATACTGATATAACTGCTTGGGAGGAGGTCAGGAAGGTGGTCAGCTATCATTTCGAGACCCCTGATTTAAATCAGACACAGGTCAGAGTTAACGGAAATCTTAACATCCATTAATGACCTCTGTGCTGTCAGCTCAGCTTTGATTATTAGCAGATAACCATCCAAAAGAGGTGTGGGCACACACACATGCATGGAGCAGCAGGCTGCCTGGTTGCCAACAACAAAACAGGTCAAGACGGCTATGAAATATCCTTTTGATGGCTAAACATCAGCTCCCAATTCAGGACCTGCACCTGAATGATATGGAGAAAGAGCACTCTGGCAGCATTCACTCTCCAGCATTTCCCTTTGGAAGAGGATTTACCAAAGAGACTACAAAAGACTCAAAAGCACCTCCTCTCTCCTGCCCACTGCTGCATGGCTGTATCCTGACACGGAGCTGTAAAGCAGCTGTGTCTCTGCAGGGTCCCCCATCCTTATCATGGCTGCCAGCTTCATTTCAATCTTTCAGAAGTAATATCAATCCCCCAGCTTTTCTAAACACCTAACTGCGCCTTCCCACGTAATAATTAGAACCACAATAGAGATGAGCAGTTATGGCTGTTGCAGAATTTTGTTTCCAAGATCTTGTTTTCATTTTCTCACAAATATCTGTATCTTGAGCCAAAACTTCCCAAGATTGCTTTATGCCTGAGGGAGAATTTTGTTTTGTCTTTTTTTTGAACGCTTGATCAAATGCTGTACAGCCAGGTTTTTAGAAGAAGGAGACGAAAAGAATAAGGATGTGGCTTTTTTAAATAACAAAAATAGTTGCAACTTTGAGCTTTCTCTATAGTTTCAGCAGCAAAAAAGATCAACTGAAAAATGTTTGTCAGGATGGTAGCTTTTAGAGAAGGTATTAAGAGATTTTGAAAGTCGTATTTAGTGACGCAGGGAATTCTGTGCACACGCTCTCCTGTCTCAGCGCTACCACCTCTAATGATACCACTTCCAAACAGCGTTCTCTGAGAGGGCTGTTCACTGTCTCAGCCTTTCTGACTTTGCCTTTTTTAATTACGAAATGCTTCATTTTAGACTCAGACAGCTTTTGTGAGCGTGAGCAATGCTCATGTAACCTATCGGCATTCGAAACAAAGGAGTGAAAATGGGAGGAAGTCCAAAAATGCCATCTCACAGAATATATTCAAATCCCCCAACACTTTTAAGGTAACATTATCCCAGTGGGTTAGCTATTTACTTTTGACACTTTTTGGCTTATTCTCTGCCTAGATGAAACACTAGCTTGTGACCAGTTATAGTTCTGTCCTTTTAAGGAAAAAAATAATAATCGGGCAATGGTTAATAAAAGCAAGCAATAGGTTATTTTCCATCAACTCAGCTGCAGTATTTCTTCAACCAAAATGCCTGACACAGCAGCCATCACATTTCTGAGAACCCTCAATAGATTTACAGCAGTTTATTCTCCAAAAAATTAAAATCTGAAGAAATGAAATCTGATTTTAGAAGCAAAGAGATGGGGGAAGTATTGCCTGAAGGATTAAAAGTAAAAAAAAGCCTCACTGAAAGTCTGGGTAATAAAGTCAGAGACTTTCAGCTTTGGCCATTCTTCAGTGGCATTTTTCAAATACACATATATTTTAATATTTCTATTGGTCTGTAAGGTGTTACTGACTCTGCCGCAGTCTGCTGTTCCCGAGGAAGCAGTCTCAGGTACCAGCAACAGGCTTCAACAGCTACACAAGGAAAGCTTCCAGTTCACCAAGGTGAATTAGAAGCCCAACAGCTCTGGGTTTAATACCCCTCTTGGAAAGGTGCACTTCTGTTAGCAATATAACACTCAGGAACACCTCCGGAGTCCTAGTCTGGCAGTCCCCAGGGCCATCCTATTTCCTTGTGCCTTTCTGAGCTGGCTGCTCCCTCCCCTCAGACCTCCTGAGGCAAGCACGTCTGCTCCCCGAAACGGCTCAGAGCTGACATCTAGAGCTACAATGCTTGCTCAGCCCGGCGGTCTCTGATGCGCAAACGAACCAGCAGTGCTGAAATGAAAGATGAGAAATTTTTAATTGCTTTCGATGAACTATTGTGATTTTGAATCCTTTTTATATCTTCAGCAGTATTTTATTAACGTTGCTCTGAGAAATGTTTAAAAAAAAAAAAGTAGTTCATGGATTCTTTTGGGCTTCATTCTGATATTAGAGATGAGCTAAATGTTAAAACACAAAGGACTAAAAACATTTCCTACCAGAGTTTCTGTAAATTTAGAATGGTGAATAAAAATGTAATTTCACTCCTCTTTACTTGGCACTTGTCAGGCTGCATGGCAAATACCATTTCCAATTTTGTGTCCCCAGACACAAGCATATTAACCAACAGAATGAGCTAAGCAAAGGAACACCAAGATGTTTGGTGTCAGTACTTGCTGCATGAGATGAGGCTGAGGAACAAGACTTCTTCAGACTGGGAAAGAGGAAAGAAACCTGTCAGGGACCTACCAACAGCCTGCTAGTGCTTATGAAGAGGTTATTGAGAAAATGGAGCCAGGCGCTTCAGTGAGATGCATGGTCATAGAACAGGACAGTGATGATAAACTGAAATAGGGGATGTCCAGACAGGATATAAAAAAACAAAACACAACAAAACAAACCCTTTCCACTATGAGGACAGTGAGACTTTGGAGCATATTCCCCAAAAAATACGTAGGTTCCATCCTTGGAGGTTTCCAGCTGGAGAAAGCCCTGACAAGCCAGGTCTGAATTCAGTACTGACTCTGCTTGGAGCTAGAGGCAGGATCTCTCTATAAACCTTTCCTTAAAGGCTACCTAGTTCTGCAGTTTTCCTAGGCTCTGTGCACCACTAGACTGATAGACATGTCACTGCATTTCATGACAGTGGGTATCTTGGTGGAGTATAAGGACTCGGGGGAGGCAGGGAAGTCCTCCCTCCTCTTCTGTATGCTGTATGCCTGGGGGGTTCAAGAAACATTACATTCAAGCCCTAGTACTCCCAGGTATCCTGAGTGAGTCTGAGTCACTTTGGCCTCACATTCCACCTTGTAACTCAGGAGCACCCAGAGAAAGAAGCAGAAAACTTTCAGGGATTTTTTTTTAATCTACAGACAGCTGCTTTGTCTTCCTTTCCATTTACACAGCCTATTTTAGTCAGCACACTCTTAGAGGCACGGCATCCCTTGGGGGTGTGCAGCTGGCGCTCACAGATATCCCTGCTTCCCTGAGTATTTGTTGATGTGCTTTATTGCCCTGTTTGGGACCACAGGCCATTTAGAAATACTATTATTACCAGGAGCTGCTAATACAGTGATCCAGTTGTGCAAGAGGTACTTCTCAAACATAACATTTCTGCATTGAAACATCTAATGTTGCGTGCAAATCATTTCTGTGTTAACTGAGCAGCACCACACCTGCCTGGGACAGGACACTGAGAGCACAGAGATATCCTCTCGATTGGCTCATTCCTCTCTTGCCTGCTTTCGGACAGGAAGGGGGAACATCAGAGACTTTTCTCTTAAGACTGGGGAAAGTTATTTTCAGCACGACTACTCTCTGCCATACTAGGCAGTGGAGGTGGTGGTGAACCAAGCTTAGGAACCAAGCTCCTCCTTATTCCTCCCCCAGGATGGTACTCAAACATTTTATCATCCTGGCTTCCTTATCCATCCAAGCAACCATTTTTCCACACAGCAACACACAGCCGTCTCCTACAAAATTAATGAAAGTCCCGAGGCTGTGGAGACACTGCTGAAGACCTCAAAAGTTACCCTGAATTGTAGGCAGATCCACGCATATACCACGCAAATTTGAAATGAGCACTCTCCCCCAACCCATATTTTAACAGCAGCACTAAGCTCTCAATCCTGTTTCATCTGTGTGGGGAGCCACCAGCTGACTGCCCGAACCACCCAGGACAGTGGTACAGAGAAGCACACTGGGCTTCTCCTACCAAACAGCAAGGGGCTGGCTCTGGCACGAGTTCCCAGCATCTGCTGCTGCAGCAGTTTCCCTGACCAGGATCTAGTGCAGAGGTTGGTTTGCGTTATGTTACTACACAGTTCCAGACCAAAGGGGACCATGACATGATTTGAGGATGATTTGAACCCCCCAAGTATGACAATTACACCTTTTGTCCAAAATACAAGGTGGAGCTGAAATAAGTTAAAGATACCCCCCTAAATGGTACTCATGGAACAGAAACTTCTGTCCAGAGCCCAGACTTTGGCACCAGAAGTTGCTCTGCTGTCTGCCTGGAAGAGAAAAGCCACTGCAGTATCTGGAGGAGGAAGGAATAATAGCAGCCTTTTCTTTCCCTCTACTGGTGGAAAGGAGAGACACATCATAGCCTTGTACTCATCCTGAGCCTGCAGAGTTGGATGCCTCATACTACCTTCTGCTAAAGGACATGTAACTAAGAACAGCCATATGGATTTTTTCTCTTCTTTCCCTTTTTAAAAAAAAAAAAATTACCACCTTTAGCAGACTCTTCCTGTGCAATTGTTTAGATTAGAAAGAATGTTTACAGCCCAGTTATATACTCTTGACAACAGGGTTTTATAACGAATAGACTTGACAGACCTCTAACTATCGACTCTCACATTAACAAAAATGGATTGAGATTTCCAGCAGAATAATTATACACATGTACAATCAGTGATTAATGAGCTTTTTGAGGAGAGCTAAAACCACTGAATCATAGCATGTGACTTTCATATCAAGGGCAACAATCACAGCATTGTGAATTTGTAGCCCTGCATAAAAACAAAAGGCCAAAATCTGTACTCTTTTTACAATCTGTGCAAGCCATCAATTTCTCTGAAGTGGCATGGGGTGTATGTCAGGGGGAATTTATCCTGCACAGTTTTATATTACTCTTACCCTTATATCACCTCCGCATTATGAGGCTGCCAGTTGGGCTGGCTGCCTCCATACAAATAAGCCAGCTCACATAAAATAATTATTCACCTTCTGGGTGCCTCCTCTCCTAAAGTTCAAAACTACCCAAAACATTCCTGTGTGGATTAAAGAGGACACTTCAGCTGACTGGGATTTTTGCTGTTTGCAGGCTGGGCCCCTCCATGTGTCGATGAGAACAGACAAAGGGCAGAGTACGGGGTGTGGGGTGCCTGCCCCAACATACTGAAACCATTGTACTCTTCTGCCACTTCTCATTGACAGTGGACAGGAAGGTGAAATATGGAAACAGTGCAGGAAAGGTCACTCTCAAGTTACTTCAAACCCAGCTGAAACTCTGATCTGCCAGATGTCTTACAAGCGAGTGGAGTTTTTTTTCATAAAACTCCATCTCAATTTCCACACCAAAGAGGTTCAGATAAGCTTACGCCTCTGCCTGAACCTCTGAACCTTTGAAGTTTGCCATCACTGTCATTTTCCCGTGTACTGCTGGTTTCTCTCACGTTGACTGCGCTCTTGCAGAACTACCCAGCCCTGACAACCATGAAGGAAATGATAGGAAACTCAACTCAAAAATAAGAAGCAAAAGTAGTGTTTTGACAAATTACAGGCTAGCGTATGCAGAACCACAGCCGGCAATTCCAGGGAAATCCTAACGCATTATATCTGGTAAGTATGACTCTGAGCACACATTGTTAAACTCACACAACACCCCTGCTAACACAACACGGACATTTGCTTGCTCCACTCACACTGAGCCATCATGACCAACTGTTTAATCCAAGATGAGAGAAGGAGGACCAAGAAGCAGAAAGTTGTGGGCCTGGAGGTCAGGAAGAGGCTTTCTATTTCTGGCTCTGTCATCAGCTCCCTACTGCCCTGGGCAGGCCACCTCACCTCTTGCTGTCCTACCTGTACGCAGAGGAGTCAGAGGACTTCTCTCCTTCACAGGTCACGGTGAGGCTTCGCTTGTCAATGTATGAAAAGCATCTGAGACCTTCTTGCACTGAAGATGTTGTCTCTCTGAAGAGCTGCTAGTGTCCCTTTTGAGAAACGTGACGGTGGATTAGTTTTTGGTGCTTTTATTTACCCTGGTACTTGTGAAGCCCCCTTCTATCCCCTGCAAATTTAGAACCATTAGATGTGTACGATCACCCTTTTTCTTTAGGATTGTAGATGGCAGAGTAAACTGAGAGGGCATGGGTAAAGTTTTAAATATTGAAAATAAATTAGGAAGTTGGACTGTTGCCCACAAACTGGAGGCACATTTCCCTACAGTGCCTTTTTCTGGGGCCAGGAGCACAATGGCTATTTGTTATCAGCGGTGTGCTGCTGCCACAGTAATTGAAATAGACTGCTCCCTCCAGGAAACACCAAGCAGCAGTGCTTTTACTGGGAGGGAGGGCTAGACAAGTAGGGGAACAGAGAAAAAGCATGCAAAATACAGATAAATACAGGCAAAAGTACCCACCCGTAGCTGAAAGCATGAGCTCATTACCTTCAGCATCACAACAAACGATGCTACAGGTGGTGGATCAGCGATGCCTATTTACCTGTGAGCAAACGGTGGTTTTCCTTCCAGGAGAGCAGAGCTTGCCTTGTCACTCACACAGCTCTCCCTCGGGCTGACAAGCTTGGCAATTGCAGTTCAATCACTGTTGTATTTTCCCCAACAGGTATCTCCCGCAGGGATGTGGCAACACAGTCCTGGTGTCTCCTGGGGTTCTCTGGCTCTTCTATGCTCAGCTACAGCCCAGAACATGGTAAAGGGTTAGCTGTGGATCATGATAAAAACTTACATCTGGAAGACAAGAGATGGATTTGCTTCTGACTTCTCTATGACCAGAACAAAGATGAACAGTGTTGTGCTGGTAATAGGGTTTTGGTTTACGTTCTTTTGCTATATTCCCCAGATTGGTCCTCTTAATTTCTCACTTTGCAGAAAAAAGGGCAGTAGGTTTCCTTCAGCTCTCTGCCAACATCTACATAAAACCTCTGGATGCATAAGCCAAGGTGGACTGAGCACCAAAATGTGCACTCTTGACACTTTCTTTTGTTGTTACTAAATGGAAGCATCGTTACTGCTCAGTGTCACAGAGGCATTGAAGATGTGCCGGGTGCTGGAGAGTGAGAAGCAAGAGCACAGCTCTAGTCCCAGGTGAGCACATTCTGGGACACTGCACACCAGCCAGAAAAGAGACTCAGAACTGTGCTTTGATGGGTCCTATCAGCCTAGAATCAGATGTACACTTCATGAATCAAGCTTTCCCTCTTAAAAAATAATGGTTATGTTTGGACCAAAGGAACAGCAGCTAATAGTCACAATTCTGCAATCCTTTTTCTTAATGCCCACAATATTTCATGAGATCTCAGAAGGGGCCTTGGATGCTAAATTCACATTTCCTTAACAAAGGCTGATGCAGGATCTCACTGGTGGGACAAGGATGAAAACAATTGTTTTGTTTCATCATTTTGACTTCCAAAGCAGCAATAACAAAGCTCTGGGCTTCTGTTTCATGGCATTTCCAAATGAGCAGTGCTTGTTTTGCAGCCACTAAACTGGGCATTTGCTGCCTCATGCTGTTCTGGAAACTCACCAAGAGGTTGAGAACCACTCTGGAATTTTTCTCCCACTCACAACTTTACTAGTAATAAATGTTTTACAGGCCAGGTTCTGTAGTGCCTCTTCCTTGCAATCACCCCACTTGCTAGTCATATGCCAGTCCAGTTCTTCCATAAGAGAAGCATGGGATCTGTGATGCTAAGAGGAACAGGCAGCAGCAAAAGTTATTTTAATTACCAAAGGTGCAGTACATTTGGAGGAGAGATACAAAGTCTACTGATCTCAGTGGAAGTCTTCTTCCACTGAACCTAAGCAAGCTTTTGATCAGATCACCAGTTGAGGAAAAAGATGTTGCGGTTGCTTAGCCAATTTTTGCTGTAGCCTGATTGACTGCTGTGTTTCTCACTTGTCTCAGAGTTGGCCCACCGACCAGCCTGGACAGGAACACTGGCTCCTTGCCTGCTCTGGTCATACTGCCTTTTATATCCTCTCTCAATTTTCCCTGCTGCTGTTCCTGGTTGCCCTATGCTGTTTTTGCCAACTCCCAGGAGAAGAGACAGATGTTTTACAGGGAGGCGATGAAGTTGAATGGCTGCTACTGAGAAAGAAATCCCTGGATCTCACAGCCCTGCAGAGCAACTGAATGTACAATCAAGATGAGAGCGGTAAAGAATATATAAAAATGGAAATAACTTTAAAGGGACCACCAGAATGAAATTGCTCGTGAATCATGAGGGATCACCTCTGCAAATGGCAGGGCTAGTTTCTCCACCCTGTAAGAGATCCCCATCCTCCCCAGGATGTCTGCAGGAGACCATTTCTGCAAATTGCATTTCGAAAGCCCGTCACCTGATGTGACTCCGGGGGGCAAAACCAGCATTACTTCAATGCAATCCCAGCATGAAAAAGTTAATAAAATATATGTCACTGAGAAACCAATTGTACCTGCAGGGTAAGAAAAGGTCACACATGAATGCATGAAAACCGGGTGTGCTGCATAAAGTGTTGATTGAAATCTCCTTTCCACTTATATGTGAACACATTGAGTGTAAACAGGATCGTCACACAAAGAGAAATAAGACTGACAATTTTTCAGATTAATAACTTTGTCTGGATTTTCTTTCATTATTTTCCCACAGTACACTGGCTACTTAGGTGTTAGGTGGGCCAGATGTTCTTTCCCTTTCTTTTGTGAATTAAAATACTCAGACCAATATTTTTCATGAGAAATAAAATAACGGGGACTACTGGATTCTTGTTTTGTGATGTGAAATCCTGGAAGAAGTTGATGGCTTCTACTCTGAATTTCAAAACAAATGTTACTATGTGTCAGCAGTTGGATCAGTCTGTTGGGTAAATGCTTGTGAGCGCAGCGACGGCACTGCTGATTGCATTAGGGGAGCTCCTATAGAACTGTATCATCCGCGTTATGGACTTGCAAATGGCAATTATTTAAGCACAACCTGTGGTCCCTGCTGTTATATTATCTCTGGGACAAAGAAAGATGCATATGGACTTAATGAAGAGAAAGTGAAGCATTCATTAGGACCGTAGATGAAATAGAAAATTATTCCAGCTAGAGGAGCATATTGGGTGCTTTGCTTTGTTATCTGATTTCCCATAGTAGTGGTGGAGAAAGTGTGTTTTAATTAAGGTTTTACATAGATTTCATTGAAAAATGTTTTATGGAACCAGATTCTGTTAGTGTCATTCTATCAAAGCCAGAGTTGTGTGGAATTGCTTAAAATTTTCCAGAATTTCCTCTTAAGAGAAAACTGTGGATAAGCTATATTTAAAACATGTAGACATAACCCTTTACATATTTTCAAATGATACTTCAGTCATTCTGTCATCCTGTTTTGAAATACTTTGTTGTCTAACTTTTTAACAAATTTCATGTTGTATGATACAGTAGATTACACATAGTCAGAAGCATAGTCATATCACTCCAATTTGCCCTTTGTATGTTTTGCACATTGTATAGTGCAATATAATGCAAAACGAGAAGTCAGATTTGTAAGGAAATGGATCTAACTGCTTTAAAAACACTTGTTTCGGCACAGAATTTAAACAACTTTTAATAGAGATTCTTATTTGCAAGAGCAATGTACTTTGGCAAGTTGGAGGTTTGTCTTTCTCACTGATTTAGATTCAAATCAAATGAAAAATTAAGAACAGAAATTCAGGAAAGCCATGTAAGAAGACAGGAAATACAAAGAAAGCATTTTTACCTTGACAAAGCTAGAAAGGGACAGAGAAGGTTACTAGAGCGTCCGTGTGCGTGTCCACGTGGATATACACACACACATACCTATGCAGTACAGTATATACTTGTACTCAGTCTGGACATATTTCATCCCTGACTCCATTTTGGTAGTTGATGAAATGACTCACGCTAACAGAAAGTGCTTTTTATCCAAAGCTTGCACTTGCGATGCGTGGGGTGTGAAAGAAGCGTCATCACCTGGTGGAAACCAGACCCAGAAAGACGAGGCCCACAGAGTTGGTGAAGTCCCTTTAATCCCATTGGAAGCTACATATTTAAGTGTCTTCGAATACTTGTCCCTAAACAACACCTTGAAGGATCCACAGAAAGCATATAACTGAGGAACATACATACCTAAACCAGATTTTGTAAATGTCCTAATTGAATGCTTTACCCACAAAAATTGTTGTTTCCTCCCTGTCTGTACAAGACTTTGCTGCTCGTGTGACATTCACTGCCTTATGTTCCTGTGTGATAACAGGCTGTAACCGTACGCACAGTAGTCTAAGCTGCTCTCAAATAACAAAATTAACAAAAACCAAATAATGTTCACTACCACAGCTTGCTTCAATAGCTGTCATTGTAGGAACAAAAGAAGTCCTCTTTCATTTCTTATTAAATGCTTTGACAGTATTAGAAGCATGTCCTGATTTTCTTTATTTATTCTGTTACATTAATAAAATGGAGAATTTTAGGGAACTGAAAAGCTTTGAAGAAATGCCTTTCGATCCCAGACCAGAAAAGATTACAGTAAGCCTAAACTCTTCACACAAAAAAAAAAAAAAAAAAAATTAAAATGACTGGAATAGAGTCAACGTCCACTATTATGGGCTGCATCATTAATAGAGCACAAGGCAGCTGCTGAATAACCCAAAGCTGTTAAGGACCAGATTTTGCTCAGAGGAAGGTCTTTATCAGAACTGGCAGAAGAGGAATGTGCAAATACCTGCAAAGCACATAGAGATGGTACGATACCAACAGACCCTGAAATATTTCTCCTCCTGAGGTACGTGTCATGTTATTTGAAGGTCAGCCCACTTTCAGCTAACAGCAAAAACCGTAATTCCTTTAACAGAAGAACTAATTAAGCTCCAAGTGAGAGGTAAGTTTTCATTAATCACTCTGAAACCACTAACTTTCCTGAGCCATCCTATCGGTATGTGAAAAGGTTGTTAGAAGTTTCTTAAGTCAAAATTGTTTAAATTGGCTTCACAGCATTGACAGGACCATCCTGAAGTCTCCTTTTACTAAAGCACACTCTTCTTTCTCATTGAATTAGTGCCAAGGGTGCATGGAGTCCTGTCCAGACAAATTAAACAGGGAAAGGGGAGAAGCTCTGGCCCCTTCAAAATCAATTGAGGCACCTGCATCAGCATATCCAGTCTTTGCCCAAGAAAGCTACAGCTGAAAGTTATATTTATCCTCCATCAAACATAATGGGAAAAGAGAGCCTTTCCCGAGGCAATTATTTTGCTCCTAAAGGCATTATTAAATACAAAGCTGAGTTTCCCCAAGACTTCAGCCCTGCAGGTCAGATGCAAAGCTGCTTCTCCAGCATGGTGTCACCCAGTTGTATCTTATGTTTGGGAATCTTGGTGTTCCTGGGGAAGAAATGTTACTGCTGCAGCAGTCATACGGGTGAGCTCCTTACACTTTGCACTCAAGATGCTCTGTCAAGGTGTGCTCCTGGCATTATGCTGGCTCTGGCCCTTGCTCCAGCCCTGCTTGGGGGCACCTCCTGCCCTTCCTGAGGAGGGGAGCCTTCTCCGGCCACAATCCCATGACTGTTGCAGGAAAACTTCAGTCACAAAACTGACTGAGTTTTCTTTGCTCGAAAAACCTTTCTGTTTCAGAGAGCAGAGTCAAGCTGCACAGAAGGAGAATAACAAGTGACACAAAAGTATTCTATGCATAGGAGTACTGAAGTGGTGTTCAGGAGGGGCACTGCAGCTTATCTCTGATCCCTGGTGATCCATGCTCACGTTTTCAGCTCTGTGGGGATAGGCTACAGCAATATACAAAGGACTTTCAACTCACATCAGGAAAGAAGGGAGAAAAATTATTCTAGCTTCTAGCAAAGCCCCAATTAAAATTAGATTTTAAAGTAATGCTAAGTTAGCCATTTAATCATAATTCTGTGTACACAGTTAAAATGCAATCATGTTTCATGCAACTGAACTTAGGAAGCAAGCTAAATCCCTAGAACCCTTCATATTTAGGGTCAGCATTTTCATCTATTAATGAAAACATCATGAAACTACAAGGTAGGGACAGCATATTCTAAACATCTCAGGTCAGTGTCTGAGATGCCTAGACTCCTCCACTCCCAGCCAGTTTTCAGCCAATTATACTTTGCATGTATGTTGAAATCTGTACATATTCAGCAAGTTATTCATGCACATGATGAGTTTTCAGATGCAGGAGTTACAGGCCTGGTTACATCAATATCACATAGCTTCAAGGAGAGACTCTGTGGTGCTCACAAGAGACATGAAACAGGCATTTAGGAGTAAGTATTGCTGTACCTATCAATCACAGCCTTAATACATGAAGCACAGCAAACCCTCTTTTATCTCTCACCCACTCACCATGGAGCTTTCAGCTCTTCGGTCAGCAGCGCGGTGCCACCACACCTGTCTGCCAGGCAGAGACGTGCTTGTGCCAGCAGGTTCCTCACTGCTGTTGCCTTCACTGTCACCCCTCCACCACCTGCTAACCCCTCACAAGCCCCAGCAAGCAAAACACCACACGACCGCTTCACTCCTGAGATAAAGAGGAAGAAAGTTTGCTTTCTTCTTCGTACTTATTTGCCACTTTTAAAAATTTAATATGCACCTCTTACCTGTGCATAACATAACCCTGTGGTGCTGGTCTGAACTGGAGGATGAAGACCAAGGTTGCTCCCTGCCACCATGGCTGGTGGCACAGCAGCACTCGCCCCTGCTGCGGGTGACCACTCCACTGCTGGGGGGACAGGCTTGAAAGAGGTTTTCCAGAGCAATGAAGGAAGTGAGCAAGGACAGTCTGTCCAAGAAAACCTACCCCACACTTCAAGATAAAACAAAAAAGTTTCATTCTTTAGTGGAGAGTCGTGCAGAAGATTGGCAAAGACTGGCTTGGCTGAAGTCAGTTTCAACTCTGAAAAATACTAGCGTGTGCCTTTCTGAAATCAACACCTTCAGGAATTACAGCAAGCAAAACAGAAATACAAAATCTTTCTTGACTTGGTGTGTTAGCATAAAAGAAAACCTTTTCCCAATTTTGCTTACAGCAAAAACACCACTAAGCAGCTTTAGGGCAGAAGCTTTCCTTGTAATATTGACTTCTAAGATGTTTTTGGACGTCGGGACTTAAAATGCAATTCATTAGTCGCATAAGAAAATAATCTGGAAGGCTGACATCATCCAATCAGAGAATAAACACAAGCCATGTATTTTATGAATGCAAATAAAACTCAGAGAAATTTGAGTATCAAATGCATCCCATGACTTGTTTTTAAACACCTGCCTATAGCTTAAGATGCTTACATGTTATTTTCCTTATAAACAAAAATAGCAATGAAAACAGCAAACATCAAAATAGAAATTATTTCAAGCACCTGTAGGTTTTAGATAATATTTTTGTTTTGCAGAAAGCAGTTCAAGAAAAATATACATCCTATAGTACCATAAAATTCCCTTTTAAATTCTGTATGATGATAACAGATTCTGTTAAATTTGATAAAATTTTTGTGATCAGATAATTTACAGAAATTATTAGTAAAATATCTCAAACAACAACTAAATTAGTCACAAGCTATTAGTAGACAAACTGGAAAAGAGAAAATAGAAGAGAAATTAATTGAATAAATTATTCATTACAATTTATTCAGTCAGCTTTGATTTAAATGCTTGTTAATCCTTTGAGGGTTCATGTAGTACAATCTTAGAGTAGCCCTCGTCAGGAATTTCAATATCTGAAGTGTGATTTTTTTCTTCTAAAAAGCTGCACTCTCAGTTTTGCCATGCAATACCAAAGCTGGGGAAAAAAATTGTTTGGGGCCCTCAGAACATTTTGTTTCACTAGTTGTTTTCTGCAGTAAGAAAATAATAATTTGGTTCAACAATGTCAAAACATTACCGTACAGAATACTGATATAGCACAATAATATAATGCAGCATCATAGAAAGCATGTATAATAAAATGTGTCGTATTTTCTCAAATACAAATTTTTATCCAAACTGATAGCTGCTCTGTGAAATATTTGGACAGAGAGAACTGTCTCCTGCCCTTTCTGGACCATGCTAAAGGCTCGTGATCTCTTCCTATGTCCATACCATATGCCAAGGAGCCACTACACAACACTAATGAGCAATCACCTTCTAGACACCACAAATTATCATTTCTAAACTTTTAACTATGATGTTTTGTCAAGAAAGCTCTCCAGTTCCACAGGAACCCTATAAAATGGTATTTGCTTGGGTGTAGAGCCATAGGAATAGAAAAATACCTTGTTTTTGTAAGGGCTGCCTCACACCCAGACATGCAGCTCTTAGTTGTAGGTCCATCAACATGACACCATCTAACAGAAAAAAAGCAAGGGTTAAGGTAGAAAAAAGAAGATTCATGTTACACAGATTTAAATACAGATCATGCATTTTAAAGTCCCTAAACAGGTGTAAGAAAGAGTACAAAACTAAGTATGCATATACACCTGGGGTTTTAATGAGCTGCAAAAGGGCTTGCTTGCTCTGTGCTTCCTGCTGTTAACAAGCTGTCCAAACACCTGTAAAGCCTCACTGCAAGGATTCTGCTCCTAAGCACAAGAAGGATGTTCCTGATCTGGGGATATATGTTGCTTCCCCACATAAACTCTCCCTTGGCTGTAGTCACCAGCCTCTGATTTTTCCTATGTAACTTGAGCAAGACGTACGTTTTAACTCTCCTTCCAGAAGTTTATTGACTGCCATCACCTAAAAATGAATAAAGCTCTTGCCTCTTGGGTCTGCCTGTGCCGAAGCACCTCCTGTCAAAATGACAAAGGGCTCAATGAACTACAGACACACCAGTGGCTTGTGGGGAGGTTAAACACCACCATTCACCTGTGCAGGCCCAGCTCAGCTCCTTCAAACCAGCACATCAAATAAGGTTTGCAGGAGTCCATACTGGAAAGTAATACATGATGTTCACCACCAGGCCCTGGAAGCTGAACGTGGTGTGAGAGAACACCTGGGATGGGATGGGTGGCACAGGTCCAGATGGAGACTTGCAGGGAACGCTGACAAAAAATTGCCCCATCCCCTCCAGAAAAACAAGGTCTCCTGGCTACCTGAATCCTATAGAAAGGGCCAGCAGGCAAACTTCAGCGGCAGCCAGGATTTCTCTCCAAAGCTGCACAGCCTGGGAAATAACATTCCTTTTCCAAGGAAGTGGCATTTCTCCCTCCTCCTCCCCTTCTGGGCCTGCTCGTGGGGTCCAACGAGGATGGTGCAAGGCGGCGATAAAAGATGGCTAACGTAGGCGAGCCCTCACCTTCTGCTTTCATAGCCTGGCACCAGCTGGGACTGTGGTATCAAGTGCTGCCTGCTGGGCTGAGACCAGGACGGAGGCAGTGCCCAGTCCTCAGCACAGACAGAAGGACAGAGATGCTTAAGCTCTCATGTGCGTATTGTATAATTAGGGCCTTACAGAGTCTGGTATTTGAAAGCCCACTCATGCCATTCAGTTAATTATAATAGCTAATTTATATCTTTTATTGTTCTATGAACTTGATACTTCTATTTCAGTGAGAACGGAGCAACAGCTGATGCGAAATGTGCTCCTGTAAATAAACATGGGTTGCAGCAAATGGAGAAAGGATGTTCAACAGTAACACTCATTCTCAGTTAGGATATTGGGGGAAAAATTGCAGCACATTAAGAAAGCAATAACACTCAACAGGGTGTGCATTCATCAGTCAATATGTATGCACAGGGAGCATGCAGAAGCACGGAGAGCAGCCAGCCATGAAGGCTTAGGTAACAATTACTCTGGTGCAGCACGTTGGGCCCTGCTGATGGATCACACAAACTCGTGGCAAGAAGAAACACCCAGGAGCTTGGCTCTCGCAGACGTCGGATTCCCCACACCATCCTGGGCAAGTCACAAGCTGCCCCTGGGGTCCTATTTTCCTTAAGGGTGAAATGGATTATACTGACTGACTTTCCCTGAGGAGTCACTTGTTCTGCACCAGGAGAGAGAGGCAGTACTTCTGCTACTGCTCGTTATAAAATAAGGATAATATGTCCCTGAAGAAGATGGTAGGAGAACTCCTTGTTAGCAGAAGCGAGCCACTGTGCAGGGCCAGTAGGAAGGGGGAAACAGGACCCTTCTTTTAGTAAGAGGGATGTTAATGCCCAGAAAGGGACCTTGCAAGGATCAGAAGATAGAGTAAGCCATTGATACCTACCCAAGGCTCTTACTGGGATTGATCTCTCCTGTAGCTGCCCACAGTCTTGGCTGTCCCCAAAGGCTGGCTCCACAACCATGTGGTACCCAGGGATGCTCTGCTCCCCACCGAAGAATCACCCTGCAACTGAAAGGAAGACTTCTGAGACACAGACAGCCCTCTCCATAGTCCAGTCCCTGCCTGACAGACTCATTCTAGACATCAGAATTCACATTCAAAAACAATATCAGAATTGAAAACCATTTCAAGGTTTTGCCCCCATGGTATTCGCAATTGTGCTTGTTTAGAAACAATTGCATTTTTTAGGTGCTGGGTTTTCTCTTTTTTTAAGCAACAAAAAATTGTTCTTCCTAAAAGGAGAATAAATTTTGCAAGGTGCACCTCAGGGAATTGGGTAGGCAATCCATAAACAGCCTTCAAATGCTCCAGTTGATTATTTCTCACACTCGTGATGTTCGTGTACATGATATGCATAAATCCACTTGCTTCAAACAGAGAAAACAAAAAAAGGCAAGTTCATGGACTGCTTTTCATTCATTTACTATACACGTTTCATTACTGACCGTATGTATGCACAGCACATACACAAAGAACAGCAACAGTTACATATGGTGCTTACTGCTGTTAAGAGCCTGTCACACTGCACTTCCCAGTGTCTGAACCAGGGTAGGCTCATTTAAAAAGATTTTGCAAACCACTCAGACTTTCATTTGGGAGGAGATGGATAAGAGAGGGTTATAGAACAGCTTTAATGTTATTTTTATGCACAATCATGAAGCTAAGATCTCTTCCTTTCCTTCCTCTCTCTCCCCTCCAGTTGGCACCTCAGCAGCTACTTGAGAGGATAAATTGACCAGCAATCTGCATCTGCCAAGTAATTCTCCTCCTTGAACTTTATTCATCAGCCACCCCTTTTCCCACTCTCCCCCTGCCCTTCAGGAATTAATTCAATATATTCCTTGCAAAATATTTCTTTCCACAAACCACATTTCTTTAAGCTAAAAGTAAACCAACATCTCGAGCCATGAAGAAAAAATTCATCCTTCTGCTGTCTTACCGACAGCCTGGCACAAGTAGATCTAATACAAACCATTGGCCATGAATGCAGATAAAGTATTGTAATTAGCAGAGCACCAGGTCAGAATCTGAGAGTGCAATCTCCATGTACACATCCATCATTTCAATGCTCTACCCTTTCTCCTTCCAACCTAGCTTTCTAGCCTGGTTTAACCCTGTTTTTTCCACTGGCCAATTTTCCACCTGCTCTTTTCTGATGTTGGACACGACTTCAGAAAGTCTTCCACTAGCTCATGACAAGGTGAAGTGACCTGTGATACAGCCAGGTCCACACATCATTAAAGGAGGATCCCATCAGAGAGTGAGCTGGCTGTTCTCCAGCCCTTGTGTACCTCCACAGAAACAGCACTCATGCAGTACAGTAGATCTTAGGATTGGCCCTAAAGTGCCTGTCCCATTCTTATTTCCAAATGGCAAACAGGTAGATTCCCACCCACTCCATCCATGCATCAGGAAAATGGCACAAAATTGAAGTAGAATATGACTTCAGCAATTTTTTTCTGATTTTTCCTGGTTTTTAAATGGATGTAGTAATTGCCTTTTTATGAAAATAAATAAATAAATGAAAGCAGCATGAATTAGAAGTCTCTGCAGAGTCAGCACATATTATACAGGGAAACTAATCTCCCCATAGTTAAGTTGAAAATATCCTGTCATTATAAGCCTGATCTTGTGCTCCTGTCACTATTTAACTTTGCAAAAGCCAAACCAGCCTCCTTGAATTTTCACGGGTCAGATTTGATGGGAATGTGTAATTTTGTTGGAAAGTTTGGAGGCAAATGGGACAAGACATCTAGAAAAGGTGAGCATTCATACTTCCATTCTTCTCTCTGGCCATCTTTAGATACATTAGCATATTGTGAAGAGCCTCCATTCTCCCTTTTCCTAGGACACCTTGTACCTCTCCAAAGCAAAGGAAAAGAAGTTGGTCCCATGCTCTGCAAGAAACTTTTTACGTGGACAACACTTTGGAGCTTCTGTTCAGGGAAAAATAACCACCAGTTTGCTTCTCTGAGTGTTATGGACTTTGCATGGACTGTGCATACATACAATGCACATCTGCTATATGCATTGTGGAGACAATGCCTCAGTAGGGACTTTGGAAAGATCCCACAGAAGTAGACAGGTACATAGCAAGGAGCTGGCAACAAAGGATGCTACTGAAGGTATATCTAGGAAGGAGGGTTTGATCAGATGACTGGCTGCTCTGTAACTGGTCAGCACTTCTGCTTGGTGAGCTGTCATGACCTTCTCCCACAATGGATGTTGGTGGTTTGGTTTAGGCTGAATTCAAGATGAAACAGAAACATTTTGATGGAGGGACAGGCACTTAAAGTTATGTTAGCCGAGAGTTCAGCAATCTCTCAAAATCTCAACAACACAAATCCATTCACAGCTCCTGAGGATGGGACTGGTGAGGGGAAACAGACCAGTGGTGCAGCTCAGGCTCCTTTCCTGTATGTACACAGCAACAGGATCCCTCTAAATCTTTCAGCTCTTAGCTCAGACTTCTACTGCTTCAGGTCAGGCCCTTCTTTTCTGCTTCTGAATGCAATAAAGCACAATGTTCTACGACTCGGTAAGCATTTTAAATTACTTCACATATGTTTTTAAATACTTGACAGATTTATATTAAATAGAAATGCTTTTTATGAAATAACTATGTGAAAGTGTTTCTTTTGCAAATCACTGTGTCTGCTGGGAGCAAAATTTAAAACTCAGGATTTGAATATACCAGCTATAGCTTCAATTTTGTATAAGACAATCTGAAAAGCCTCTGGAAAAAAAAAAAGAAAAAAAAAACAAAACACAAACATTTCAGTTTACGGTCCACCAAAGGGTTAAGCTGAAAGATAAAAACAGCAGCGTAATTTTAATTGTGCATATTTTCTCTAGCTATTCCAGTAGGTTCTGCTTCATAAATTCTCATGACAATTGCATAATGCTGAACCTATCTGCTGGGAATCCCAAAAGGAAAGCTTAACCCTTTTTCCTTCTTGAAGTTTGATAATTAATTCTATTCCTTTCAGCGAGAAGAGACAGCTTACCCAAATGGCCGGTCCCGAAACAAATACTGACGTAGGTACTGTACTGTACTGTACGTGCTCTGTACTTTCAATTTCTCTGCCTGGGTCACAGAGGAATAGGCAAACTGGTTCATGTAAAATTAGAATTGACCCAAACCTTGCTACTTAAATAGGGTTTTGAGACATTAGGGCACATTAACCACTCTTTTGCAGGGCAAATTAAGGGGCTTGCATTTAAGCTAATGTCCCACTATGGAAAGGGTAGAATTAGACCCTGGGTTGTTTGTTTTCCCCAGCAGCGGCTGCCTGCTAATTGCAACTGTTGAATGTATGCATATTCATTACACCACGGAGCTTGGGAAGCTGCACAGTCTGCAGCTAATGTGCTGAATCAGATAGTAAATCAGACTGATTAAGATACAACGTTTAGGCTTAAAAGACGCACTAATCACACAACCTTGTCTTTGGAGCTGACTTTCAAATCATAACAGGGAAGCTGTAGAGAAGGGGACCTGAACAGGGGTCTAAGGGCCACGTCCAGCAGCAGTGGGGCAGATGGGAGAAGGCTGTGTATCTCCTCTAAGACTGACAACCAGCACAACCACTGCAGCAGGAGGACTGAGAGAGCTCCTTGTGAGGAGACCCAACATCCTCAGATTTCCTGGATGCTACCACTCTCCAGCCACTGCACAGATTCCCCCTACCCCATAATCAGAAACTCTTGGGAGGCTCCAGCAGGATCCTGCACAGCAATCTTCACCACCTAGGAGCTAACCCAGCCCAGTGCTTGTCAACCCTGTTATTTTTAACATTATTCACCAGTGTTCTGAATGTAACAATGCCTTGCTTTGCAGTAAGCTAGAGAGAGACCGCTGGAGAAGGCTTAACCCTATCACAGAGTAGCTACATCAGAAAACATACACATAGCTGACACTGCAAGCCATGCCTAGTGCATGGTAGCCCTGGGAACCTTATGGTACAAGATTTTGGGGAGCATGTGCAGGCACAGGTATGCTGGGACCTGTTTCTTCTCCTCTCATTCTGTGCCTCAGCAGACAACACACGTGAAGCTGCTCTGCTGTATGCCTGCACAACGGGGCTCCTTTTCACCTTAATATGCTGTCATGGTTTCAGCTGGGATGGAGTTAACTTTTTTGCTAGCAGCTGGTGTAGTGCTGTTTTGGATTTGGCATGGGAATAGTGTGATAGCACACTGGTGGTTTTGGTTGTTGCCAGGCAGTCAAGGCCATTTTAGCTCCTCACACCCCCCCACCAGGGAGTAGAATGGGGCTGCAGAAGGAGCTGGGAGGACACACAGCTGGGACAGCTGAGCCCAACTGACCAAAGGGATATTCCATACCATATAAAGTCATGTTCAATATAGAAGGTTAGGGGAAGAAGAAGGAAGGGTTGGACATTTAGAGTGGTGGCGTTTATCTTACCAACTAACTTTTACACATGTTGGAGCCCTGCCTGGAGTGATGGCTGATCACTTGCCAGACGATGGGGAGTGGTGAATGAACGCCTTGATTTGCTTTCCTTGCGCGTGCAGCTTTTGGTCTACCTATTAAACTGTCTTTATCTCAACCCACAAGTTTTTCCTCTCTTCCACTCTCCTGATTTTCTCCACCAACCCAGCTGGGGCAAGTGAGTGAGCAGATGTTGGCCACAGCTGACATCTGGGGTTAAACCACGACATACGCCTTTCTGTATTTGGCTCTCAGGTGCACTGTGGGAGTAAATGCATGCTCAAGAGAGAAACGTGGAGAATGCTAGTGGTTACATTATAGAGCACCTCTGGAATAATACCTGCATTCATTGTTAGCCATTTCATGTCTCTTAGTCCTGTAGCAAAGCAGCCCTTCCTTTCACAGTAGTTCTGAATCTGCCTGGAAGCCAAGCGTGGGAGAAGAACAAGACCTCTATAAATGCATTCAGTGAGTTAAGTTGTTTGTTTTGTGACAAATAGCATGCTATGCTGATACCTTCAAGTGTTTGACATTCATGATTCACAATTTAAAGCTTGAAGCACGTAGTGGTGGGGTTTTTTCCAGTTTTAACCTTCTGAAACTACCTTTGTTTGTGCTCCAGATTCGTTTAGTTTGACAGTTATGTGAATTCCAGCCATTGGGCTGAAATTGCCATCCTGGTTTTCATGAGCAATACTTCCTCTTTACAAAACAATGACCTCTGAAAAGGTGCATGCACATAGAAAAGGCACACTCTGGTTTCAAAGTCTGCCAAGTGTTTGCAAATACATCTTGTTTTTCTCTGGTTTGAGCTCAGCCTTCTTTGTACAGAAGTGAAAGAAGTGGGAGGAAACATTCCTCCCTACTTCAATTCTCCGGCTATGTCACCATCACCAGTAACTCACACAAAGGCACTGTGGCCTGTAAGGTGGGATTTGAAGGAGATGGGGAGACCTCCCCATTCTGCCATAAGTTTCCCTGGATCTGACAGCTTTGCTTTACCTTCCCATCTCTTCTGCCACACAAATATCCATCACAGGAGCACATTCGCCCTGTTTGTGCAGAACAGAGATACATGCTAGTACAAACATAGTGGCAAAGATAATTTCCAGGAAAGATCTCCAAGGTATCATGCAAACCACAACAAATCCTATGAATTAAACACTAGCTCAAACATATCTGCATTTTGGATGAACTTGGATGTCATTCTGAGTGTTAAGAATTTTCTTCATCCTAGTTATCTGATACCTGAATCTCATGTTATAATTATCCTTAAAGCCTGCAGGAGACCAGAGCTGTACCATAGCACCTCTAACCTGTGTCTAGCAGGTACTAATGCTCCTGGAATATATAATTTTCCATCTTCAAATAGCCACCATGTTCATTACCTTTGTCTTACTTGCTTTCACTCAAATTATCCATAGTGCCAGGCTGAGAAGACAGCAAAGATCCAAGTAAATGGGGGGGAGGGGGGGGAAGTCCACTAAACATTGGGACAGATTATTGTTTACAGTTAATTCATGCTGGTTTCTGAAGCAAAGGCAATAAAAGCACAAGTTCAGACTGTTTAGGCCATGTCAGCTTAGCAATCAGCTCCAAATGAAGACTGGGCTGCACTGCAAGATGTCCAGACGATATCAACAGAGGGTCAAAAGCACCAAAGGCAATTTTGCACCAAATTCATTATCTCTTCATTACATGCTTTTGAAGAAATTTGAAGTTGCTTTATCTAGTTAAGTATGACCATTGTATACACACATGAACACTACTTTCACCAGGATTGCTAACTACATCAAGATATTGGGAGTAGTCATCCTAATAGTAATATCCAAGGGCAGTAGAAGTGAGTACGGAAGCAGAAGTGGGGAAACATGCTTCATCTGGGGTTTGAATGCACAGAATACAGGATATCACGGGTTTAAGAGAAGACAGACTTCTCGTTAGCCAAAGTCAAGCATTGTGGCATGTCAGAGAGAGGGCCCGAAACATAGCGAGACAGAGAAATTTTCCTAGAGAAACCCAGAGAGAGTTTTGAAAAGGAGGAGAGCAACATAGAAGCAAAACACTGTGAGTGAGCAGGCAGTGCTGTTGTGGGGAATCCCAAATTAGCAGACAAGTCAGTATGGAAAAATGTAAGCATGCCTTGAAATAATACTAGCAAAAATGGCAAAAAAAAGGCAAACAGCAGCACTTGGTACATATTTCAGCAGCTGCAGAGCAGGTAGCAGGGATAATCAGAAAGGGAAGATGATGGAAATAATGCCCATGCAATGGGATGGCAGAGTTGCACACAGGAAGGGAAGGAAATCTGTGACTCTGTTTTTCTGTCACTCTGCTTGTGCCACCAAACAAGCAAAAACCTAAGACTTGGTGGCGGGAATGGACAGTGGTGTGTGAACACAACAGATGACCAAGCATTTCAGTTACCTCTTGACAACCGTGTTGCTACAGAGACCCTGTAGCAACTAGGAGGTGCTGCTACTGATGTCCAAGCTAGTATCTCCACCGCCTGCCACCTGAGAGAATAAGCCCACTTTATCAACCACAAGAAACCTGTGCCAGGAGTTTCAGCAACTGTTTCTTCTTTAGAAAGCATCTCACCGTTGATGTACTGAACAGCCCTTCTCTTCCCCAGTGCTTCCACCTTGAACTGCAGTCAGAGCAGCGGGGATAGAAAGCACCACAGGAGGAGCATTTGAGAGAGAAACCAGATAAAGGACATCCTTTGTGCCTTCAAAGCCTCTCCCTTGTATCAGCCACCGACAGAGATACCTCACACCACAGAGAAGCTCTCCCCATCTCTTGTTCAGCAATAGCTTCTGCCTCCAAAGCAGATCCTTGTACTTGCTTGTGTGTCTTCCATTACAAACTGATGTTGCTGTTCTGTGGATCACATTTAGGATACCGCTATATTAAACCATGCAACCTCACTGCTAGATATCTGTAGGAGGAAAAAATCTCTCTTTAAGGAACCTAAGAGTAGTGTATCAAACAGGCAAATGCCACTTCCTGTTTAAGATGAAAACAAACAAGTGCTTCAGAAGAATTGGCTTTCAGTGTTCTATTTTCAACAGCAGATTTTTTCACCTGATGTAGCTAGCTTATGTTAGTAAGAGGGTATCATCTTAAGCCTAGGGCAAGGGAAGAAGCAGCATGCTGCATAGGCAGGCCCCTTGACAACAGCAGAGATTAACTAGCATGCAGATCTACATTATAAGGGTCCAAATGGATGTTGAGCCACCAAGAGAGACTGCAGTTAAGTGTAAATAAGCTTTGCTGAATACATGAAATGCCAAAGGATCTGCAGAGGAACTCTTAGCAGAAAGAGCCATTAATCACTGTAGCCAGCTGCATCCCATATACAGTGCTCACCTTGTGAACCTGAAAAATATTACTGTAATAAGAAAAAAGACGCCCTTCAAAATCTTCTTCAGGTGCCCTATGCAGAGACTGCAGTAACTCTTTGGGACAGATTATTTTCTGGCTGTATTTCTTAGTAGGTGGATTCCTCAGCTCCACTTCCAACAGCAGCTGACATAACTAACACCACTTTAATCTGTCGCAGTCACCTTCCCCTATCTTTCCTTACAAAAAAGCCCAGACAAGTGTGGGAATGGGGAGGGGGGGAGCCGAGAGGGACAGAAATGAATTGTCTGGTCTAGTTGTAAACTTTACCACCTCCCCGCTGCCATAAGTAGAGCTAGAATTCCTAAAGGCCTTTCATGAAGGGCAAACACCATGCCGTCTTTTTTCTCTAATGCTTTTGATGTGGCTGTGATCCTAATCAAACAATGGAAAATAAAACCCCATGCATGGAAACAAGATCACCTCTGGCTTCAATCTGGCTTACATTTTCATTCCTTGGAGTTGAGTCAGCATCAGTCGCATCAGCTGCTTAAAGAAGAAAAAGGTGAGCCGCAAATATTAGTCACAGGCGGAGGCAGCAGCAGGCAGGGACAAGTGACTCAATTCCCCGTTGGCTCCAAGAGTTCCCATCAGCCTCTCTATATCAGCGCATTTTTAAGTAGGTTTAACATGACCTTGTAAAATCCCCCCTACGTCACCACAGGGACTTTGAGGACCTCCTCTTTCTTTACAATCCTGCCTTTCATCTCTCTCCCTTTCTCATACATATTGTATTTTATGAGAAGCTTGCTCTAAAAAAGCAACAAAAATGTTGTCTGTGTATATCAAGATGTCTATAGAGAGGGGACTTTTCTAAGCAAGGGTTCTCTAGCTGCAAATATTCACATTAAATCAGAAGTTAACTCCTGAGGATACCAGGACTGCTGTCTGGAACATGAACTTAATTTTCTAACAATGAATTGTGATTGTTGCAAGACTGACTTCCAGGTGAGGTGTCTCTGGTACACTGGCTCAGAGAGACTGCACAGGGCAGGGCTCAGCTGGTTGTGCTATTGCCTTGGGATAGTCAATTTCACTGAGTTGTTTCTTGTAAAACTCCTGGGGAACTGGAAAAGGCAAAAACCTGGGAAACCTCAGCTGCCTCACCTCCAGACTAGCCGAAATAGGTGTGGGTCAGGGTTGCCAGTGCCCTGGTGTATTCAACAACCACATGGCGTATTCTTCGCCTCTTCTTGCAGGAAGAGGTGGAGATTACTAGTAGTTTTTATTCTTCCCCTGTGAGGTACTGTGAGCTTGTCTTCTGTTAAAACACAGATCCTCAGCTGCTGTAAATTGCTTGAGACCCTCTGGCTTTCACAGAACAACTCCAGTTTACAGGCAGTGAAAACTGAGGTGACTTTCCATGCTTTTCACAAAAGAAAACTAAAATTGAGATCAATGGCTTGCCAAGTGGGAGACAGTTAAAAATGATAAAGCTTAAGATGTCTCTCTCTAAACATATTTATCTATCTATCTGTTTTTATGGGTTATGTCATACCTCTCAAAATATACATCTGGTGTTGTCCACTGTCTAAGGCAGTCCTTGAAATGTCGTCTTCATGTCAAGTCCCTCAGAGATACTTTTCGCTAAATATTCTGTACAAGCTCTGTAACACAGCAGACCACACCCCATCTTAGTCACACAGGTATCTGCAAAGTTGCCCATACTTTCAGAAATGGGATCATCTAGTAAATGTAGACACCTGTGTCTTGTTTCCCTTATTGACAGGTTCTCTGACAGTTCATTAATCAGTTGTTAATTTCCCCAGATCCTATTTCTAGTGTGATCCTTAAGGGCATACGCTATCTCATGTTGTGAGTTTGTTGGCCCTCCTACGTACTTCTCTATAAAAAGCAGTAAAAGACCAGATCAGGCTGTGTTGGCTGAGTTTATGATGATGACTTTGGTAGTAGCACCTGAAGGAAAGTAGCAAATGTTTTATACACAAGAATTATTTCACACCTACCATTGACAGGCTGCAATCACCATATTGCAGTACGTTTCCCCGAGGTGAATCCTCCCCAGTGACTTAATAACCAAGGTGATTGCCTCAAGCAATTAAAAGCTCCAGGATCTATTCCAAACTCATTTTGTTGCCAAGTTAACAATACAGTAGTGAAAGTAATTTAGTAGTAGTATTAAATGTTCTTCACTTACAGTATTCTTTTGACTCTCTGGTTTCACAGCACTCTGAGGACACCTTGTCCTGACATGGTGTCAGCTGAAGGAAGGGGTGGCAGAGCTCTTCCCTGGTGGAGGCACCATGGGGCACCTGATGCAGGTGGGAAATGGCTGCTTGCTTCCCTCTGGCACAGCTATTGTCTTCCTCCTTTCACATCCTTCTGCCCTTCAGGGGTGCAATTTTCTGACTTCATAATGAAATCAACATGGCCTGATCCAGTCTCTGGCATTCAATTGGACTTTTTGTCTCCTACATGCATACGTACATGGACACCTTTTAGGGAAAAATAACATGAGTAGCTAAAGTGCTTCATAGGTCTCATGAAAGAAAATCTTACCCCCCAGTGGGGAAAATCCCTGTTCTCCTGCAAAACTGGAGGTGCTGACCCACACAGACAATCATGACTTTGTAGAGTAGGGTAGATGGTTGGACTCGATGATCCCAAGGGTCTCTTCCAACCTAGACAATTCTATGATTCTATGGCTTCTGAGGAGTTTTTCCATAGCCTTTGAGGTAAAGCTGACTTGCAAATAAAACCCACACCTTTCCATACAAAAATTCAAAAGGAACTTTTGACATGGGGTACAGTAGGAATGTTTTGTTGAAACTTGCAGCTTTGATGAGAGGTTAATCAAAAATGAGAAAACTTCTGTCCTGAGAAGTTTTCATCTTGTTCGGAAATAAGATATTGCTGGGAAAAGTTTTAAAAAAATAAATTCAAATAGGTCCGCATTTAAACACTCAAAAAAGTCACTTCAGTCCAGTCCTGCTGTTGATTATGAAGGTAAGAACTAGAGGTATTCAGACTTAAAATTTTTCAATTAAATTTCCGCATTACATGGACAAAAGGAAGATGTTAATATTTTATACCAACATTATGCCACCTTCAGCCAGCTGTGGAATAGGCTGGGAAATTTTCAAGCTTTTACAAAAATGTCATACAAAATATCATATTTAATAAGGAAAAAAGATGCACTCTTCCGTAACTCCAACATTTCCAAGCTTTGTTGAGAAAAAAAGCATGATCTGAAAGGCTAAATACACAGCTTTGTCAAATCAGTGAAATAAAAAAAAATATCTCTGAAGCGTCTGGCACTTCTATAAGTTAATTACATTTTTAACACTGCCATGGCCTCCAGCTCTAACCCTTTTCAATCCACCTCACCTTCACCAAGTTTTAAAAGTGGCAACATCTAGCTGGCCTGATTTAAGCTCAGAACTGTGGCATAGTATTTCCAGAAAAAATAATGCCACAGCTAGGCAGCTCTGCTCACTTTTTCAAAGCAGAGTGCTATTTATTTTCAGGTAAGAGTAACACAAAGCGGACATGGACACATATAAATACAGACAAAAGTTCACTTGTTTCTCTGTTTACCCCTTGGTCTCAGTTTCACTTACTTTTAAGTCATTACATGGCTTTGTTTGGAGGAAACAGGCACATATATTTTCCACCAGCAGGAGAAGTTATTTGGCCCATGTTCTAGGATGATAGGGAATAGGGTATTAATTGACATCTCCAACTCCCCTCCCAGTCATTTTCAAAAACACAAGCTGTCTATTAGACTCCTATAATTGAGATGAGTCTTTACTGAATGTTTCATGCACCATTCTAACACATCACAGTGTAATAGTCTTTGACATCTTCTTGCTTCTGTGGCTTTATGAAGGCTAGATTTACACTAATTTGCAATTAAAGGAAGGACAACTTGATGCTAAATGTACACATTTGAACCCTAATCATGTCAGTTCTACAGCTGTTCAAATAAAGTTAAATATCTCTAATAATTGAAAAAGTGCTTTAAAAATATTCTAATGGTGAAATGTCTTCACTTTAGGCTTGGGACTAGTTAGATTATAAATGAGTTAATTAGTAAAATTCCTTGTAACAGAAGTGAAGCTGTGCAGTTGATTGCATAGATCATACGTATGAAGCAAACATGAAGAACATTGACACTGACAGGTTGAATACTTCAGAGTAGGAACCAGAGCTAATGGGATACCTGGATTTCCAGGAGCTCAGCTGCCCCTCAACTTTTCCAGAAAACAGGAAGAACAGCTTGGTGAAGGGGAACCTGCAACAGAGGAATGATTTGTGTTTGCTAAATGGAGGAACAAACCCTGTGTACAAAGGCAAATATAAATTCAAACATATATTGTATACAGCAAGGGAGATAAAAAGAGCCAAAGTCTTCTGCCAGTCAACCCCTATCCCTGTTCGAGTAGGGTCCAGCAGCAGTCTTGTGCTATGTCATTTGCAATATAGCTCTCACAAAAAGAAGTCCTGGAGTACTTCTGATACAGAACTCAGTGGTAGCTAGAGGAATCAAGGTTCTGCTAAGTGGAAGGGGCTTGCTCTGGAAGGAGAGCCAGCATTTGCTGTCATTACGCAAACCTTCCAGAAATAAGTCAGTGTTTCCTTCCATGCAGAATCCACCCAAGATACCTGTTTTTCATGGAGCCTCATGATTTGATATACAGCTCTTCTTTGCCTGAAATACCTTGAAGATAGGTTTTCAGAGTCTAGATGATCAATACTTTTCTGCAGATATCTGTGCCAAAAAACATTAGACATGTTTTAACGTGAGGTGAGACATATTAGTGTTTTCAGACTACAAACTGAAGTGTTCAGAAATTTATATCTGCATATAAACATGAGTAGTATGATACCATCCACCTATAAACTCACAGTTGCCCTCAGTAGCCTGAGGACACAAATAAGGTTCTGAGATATTCAATTGCCTGGAGGAATAAGAGGCCTTGTGCCAGTGTCCTATATGGTTGCTAGATAAACATCAGCCAAAATTTAACTTGTGACACTTTAAATGTAGAAAGCCATTGTACAAGCATATTCGGAGGAAGAAAAAAAAAAATTAAAAAAAGAAAAATCCTGAGGCAGTCCACTCGATGCTTCTTTCCTGATGGTTAAGTTTGTCCAACAGCTGCTCCTTACAGGAGTTCATCTTTCTGCCAAATGTTTCTGAAAACTTAAAGACCACAGGTCATGAGTGTGCCTCATCTTTCAGTAAGAACGGCATGAAAACATTACTGGCAGAGAGAGAGTTTTACAGGCTTTTCAAGCAGTCTCTTATACTTCATCAATCATCTACTGAGAAGGCATTTGAGAGAGGGAGAGACTCTTTATGTGCCCTTTACCCTCTAATCTACTACTTAAATATGGTATTGACATGAGCTGCTACCAAGGTAAGTGTGCACAATAGTTCATTTAAGAAGAAATCAACTTCTATGGCTTCCTCTCCTCTCTGTGGCACAGGAACAGCTGCAAGGCACCTTCTAGGAGCATGCAAATGGCAAATAATCCTGGTTTCAGGCAAATACTATGGAGGCTTACACTGTGAGCACTGTGTGACCAGTTCTGCACAGTGCAGAGCCACACATTGCCAGGTGTGAGCACCATCTCTTCCTACCGGAGCACGAGCAATGTGCAGCAACACCTGAGTGCAATTGATGTATTTGCTCCATCTACTAAGCTCACGTCTGCAGTAAACTCTTGCTCCATCGCTTATGGAAAGAAGTATCATGGATTAAAATCATTTCCAGCACAACTGTATTGACACCAGTCAAGTTACATCAGGATATACCACTCTGTGTACTGGTTTTTGCACTAGAAAAGGTCTTTACAAGTCCAATGGTTCCATGTACATAAACAAGAATGGATGTAAGGGAATACAAAGAAAATGTCATTTCCAATACCAGTTCATTTGTCCTCAACCAGAAAAGAACAGCATAGCTGTGCTTAATATCTGAGAAGGCAAGAAAGCTTTGACAATGAGTCTGAGAAGAAGTTCATAATAATGCAGTTTCTCAAACCACTTAACATTTTCTCTGGTGCCCCAGTTGTGTCTATAGTTTAGGAATAAGCTACCTGTAGCTTAAAAACCCCCAAAGCCAAACACAGAAGTCTAGAAGGATAAATTCATGTAGCTTTCCAAATCAGAGTCTGAAGGTCAATAACTTACTGCAACTTCTGAAAAAGAACAAGATTCCCATATAACAGACACATTAAATGGGAACATTTAAGCAGATTAATTTAACGTTTCTAAGCCAAGTGTGTCACCGAGACAGAATCTAGCGAAGTTCCCATTTTATTCTGTTGATGGCTTTTGAATCTGTACCATAGAGGTGTGACAAAAAGACAGGCAATGTTTTTTGACACCAGGACAAAGACTTCCATCAGCAGTCATCAAGAAAAACCTCTGACAAAGTGCACGCAGCATGATATGGCATGTTTTATGCTGTAGAACATTCCTGAAAGGTTAAATCTTCTCAAGCCATAATGCGCAGAGAGGAGCACGATCTGTAGAGGTAATTTACATCATAACACCACTTCAGGCAGATTGCTCACCCACGAAAAACCATACACAGGTTCAAAAGCCTTCAAAGATCAGGACCCAGTTCAGAGGTTTGATTACTCACTGAAATGCTAATGCTTATAAAGAGAGTCTAACTCCAGTGTAACCATCTATTCTTCCCTTCCTGCTTATCTACTCCTCTCTCCCACCACCATTCCACAGTTTACAATAATTCTGATAACAGCAACAGCTCATTTTGTCACTAGTAATTAGCTGTTGCAGAACAAACAGAGAAGGCTGACCCTAAAATGATAATCACAATTTCTAGCTTTTTTTTTCTTTCAATGCATGCTGTGTTCAGTGTGTAAGCATAGATTTTCCCCCTAACTCATTTCTTTAACACTTTAGCCTCATAATGTTTTTTAAATGCTGATGTATGTAAGGCATCTTCATCACAGAAGTATTTATTGACATTCAATTCAAATGAGACATTTATTTAACTATCATCTCCATGCAGTAAAATGGTTTCTACTACTATTCAGTCAGTGCCACAACCCCAGACTTGGAATAGTGAAAGTAGACTATGGCTTTATATTTCAATTCTGTCTGTAAAAGGTGCATGAATGCCATGCTCTAGCATCATTTGAATGGACCTGACTCAGAGGCTATTTGTCAAACTTCTTGAAATTGCAAGGGCTATAGTGAAAGAAACACTTAGAAAGGTGTCAGAGGTTTTTATTATAAAAGCCAAGGAGTCTCTCTATGTTCCTGAACTTGATAAGTAAAATCTGCCTTCAAAAGAGTTTCAGAAGAATGGTTAACCATATTTTGGGTATTGCTATTTTCTTTAATAATAGAGGTTTTTTTAAACGGACTACATCAGAGAAGAGATCTCATGAAATTTAGCAGGAGTTCTTTGTTTTTTCCAGGCCAAACAGGTATATATATCTTTACCAATAAGAAGGTAAGGAAAGAGGGGACAAGATTCTTCAGGAGGAGATCACCAGTGAGTCCTGCAGAACCACCCTGAGGTCCAGCATGTTCCCCTCTCCTTTAGGTGATCTACATACACAACAGAAAAAACTGCTCAAGCCTTAAAAGGAGGGACTGGAGTGTTGCTTGGAGAAGGCAGGGGACCACTGAAGGCCAAAGACCAGTAAACATCTCAGCGGGAAACGTCTCATACACAGACATGTGTTTTGCTGTGCTAATACAACTTTGCTAGAGGAGGGAAAGGCCTCAGCAGTCACCCTCCCTCTCCTTCCTTACTCAGAACAGGGCTGCATCTGCCCTGGTGTAAGCAGGCTGTCTCCTGCTCAACAAGAGTCAGCTGATCTATTTGTGTCTTAAGAGCAAAGGCAGCCACAATAGGTTAGATCAAAAGTTCATGTAGCCTAGTGCGTTATCATCTCCAGCACTGGCAAAAAGACATCACCTAGAGAAGACAATAAGGACTGGCCAGAGGACTTTCCCCCAGCACTCTTTCATGCACCATACGTGGTTCAGGAATTTCCTGATCCAGGCACATTTCTAGGTGTTTAGATGTTCACTGTCTTTTACTGACACCTGTGTGCCTCATCGTCATTCCTCCTCCTTCACTGTGAAGGAGAAGGTCCCCCCGGAGGCAGGTTAGCATAGTTGTGCTGACCAATTTAGCCCGTTCTCCAAAGGCTGAAATGAAAAAGCAGAACAAGCGCCTCGCTTGTCAAATACTGCTCTGGATTTTCTCACATTCAAAAAAGAGCTTCCATGAGTCTCTAAAATGGAGGGTAACCTCCTCTACTTCAAAAGCAGAACTCAAGAGAATGATAATGAGTTCCACGCAGAATGGCTTGTCCTGAAAGGTAGATGCGGTGCCAGGTAGGATCAAAACAACCATCATAGGATAAGGGTTGTAGGAAGGGAAGCACCAGTGTGTGTGAATGGCTGCTAGCCTTGAGGTGGCAAGCAGTTCTGGAAAGAAATAGGTTTGAAGTTCAGCTATTTCTTGCTTACCACATGAAGTATTGAAGGCCATGCTGTGATGAGCCAGAGAAGGAGACATGATATATAGAGTAGAGCTTTACAAGTTGGAAAAAAACTAGCTCAGAGTCTTAAAGAGCAGTCCGGAGAAGGTGATCATGGGACTGTTATTCAATTTCATAATATATCTCAATGAAAGAAGTAGGAGGAAACTGGGGAAATTATCAGGTGGCAGGTTTAGAGAGAGACACGTGGAATTACTCTTTCACACATGTATACGTTAGCTGTGAAACTCACTGACCTGAGGCACTGCTGATGCCAAAAATAAAACCGGGCTAAAAATAAAATGGTGATACAAATAAAAAATATGTTCAACAGGGGCCCTTAAACACATGATGAAAATATATAAAGTCCATGAACTATGGACTGCTAGGAGGTAGGACAAGATCAGAGAAAATATCACCCTGTTCTCTCTCTCTTCTCATCAGTTTTCCTTAAACCTCTGCCACTAGCCATTATGGTGAGAAGATTCTGAGCAAGACAAACTTTCAGACTGGCCCTGAATTGCTGTTCTTATTCCCCAAATTCAATAGAATTTTTCAGCAACCACTTGTAACAGCATTTTCTTCTGCTGTCACTGTTCTAATGGAGTGTGCCAAGATGTATGGAAATTAATTATCCTTTTTTATTTCTGGTATGTAGGCTGTGGGAATCTGACATTTAATGCATCAAATGCTCCACATACATTCTATATCTGGTAAGTGCACTTCTCACAACTTCATCAACAAGTTATGGTTCACAGTCCTGATATGATTATAACATTAATTCCTACTGTCAGAGTGTGTTTACTGCACCAGCTTCATGAAGATGGCTCAGAGCCACCAAGTGCAGTGAAGTTCTGGTTTCTCTAATCAGTGACAAACCACAAGCTAAACTTGGAGGAGAAAGTCCTACTTTTTCATGATCTCACATGTCAAGAGAAAAGAATAACACATTCCTCTGAAACGACTGTGTTTAAGAAATTCTCTGTCAGGATTTAATAATGGAAGACGATAATATCTTTATCTTTCTGTTGTGCTCTGGTCCCAGATCATTTGACAAATGTTATCCGGTAGGCTGGCAGGATGGGGGAAAGTAATATTTTTCAGTAGGCCAAGCTCTTTGCAAGCCACAGTATTTGTATTTCTTAGGGCACATTTTTGTTCTTTCCCCACCTCTGTCATTTCAGTGCCCGTCTGTCACTGATCATTGTGACCCCCAGGCCTTGCATCACATATGTCCATTTCTGCCCTGGTCCCCACCTCCTCTCCTACTATCTGTCCATGAACACAGCCCTATGTCTTCCCCCACCACCCTGACCCTAGCTGGGTTGCCTTTCCCCCTGCCCAATGCTAGCATGCTTGGGCCACCTCTTCCACACAAGGCTAGCAAGAGAACTGGGACAGAGCAGAGTTCAGGATGCTCAGGCCAAGAGGTCCAGAACATCATGCAACACCAGCAACAGCCTCAGTTAAGTCAACTGCAGTGTGTCACATGAGTTCAGGTGCCAGAGACAACCAGCCACATCGCGTGACATCTGTCCCGCTGTCAACTGTGGAAAATGCCCACAACCACACCATCCTAGTGTGTCCCCTAAGCCTAGGTTGGGCACTTGAATTTGACCATGTACCAGACGTTTTCTAGTCTTTCCTCTGCAGTCCACATTCCATGAGCTCTGCATACCACTGCCCTGCCTCCCCTTTCTTCTGGGACATCCTTCAATTTTCTTCCTTTCTCTGCTGATGGCTCTGTAGATCCCACTTTCTCCTAGCAAAATTATTTTTCTTTTCCCTACTGAGAGGGCATTTTATGCATGATATGATATAGCATTCAATAGACCTTCTGAAAGTGTTATCAAGCATTGGAACAGGATGCTCAGGAAAATGATTGGGTCACCATCCCTGAATGTGTTTAAAAGATATATATATGTGGTGATTAGGGACAGGTTAGTGGTGGACTTGGCAGTGCTAGGTTAATAATTGGACTTGGTCTTACAGGTCTTTTCCAACCTAAACAATACTATGTATAAGATAGATAAGAGCAGCATTCTGAGAGTGTTAACTGGGGCAGCTTCCCACCTCCCCCTTGTTTTTTAAACTCTGGAAAAAACTCAAGAGAAACTTGAAACAGTGTTGTGTGCTAAGAAGTTTAGCTAAGAAGTTCTTTCCTTTTTTTCATTAAGTGGTCCATCACCCAAAAAAATCTAGTTCTGCCCCTGAACTGCCAGATTGTTCCTAGAAACCATGGAGTTAATCAGGTGCAACAATTTAAGCATGTCACCACCACCATGCTTCACAGGCTGGGGCACTTGACCCCAACAAGCAGTCATTGGGGTGCTCCTAGAACCAAGGTGCAGTGAAAATAAGTCTAATGAAAATAAGTCAGTGCTCTGTGGTGGCCCTCATTGAAGATGGGAACAGAACCTAAAATGCCTTTTCAAGGTCTGTCTTCAGCTAAGGCCACCTGCTCCAGCTATTTTCAAAAGCTGGGCCATTTGCTGATGAAATAGCTAGACACTTTGTGCACATTTCATATTTATCAGCAGGTCGCTAACAATGCAGAAATGAGCAGAACAGCAATTTGTAGCTGTGCTCTGATACTGCAGCCCTCCTTCTTTTGATTTATGATCTTTTTTCTGTATGGATCTGTCTTAATGACACTCATTTATTGACAAAAATCTGCCTTTTATAGACTCAGAATTATTTAGAGGTCAAAAGAATAATTCTTTTAATAATACAGTTTCTGCTCCCTCAGCAATAGTATTTATGAAACCATCTTTCTTTTGCTAGGTTATTTCCCTATCTTTAGAATAACCCATTTTCCTTTCACTCTGTTAGGCATATTTTAGCAGAAGCAAATGGATTATTCCCTCGTCACACCTGATCATTCCTCTTGACCTGATCTCTGAAAATAACAAAGTGATGAGCAAGAAGCCACTTAGAGTTTAACTGATAATCCTTGCTGGAATGTCATTTTTACCTGCCTGGGAGCTGGAATAGCTTAAAATGCAACACAAGCCTTTGAAGACATATGGAGTGTGCCCATACTGCAGTAAAGTGCTCCCATCTCATCACAGAGACCTGGGCTGGCTGCCCCCAGAGCTTTATATTACCAAGACTGGTAGCACCCACACTTGAAGAAGGATCATTTCAAGCTAACTCACACCATTATGCTCCAACATACAACCCCATGTGATTCTGTGACCCAGAAGCATCAGGATAGAGAAGTGGATGAGGCCTTTTACAACCAGCTCCAAGCAGCCTCACAATCGCAGGCCTTGCTTCTTGTGGAGGACTTCAATCACCCAGATATCTGCTGGAAAGGCCACACAGCCAGGAATATACAGTCTAAAAGGTTCCTCCAAAGTATTGATGATAACTTCTTAGCCCATCTGTTGGAAGAGACAACACGGAGAGAGGCACTACTGGACCTAGTACTGACGAACAAAGAGAGACTGGTGGAAGACATCAAGGTTGAGGGCAACCTCAGCTGCAGTGACCATGGAAAGATAGAGTTCAGGATTATGAGTAGCATACAAAAAACAACAAGTAGGACTGAAACCTTGGATTTCAAGAGGGCTAACTTTGTCCTTTCCAGGAAACTGCTACGTGAAATCCCATGGTCTAGGGCCCTGGAAGACAAGGAATCTCAAGAGAGCTGGGCAATATTCAAACATTGCATTCTCCAAGGTCAGGACTAGTGCATTCCCAAGAGCAAGAAATCAAGCAAGGGAAGCAGGAGACCTGGGTGGTTGAGCAGGGACCTTCTGAAAAAACTAGAGTGGAAGAAGGGACTGACTACTTGGGAGGATTACAGAGATGTTGTTAGACTATGTAGGGAAGAAACAAGGAAAGCCAAGGCCTCCTTGGAATAAAAATTGGCAAGAGATGTCAAAGACAACAAGAAGGGGTTCTTCAATTATACTGGAGGCAAAAAGAAAACTAGAGAAAATGTGGGCCTGCTGTTGAATGAGT
>BJBW01002078.1:0-17780 GCA_004320125.1 Scolopax mira
TGGCTTCAAGTTGCACCAGGGGAGGTTCAGGTTAGATATGAGGAAATATTTCTTTCCTGAGAGGGTTGTCAGGCATTGGAACAGGCTGTCCAGGGAGGTGGTTGAGGCACCATCCCTGGAGGTATTCAAGAGATGAGTTGACATGGTGCTTGGGGATATGGATTAGTGTTGGGTTGGTGTTGTTTTGGGTGTTGTGTAGGGTTTGTGGGGTTTTTTGTTCATTTGTGTTTTGGTTTTTTGTGGTTTTGGGGTTTTTTTTCTTCATTGGTTCATCTATGATCGTTCATAGATGATCTTAAAAGGTCCCTTCCAACCTAGGTGATTCTGTATTTTGCTCATGGAACTCTGCTGTGAGGACTGTGCCATCTCCCCTGGCATCCCAGCCCTCTCCTTGCCCTGCCTTCCCAGGGCTGCCCCTCCAGGGGTTCAGGGGTGGTGGGTGCTTTTCCCTCCTCTCCAGCTGTGGAACTGGCACGTGCCAGCGCTGAGGCTGTCCAGCCTGACTTTGGATGGAGGTGTTGGGCAGCTAGTGTTTCATTTGGCTTTAGATACAAAGAATAATTAGTAAACCAGTGTGAAAAATAGCTCTCCACCCTATGGTGATGGCAAGGCTTTGCCTGGAGGCTCCATCGGACTGAGCTCTAGGGAAAGATAATTGGGAAGCAGCTGGTGAAGCCTGGAAGGGGGAGCAGGGGAAAGTTAGCCATGTTGTGTATGAAGTGTAGAACCCTCAGGGTGGCACTGAACATTTTTTTTTTTTTTGCCTTGATGGCCCCGTAGGCAAGATGTCGGGGTCCCTGTCTCACACGGGGCTACGCAGTGGCAGAGGGCTTGATGGGCAAGCTGACTCCACTCGCCATCTCATGGCGATAACTCTCTGGGGCTGGGGTGTGCAGGATGACTTCTGCAGCCCCACGTGGGCAGTGGTGGACAGACGGACACCCCATCCCTCCCCTCCGACCAGAGCAGGGCTGTGGGCAAATGGCTGTCCTGCACCCCCCGGGGCAGCAGCTCGAAGGTCTATGTAATAATATTCCACATGGAGAAGGATGTTAATGACAGGGAGCGTGATTGACTGCCTTTTTCTGTTGCTGCTGGATTATCCCTATTTAAATCAGCTCGCATTAACCGCAGTTATATTTAACACGTGTCTGTCTACACGGCTGAATTTTTAGATTGTTAATTTTCAATTGCAAGTCGCTTAATTACATCTGACTTTTTTTGTAAATATTTGTAACGTGAGTTAATATTTTCTATTACCTGCGATACACATTCAGGGGAAAAAAAAAAAACAACCACCTAATTGTTCTCGCTGCTGCACACCGGGTCTGGCAAGAGTCTGGGTGTTCTCTTATCAAAAGGCCATTGCCTGTTATAGCTGATGTGTCAGAAATTGAGGTCTGTAGCCGTCGCTGTCCGTGTGTTATGGCCGGGAAAGCCATTAGGATTCATTTGGCTCCCCGCCAAGAGGAAAATAAAATGTTTATTGTCCACAGCGCGGTAACGGGGTGAAGAATCCACGCTCCCAACGCTGCAGGTATGTATTATCCCTGCGCTCTCAGCATCAGGTATGGGATGTGGAGGGCGATGGCTCTTAGCTGAAGAGGAATTTTAAATTGTATCGTTTCCAGGGACTTTGAACCCCAGGAGCCTGTCCTTGAAGCAGGATACCCGCTGCCCATCCTCCCCTGCCTGGGCAGAGCTGTTTGTGGTCTGTGTTTGTTTTGATAGGGCTCCTGCAGGGTTTATGTAGTGAAGGTAAAAGATTGAGCTGCTCAGCTGTGGCTTCTCCGTTTGGGGGTGAACTGAGCCAGGGTCCCCAGGGCAGGGAGGAGGAGGAGTGCATCTCCTGGCAAGTCCCCAGCCGCATCCACCATCAGACCCTTCTGCGGCTCTGCCTGGAAACCCTGTCTGGCACAAAAATGCAGCTGTGCTTGAAAAACCTGCAAGGTGCCAGCCCATGGCAGCAGCCTCCAACAGCAGGAAAGGAGAGAAACACAAAGCCACCAGCTGGAACTTCATGGGTAAATTGCTGTTGGGGTGGATCTCCCCAGGGAGCAGTGCCCTGTCCTTTGTGGTGTACCCGCACCCCCAGGAGATGCCTGTGCTGCCGTGGGATGGGTGATGGCAGCAGGTCTCCCATCAACATGGGAGGGTGTTGGGGGTCAGCCAGGCACTGACTGAGCCCAGATTCATGGTGGGACATCGTGATACTTGGTCTGTGTCCCAGCTTCACAACTGACATGGTTTGAGCTGCTCAGAGTAAAGCTGTCGCAGGCCCAGGAGCAGCCCAGGCTGCCATGAAAAGGGAGGTGGGGTGTCCTGCTGCTTCCAGGCCAAAGTATCTTCTTCTGTGGTTGTTGTAGTAGCTGTGCACATATATTATCTATCTTACATTTAATATGGGCGCATAACAGCATTTTCCATATTGGCTGAGATGGCTTGCTAGGCTGACCATCCTCACCAAGTAAGGTAACAAGGATAGGGTACCCCATGGGAGGACTTGTCCTGTCTGCTAAGATCTCCCCCCACCTTGTGCTGAACTCCTCCTCCTCTCACCTTATGGATTGGCTGCTTTTAACAGCATCACATTTTTGCTCCCTGTAATTGTTTTTGCATAGCTGTGCTCTCACTGCTTTTCCACGTCTCCTTCAATTCTTCTCACACCCTTCATCTTAATGCAGGTGCCAGAGCATCTCGCAAGGGTATTGTGTGGGGTTAAATCCCACGTGACAGCTTGTGGCTCTTTGTCATCCTTCTCAGAGGTGCTGTACAGCCATTTTGTGCCACAGGTTCTTCAGGTGCAGAATAAGTCCTGTTGGAGGGGACCAGGCAATAAAAGCGGCGGTGGGTGTTCCCAGTTACTGGAACTAGGATTCCAGTTCCTAGTTCTCATGTTTTTTTTCATGTTGTTGAATGCTAATTATTTAAAAAAGAAGTGGCTTTTCTGAAATGCAGTGATAAATTAGATAGGATTGGTATGGCTAAGAGCATTGCTTCTGTATAAGGACAGGAAATTCTCCCCAAGGTAAATTTCTCTGAAATTGTTGAATGTCTCAGGGCACAACTGTCAGAGTACTGTTCTAAGAAGGGCGAATAATCAACCTTTTAAATAGCATCATATAGCGATTTGGAAGAATAATAATGATTACTTATTAATGATTAATAATTGTTGCTGTTATGTATTGATCAAAGGGACTTATAGATTGAAGTTTTTGCTCTGGATTTTGATAATGCTCCACTACTTGGTATGAATTTGGGTGCAGCCTGGAGGGACTGAAAATAGACATGTCTGCTGTGGTTGGCAGTTCCCTTCCAGTTCTCCATTGATGTAGAAGTGGATCTAATGGCCACATATACCGAAATTTCTGGAGAACTGTGGTCTTAATCATGGATGGGACCAGCAACTTCAGCTCCTGTAGGATGCCATCCACTGAGAACATGTAATGACCTCTTTGCATGCTGAGGATTTGCTGTCTAGAGGATTAATTCTCCTAACTGCTTTCTCCCTGACCTCATGAGAAAGTTTGCTGCTTCAAACCAGTGTGAAACACATCAGCCATTCAGGAAAACAGTCCCTTTAGGTCTCTGGTTGTGGTAATCTAAATTTCAGGAATACCAGAATGGACTGTGTTGAGCAGCAGTGCAATGTGTGTTTTCTTAGTTGTTGAGAAGGGGAGCCATAACCTTCCCTCTATCTTCCCTCTCCTCATTTTTGGCATATAAGAGAACCAAAGCCTTGCTCTTTGTGGCCAAAGCCTCTGCTTTGGCAGTTCTTCTGCAGAAAAGCATCCCTCACTGTCCTACTGCAAGAAGCAGTGTTGCAACTCAAACTCCAAGGTACACACTGACATAACACGAGTATTTATTTTGGAGGTGTATTTCAAGATACACCTCAGTGGCAGGAAAGTTTCTTTATGAATGTGTTTTTCTTTCAATTTTATATTAGCTAATTTTAATGAATAAGAGTGACTATCATTCACATGATGATCTGTAGCTTCTGTTATCTACACGTTTCCCTGCATCATCACCCCTACCAAGCACGGTGCTGGTTGAGTCTCTGTCTCATCACCTGGTCTCAGCACCTGAAGGATATCTGCTTTTGTGTCAATGTGGAGGCCAGATAGGGAATTCTGAATTTACAGCTCAGGTCTTATCCTCAGACTGTCCTCACAGCTGGGAACAAAGTGTCCTCAGCCAGGGAGCTAGCTATGCAAAGGCCCCCATGGGGAGGGATGCACAGCATGGCCAGGGAACCCAACACCTCTGGTTCAAAAGGGCTTCTCCCTGTGGAAATGGCATTCCTCACAGGACACCTTATCACCCCCAGATACTCACCTCTGCCAAGCATCAGAAAGTAGAGGTTTTGACTTGAAATGTGTAATTACCCCATGACTCTGTGAAGCCCATCAGAAAGTGCCTCCTCATGTTTGTGGAAGGCTTTCAGATGCCATGGCCATGGAAATTGGTCAAAAATCCCACAATCTGATGATAAAAGAGCACAAAAAATCTCAGTTCCCTGTTCGAATTGACAGAAATCGAGACCTCGGGCCCAAGAACACTTAGAACAGGTGGGGAACTTTTAAAGAGGGGAATTCCTGTACAAGATCCTTGCCCCGGCCCTGCCTGTTGTGTAGACACCATTGGAGATGTCCCCACGTCTTATTCCATTACCTTTAAACCTGGTGAGTGACCGCATACTGCAGATTTGCTGGAGCAAGTCCTCGTGCAGGTTGTTTTAGTTCCAACGACCAAAGCCCATTAGGAGTTAGGTGACAATTATATTTATCATTAAGCTTTTAATCAAAAGGATTTGAGGATATGTCGATCTTTCTTCCATGTTGTTTGGAAGGGGTTAAGTGCAGCTAATTCTAGCTGTAAAAATTACTTGGAACTGAATAATAGTTTATTGTCGTATGTTGGAAATTCAGGTGATTCTCTTCCTGTTAACTGATTTAAAATTCAGCAGCATATGCTAAGCTGTGAGGAAACATAAACAAGCTAAATGTGGCGATCTACCTCTGGCTGCATCAACCAGAGCTCTGGGGTTTTTTTGGGTGCCGTAGCTCAGAACATGCTGCCCACACGCCTGCGAGCATCCTTATGCAATGCCATAAGAAGAGAGTATTAAGGCATGCTCAGAGGTTAGAGCCTCTGGACAGCTTAGTTTTTAAGCCCTTTCAGTGTTGTACGCCTCACACGGATGATCTTGCAGAGGGATTTGCGGGGTACAGAAGTTCTCTGCCCACAGAAAGGACATGCCTTTCGAGGGGAAGTGCTCGGCCGTCCCCTTTTTTTAACAGCTTGCAAAACATTTGCAAAGGCAGGCAGCGCTTTTTCTTTCCCTCCCTATTTTGCTGAATCTGGTTTTCCGTTTGCTTTGATTTATCATTACGCATAAATCTGGATGTATCTTTGCACAACCTGCTGGAAAGCTGCGGGCTGGGTTTGCTTGTCTCAGCTTTCCTCAGCCTTGTGAAGCTGCAGGGGTCGGGGGGTATGGTGGTAGGCAGGTGGGTAACTGAGATGGCACAGGGGGGATGTCCACTTTTCCTGCAGAAGATAGAATCATAGAATGGTTAGAGTTGGAAGGGACCTTAGAGATCATTGAATTCCAACCCCCCTGCCATGGGCAGGGACACCTCCACTAGAGCAGGTTGCTCAAAGCCCCATCCAGCCTGGCCTTGAACACCTCCAGGGATGGGGCACCCATGACTTCCCCGGGCAACCTTCTTGCAATTTAAGCCCATTGCCCCTTGTCCTGTCACTCCACTTCCTTGTAAAGAGTCCCTCTCTGGCTCTCCTGTGCCTAGCACCTGGTTGCCCTTGCAGCACCATTGGTATGTGCTGGCTGATTGGCATCACTCTGCAGAAGAGCAGTGGGTACCCATGGGTGCTGCTGTGGCACCAAGGAGCCCACAAGAAACCTCTCCCTGCAATACCACCAGCGCTTCCCTGAAATATGTTAGAAGTCAGCTCAGCTTGGGGGATAAACAGCTACCCAAAAGGTAGCATTTAGAGGGGAGTTAATCCGAGGGTGGATCCCTTCACCCCTTCGGCTGGTGAAGCAGGTGTGGTCCCAGCATCTGCCTGTGGATGTGATGGGCGAGAGCCTGCACAGCCTGGGTGGCTGGTGGAGCAGAGATTTATCTCAGTCATATAAGATTCAGTGCTTGGGTGAGGAGGGGCCACTGTACATCCCAGGGAATATTTTCACCGACGGGTCTGGTGCAACCCTAAAGCTTGTGAACCGTGAAATAAGATTTCTCTTAGAAAGGGAAGCATCAGCCCTTACTGAAGTATCCATGTCTTTTCTTCTGCTTTAAATCACCTCCCCAGGACCCCCTGACTGCTGGCTCAGGGCAGCAGTGGTTCGTTAGATAACCCAGGAGCTTGCTGGGATAAAGGGAGCGAGCACCCATCCTCAGCAAGCGACTGACGATGTGCAGCCACAGTTGGAAACGACTGAATTCCTGCAGCAGGGCCAAATTTCACCTACACAGGAGCAAAATGATGTAGGGTTCCTCTCCAGGAGTGATTTTGAGGTGCTGGAGCCCTGGGGCTGTGTGAGGAGCTGGGGCTGCCTGGAGGGCAAAAGAAAATTTTGGTTAAGTAATAAGCACAGATTGTAGTTCCTTAAATTTAGCACAATGTAAGATTCCCCTTCAAACATTCTGCACGACTCTGAGCCTACAAGATTGATTTGGGGAAGTGACTGGCCAGAGCATAGGTAGCCTTGAACATCCCTGTCATGGAGTGGCACCAGGAGAGGGATCATCCTGGGATGCGTGGGGATAGTGCAGTGTTGTGGTGCAGGGAGCTGACCGATCCCTTTGGATCTTCCAAAATCCTCCCTCAAACCACTTCAGTGACAATCGCTGACTCCACGGTTGGGCTGTGCTGATGCTGCTGGTTTTGCTGGCATGGGAAGGTGCATAACAGGGGGAAGCTGTCCATGCTTCCTCTTCCTTGCTCCCATTTCAGATCCCAAGGCAGCTGGTGGTCCGAGGGTGCAACTTGCTGCTCTGAGGATTAGCTTGTTGCCCAGGGCATTAGTGACTAATGCTACCAAGGCAGTTTAGCATCATTCCCAATTTAAAAGGGAGGTCAACATCCCACCTGTGGTCAAGGGAGGGAGGGAATCCCTCCCGCTTTCTGCTTCAGGGACATGGGCAGAGGTTGGGGCCTCGGGCACTGGGCTGTCTCCCTTCCCTGCCCTTTGCCTCTCATAGAGAGTGATTTTATGATTCTATAAGAATATTTACTGTTAGTGGGAAAAGGATGCTATAGAGCATCTGTGATGGTGGCTTAGGTTCATGATGCCACTCTGTCCTGTCTCATGTCACTTTATCTCCTAGAACAGTGGTTTTCCAATGAGAAACAGAGCTTTCATGCAGTGAGTCTTTAGGGGCCACATGTTTCTTTCAGCTGGAGCACCCTCATGCTGCTCATCCAACAAGTTGTGAGTACACATGGACCAATACATTAATTATTAATTGATGGGGGCTTATGAATTTTTCAGCATTTTCTCTCATTGTGCATCACAAAGTGAAACAACCTTTTATGAGACAAAGATCTCTCCTAAAGCCCTACATCAAAGCTGCAAAATTGTCACCCATGTTGTGATCTTGTTCAGCCTTCACATGCAGCATGTTTTGCTTTGAAATTCTTAATCAACCGTTTGCTGAGCTACAGAGCTCCCAGGGTGTCACAGGATGAGTGCCTTGAAACTTTCTCTTTGAGGCTTTTTTAACCTATAACTGTACATGACGTGGGTATTTGACTCCGTTTATTATTTTGGGAGTACTTAACCCGGGTTTAGGAAGGACATGAGCGGGTCATGGCTTTTGTCCTTGTCTTCCACCTTGGGAAAATCATTCACAAAGTGGGATTTTTGTACCCCCCAGCTGCATGGTGGTGTGATGCACATAGGGATGGAAACCATTGGGAGTGCCCCATCCAGGGCAGTTTGTAGCAGCCCGTCTGCACCTGCCTTTGGCTTTGCAGCAGGAGTTGCCTGTCCCCAGGTGCCGATGCTGCCGTGGGGTGAAACCGGCAGATGTGGTGGTTGCGGATTTCATGGAGACCTCAACTAAATGCTTTCCTTTCAAGCAGCTGAAGACCCAGGTTTGTTTCCATTCCCAATGCAGCACCAAACAGGTTGCTGCAGCTCAGCCTTCACATTGCCAGAGCAATTAAAATGTGGTTTTCCAGAACCTTGTCACAAATGGCTTGACCTCTGCAGGAGTGCATGGTACGGGGGAGGACAGCTGGGTTTGCCACCACCTTGTAACCTTTCCCAAAGGCAGAGGAGATAGTTTTGGTCAGGCTTCAGGAACAAGGATGTTGTGCCTCTTGCTGCCCTTGCTGGGAAGCAGGGATGAACATCAGCAGTGTCTGTCAGGGAGGGATTAAACTGTTAAATGGTCTCAGTGGTTTCTGGCTGGGGCTGGTGGCAATTATGCTGACAATACCTGTCACTTCTACAGCACGTGGTGTAAATGCCAGGCTGATCGTTAAGGGTTGTGTCTGTATGTTGCATCCTGTCATTGTAAATATAGCTTACGTTGTTATTTCATTATAAACTCTTATGCCTTACAGCATTATTATTTCCACCAGTGCTGAGCTCAGAGTGTGCCTATAGATCCCATGTCATGTTTAACTCACCTGTGTGTGTTGGGAGCATGCCCCATCAGTATGTCTTTGGTGGCATGGCCACCCTCCTCTTACTGACCAGCTGAGTGCTGCGTATGGTGTATCACTTGTGCCAGTGGCATCATCCCCAGGCTGGGTCAATTAGCCCCAGACACAGCCCTCTCATTGTGGCTGATGGCATGAGGGCCATAGCCTGCTCGGTCCCCAGGCAGATGGGTCAGTCTGAGGTGTTAAACCAAGCAAAACTGCTTTGAGCATAAAGAAGCAGCAAAGGGGAAGACAACCTGTGCTGCCCCAGCATCATATTTGGAGCCAGGGCCGTGATTGTAAATGGTATAGCTTTAAGTATATAACATTTTGACTCAAAAAATATGGGAATTTAAAGGCTTCCTTAATGGTATTCATGTCCTTGAACTGCCTGTGGCATTTCCCAGGGTGAATGGAGGTAAGCCTGGGCTCCTGGCTTCAAAAGCTACAAGACTTGGGGCAGGCAGGAGGTCTCTGACACACCAACCAAATAGTTTAGACATAGATTTGGTAGGTCACTTTGTGTCTTATTGCAGATCTTATGACTGAATTAGGTCGGTTCATTTACCTCTCCTTTCAAAGGTGTAGAGACATTATCTTCCATCCCTCTGGGTTAACATGAGAAAAAGTGAATTTGTTTCAGGGTCATGGATGTAAAAGGATTTTCAACAGACCAGTGGCTGGTTCTTACTGGTGATTAAAACTGTCGAACTCATATGATGAACATTTTTAATGCTTATTTCATTTACTAGTGCCCATTAAAAAGTATTTCTTATTAATAGTTTATGTGTTAAAAAAAACCCCATCTTCTGCAAGATCTTTTCCTTGCAGTCGAGCGGTCACCAGGGGTTAAAGCAGACACGTGTCCTGCAGTGTCTCCAGCCACGGGCTGGCTGTGATGCTGGTCAGTTTTGGGTTCCAATCAGAATCTGACATACATAATTGCACTGCATTTTTATTGTTTTACTTTAGCAACAATTACACCAATGTAGATAATCTCTGCAGGGCAAGCAGAGCGAATTAATGTCATATACGGGTAGACATATGAAAATATCTAATTTACCAGCAGGCAGTTGGGTAATGATCAGTTGAGAATTGCAAATTATGTACGTCATATATTTGTGGCATGCTGCTGAAGAAAAGCCCAGTGCATATGACAAATCATATATATATAGTGAAATTTATAATACTTTTCACATTTAATTGACTGGGGCAACCTTATGATTTATATCTTTGTTTTATTCATAGCACACCCATAACACAGCCGTAATGCAGAATGAAACTAATTCAATTTCTCTTTGACTTTGTGAATCATTTATATATTTGGCTGTCAAGTATTTGAATATAAAGTGGGTATGCATATGGCAGAAAATAAATATCTGATTCTCTAGTTAAGTAATTGAGTTTTAATGATATTAGGGTCTGTGTTGCCTTATTTGAATGTTTAGTCTTGCTTAGCTAGCATGCCTTACATTTGCCCCTTGCCTTATTTCACAAGGAAAGTATATTTTATGGGCAGCAGCATTACTCTTTTCATGGCCCTATATAGTGTTATGACTGTGTAAACTGTACTCAGCGTGCTTTGACAGCAGCAGGAGCCCTTCCCAGGTTGTCTCGGATGAAAATGTGGCTGAGCTGTTGGGCTGCAGCTCTTAGTCACAAGAGGTTTGCTGGAACAAGCTGGGAGGACAGGCAGGGGCTGCCTCATTAGTACCATCCTGTGGATGACACAAAGGAAATACTGCGTTGGCTACAACAGACTGTGATCTCCTTCCCAAAGATCAGTTTTTGCCATGGAGCTGTCATGCAGAATCATTGAAAATACAGCCCAGAAAGATCATTTTTTTGGTTCCTGTAAATACCAGGTTACCTGGCTTTGGCATTGCTAATAAATCTTGGGAAGCACAGCCCTGGATAGCAATAACCTACCCACTCAGCCACGAGCAAGAAGGCTGCTTAGGGTGCTTGTTTCTCCTAAGAAAAATAATCTTCTGCAGTCAGATCTTTCCTTGACATGGTTTTTGACACCTGTAGTGTCACTGGGAAACATCTGCAAAATCAAGATAGTGCAAAAAGTGTGAGGCAGTTTCCTGGCTCATTATCATACCACAAAAACAGCTCTCCCCCACAGCAGCATCCTTCATTTCTAAATTTAGAGTGTGAGTTATTTTGGGTAGTGTGTGATTAACCTCAATTACTGTAGCTCGGATGGAATTTCAAATAATGCCCCCTCTTTCAGAGTTGCAAAGAAATGGAAATCTGGGACTGTACATTTCCTACCCTTAATGAAGCAGCTCTGAGAGATGCACGTCGTTGGAGATCAGCTGTGTGATGCGTTTGGTCATGGAGGAATCAATGGGGGCAGATGATCCTAAAAGGTGCTGGTGGTCCATGACTCCATACTGGTTTTGGATCAGGAAGATGAAGGTGAAGGCACCAGGTTATAGGGTACAGCTGGTGTGAACGAAACCTGGGTGGCCACAGCAGAGATCACTGAAGATTCAATGGATTTGGGTCACGGACAGGACACTTTGTAGTTTTCCTGCTTGAGCTAATGGAGGCTTTCAAAAACTAATCAAAAATATACTTTCCCTTAATCTCAGCCATAATGAACGCTGGCTTTTAGGAAAATGATTGGTAGCGAAGTGCAGGTCTGCACGAGTGTGTGGGAGAGAGGGGAGGTGCAGGATGCACAGGCAGATGCTGGGAAGATGCTGTGGAAAGTGGGGGGTCTGGGGGAAAGCGTGTTGCAGCCCAGGCAGGCAGTGCTGATGGACACGCTCCTCACTCCTCAGGCTGAGAATCAAAACTTTTGTCGTCGCTGTAGCTGTAACTTTCCAGACTGCACTGCACCAGCCCAGCCTTTCTTTTGTCAAGCAGTTTGCCTCCAGAGGAGAATAAAACCCGGGGAAGGTGGTTAGCTCAACCTCAGCCCAGCAAATACAGCTCATTTATGTGTGGTAGTCGGTGGTTGTGGCTATTGCATTTGCTGGTGGCCAGAAGGGGTTGATTCTTTGCAAATGAGGGTGGCATTTGGGTGGAGGAGCCAGCCCTCCTGTCTGAAACCATGGTTGCTTGAGGACATGAACCAAAACTGTGAGGTTTTGCAGCAGTTTGAGCTTGGGTTTGTGGGTGGAGCGATGCCCTGCATGTTTCGCTGCTGCATGTTTCCAGCCGTGTGCTGTGGCCGAAGTGACCCTGGAGGAGTCTAAAGAGCAGTTAGAGTCTGGAAATTAGCTATAAAATTGCCACCTCATTACAGCAGCTATTGACTTCTGCAGGGGCTAGTTTGATTTTGTGCTTTTTTGTTGGTCTGTAATTTATGTCTGTGTATTCCCACTAAAAATAACACATCTGCCCCGAGTCCCACCAAGGGGAAACTGCTCGCAGCAATCACTGGGCCTCTGCTGTGTGTGCTGTAATTGCGTGCTTAACTAGCAGAAACAACATGTTACCCTCAGAAGACATTTCGGGGCCAGGCAGTGGCCAAACAGTGAACCACAAAGGGCTGTGGGCAGAGTGTTATAAAAGAAAAAAAAAGAAAAAATCTCTGCTGAAGGCTGCAGGGAAACCCATTGCATGAGTTGGGTGGCAGCACAGGGAAGCAGCAATATGGGAGACAAGGGAAAGAAAATGAGTAATGCCATTGATGTGCTTTTCTTCTGAGCTGACTTTCTGGATGGTAAAATTGGTTTTAAGATCTCAGGGTGAGGATGCTCAACCTCAGGAGGCAGCTGGTAAGCATTAAAACAGGGTCCACACAGTCCCTCCTCCTGTCCATCTTGGATGGTGAACATTGTGTGCATCCTTTGTTAGGAGGTTCTGTCCCAGAGGGGACCTGTCACTGTTACAGCCCCTTCATCGATACTGTACTTCATTGATAATATAATACGGATGGTTAGTTTGAAGGAGTGAACTGCTTGGAAAGGTGCTGCGTTGATTAATTTTTCACCTTGATTTTCTCTTTGTTTTTAAACAGCTGGACAACCCAGATGAACAAGCAGCACAGATCAGACGTGAGTTAGATGGACGTCTTCAAATGGCAGAGCAAATTGCCAAGGTAAAAAAAAAAGTGACTTCTGTATTAACAAGCTCTTCATATAGGAGCACTTAAGTAGTCTGATGCAACCCCCAGGTTCTCTCCTTCCCTCACAGGTTTCTTCTCCCAATAATCACCAGTTTAAAATGAGCAGATTTTTAACTACAAACAAAACAACAAGTACAGATGATGCTGTGGTGATGTGCATTTCTTGGAATGTCCTGATGAGCTGGGACAGTTTAGATTCCCACAAAATCCCTTATGAATCCTCAGCAGTGGGGAAGAAATTGTCCTGAAGTATTGCTCCAGTTAGACCTCCAAGTGCACATCTGAGCCCTCTTTGACAAACTGTCATGCTGGGCAATGAAGTTGGTGATGGCATGTAAAAAGGAGCCAGGAATTGCCCTGGTGGGGTTTGTGCCATTCTCTGGAATGAGCCACAATTCCCTGCCCATCAGTAGATGTTCCCCCAGCAAAGGTGCTTCAGATGTGCTGTCTCAAACATGTTCACTTTAAACGACAGCAGTCAGGCTTGTGTTCCACCGTGTGAACTTCATCAACAGTTTTCATAATTAAGCACTTGTCTAAACTACCCAGAGACCCTTCTGTATGGAGACATCTCCCTAGGAGCAAATCACACCCTCACACAGTGCAGGTTTGAGTAGCCTCTGGTGGGCCATAGATGGAGAGAAACCCTAAATCCTGTTGACATCGGTATGGTCGAGATTTTTATCCTTGCCTCTAATCAGATGCCCTGAGTCGCTGATAAAGCCCTAATGGGGCTGAAGTAATTGGGAACAATCTATCTGGCTTCTCTTGTTTATCAAGAAACAATTACTGAAGAAAAAAAAAAAGTCTAATCAGAGAGACTTTGCTCCATCTAGGGACCTGCCTTTCAGCAGCAGTCCTCCTGGCACAGAGCTGTGCCAAATGGTGGGATTTTAATGAAAAAGGTAATACCAGAGCTGTTTGCCACCACACTGAGGTGAAAAGCAGAGCGTGTTCATTTATGGTCAGGCTCTAGGAAGGATGCTGGTAGCTCCTGCACAGTTACTCCTCACTAAGGCTTCTGTTAAACAGCTACAGCCCTTACGTCTTTGAGGAGGCAGGTTCTGTTTTTCCCCACTTTGCTGACAAAAATAGTAAGGTGGCCAAGGACCACGTTAGCAAACGATGGTGCAGCAAAGCAGCAAACCAACTGCAGCGCCTTGGTTCACCTTTGCTGTTTTATTGTCAAGAAAACCTACAGCCTTTTTCATTTGTGACAAAATGTGAGCCCCATTGTGGTGGTGCTCCAGTTCTGAGATGGGTAGCCAGGCACTGGGCGCTGGAATGAGATTGTCTGGTTTCCTTGTTTCATATTTTTCTTTGTGGCATGTGGGACAACAATGTGCATGGCTCAGGAGCAGCCAGCAGGGGCTGTGGCTTCATGGATTATTTTTTTCAAACAAGAATTTGCCATTTCCATTCCTCCAGCAAGGATGCTGAAAACAAGCCGTGCCACTGCTGGCCCAGTGAGAGCCAGTTGGGGGAAGGTCCTCAACACAACGTGATATTTCCTGGTGCAGGATTCAACTTTCAAAATACAGCTGTGCAGCTTGGAGGGAAGTTTAGAGTAAAAGTGACTTACCTGTGGTCCAGTTGGCAGGTATTGATATTTAATCTCCTTAATTACTGCTGCAGACCTTCTCTCCAGAATGTCAGATCCCACCAGCACCATTGTTCTTTCAGACTCATGATTACTGTCTTTTGGAGGCATCCAAATGACCTTTTGAATCTTTCTTTATATCCTCCTTTCCAGCCAAGGCTATTTTCCCTCTAGCATAGGGCAAGTTCACAATTCAGCTCAATGAAAGGGTAACATTTCCAATTTTATCTTGAATTTGCAGCTTTTAATGCACAGGGAGATTTATTGTGCTTATGAAACCAGCCCTGAGGTGGTCATCTTAGAGATTCTGCGCTACAGGCAAATGAATGCCTCGTTAATAAATTAAGGAATTCATGCTAGGACATTTGTACTTCAGAGGGAACGAAGGCTTTGGAGTCTGGCATGACCTGGGGTCACAGTGTTGCAGAACTGGTAGCTCTGCAAGCCCTTTTCTGACCTGTCTTGTGACACCAAACAAGTCACTATGCACACCAGCTTTCTCCAGTGGCCAGTTACTGCATCTGGAAGCCAGGGCACAGCTCTGGGGCTTTTTACCCCCTCGTGTGCCCAGAATAGTGCAGCTCAGCACAACATCGGTGCAGCATTAGGCAGAGTCCCCTGCTGAGATTGACTCCATCAAAACACATAAACCCAGCCTTGGAGCCAGCCAGCTTGAGGATCACACTCAAAGTCAAGCAGATGTTTTAGAGCTGAGTCTGGACAGGCTTTTCACTCTGCATGTTGTACTTTTCCAGCAGCTAAATGAGAGCATCATTACAGCTGAGAGCTCTGTGATGCCAAGGCAGAGGTATATTTTTCTCTGCAGTAGCAAGTGCTCTGCTGTCCTTTGGTACCTTTCTCCCCTCCCTGTCACCTGGCCTCAAGGACAAGAAGGAACATGTGTAGGGACAACTAAATAAGACCTGGTGATGACACTAGAGCAATATGTCCATCTGGGGCTGGACCCACTCTGCTTCAGCCTACTGTCTGGTCATTCCTTGCGGTCTCTTAACTCTGCTTCTCTCCACACTTGTCCCCATTTCTGGTCGTCTCCCTGCTCCAAGTACACGTGGAGGTGACAACCATCCTTTCTTGCTGCTGTCTGCATCCGTTGATTGTGTCTTCCTCTAGACTTCCCCCAGCTTTATCTCCTGTCCAATGGGAAACTTGGGACCACACCTGCAGCTCTGCATTTCCTTCATCAGACCCAGTCCCAGATAAATTGTCACGCATCACATCAAATATCCTGGTTTTAGCCTCAGTATGAGAAGTTGCTGGTGGCACACAGTGAAATGTCTCAGTCCTTGCTACACTTCTGAAAAGGTTTGCAGGGCCGGTGCTAAAATTGCAGTCCCTGGAGAGATGGATAGCAGCACAGTAAAAACGCAATAATATTTGATCATCGTTGCTTCAACAGTAGTTCTCAAAATATACAAAAGAGTTGGATTTTTTTTTTTTCCTGGGGTGGCTTGCAACTTATGTAATGCATAGACAATAAACCAGACTGATTAGGTAGTTTATCTTAGGCCAGGTCTAATTTATGTGGGGGAATTGCTTCCCAAGGTTGAGACTGGAAATAGAAGATTATATCTTAACTGCTTGGTACGAGTGCTGCTGTGAGCTTGTATTGGGCAAGCTCTTGAGGACTGATGCAAAAACTAGTGCAGCCGAGTGCTTTCTCATCAGCCTGATGATGACAGTCTTCTAGAAGAAACATGACCGTGTTTTCTTTTGTAGTGCACATTTTACAGACTGCCTTTTGCAATATAATGAATTATCACTAAGATACTTTGCACGTCAGCCTCAAGTTCCTGGGCTGCAGCTGCTGCCCTGCTGTCATACACCTTGCACGGTGTCTCTGTAACCCACGGAGACATCCAAACCCTGAGCAGATCCCAGGCATGGGCGGCGTTGTCAGAAGACATAGGGCTCCGACCAGTGATCCTAATGGAGCTGGAGTGTGGGCAGCAGTTCACAGCTGAGAACACATGTTGGGGAACATCACCTTTTACTCTCGCTGTCACCTTTGGTTTTAGTGTTTAAATGTCTTGTTTGCAAGGAGGAACACTGGAGAGTCTCACAGTGAAAGGTTGTCTTGCTGGAGACAACAACGAGCCCTGGCAAGTAGTGGAAAGGGTGATTTACCCCTTTTTCCAACTGGGACCACAAATTCCTGCCCACACATTGCTAAATTTCCCTCCCTGGGCTCCTTTCACATCTAGAAAACTAATGGAAAACTGCTCACAAGTGTTTTAAAAAGAGCTGGCACATTTGGGAGACAAGAAAACAAGTCCCTAACTGTCAGCATCCCTTGAATCATTAGTAAATTGCTGCCAATCACAAAGTTCAGCTGGGATCTGGCCGGGAGTGTTTGTGATTGTGTATACATATATGTGAAGAAGACCATTTGCAGATAGAAAAATGAATGAAATTCAAGTTCATGCAGGAAAGAGTGAAGTTGGATAAGTACCAAGTAGTAATTCTATGGGAAGCTAGCAATGATGTTTCTACATTACACAGGGGGAAGTTGTAATTTGTCATCTGGTTTGTGGGAGTTCCCTACTCGCAAACCTCTCTGCAGATGCTCCTGGGGGATTCTCCCAGTGCAACAAGTAGATGCTGATTGGCATCACAATTCATTCTGTTGTTTTTCTTTCCAAATCCAAGGAGCGCAAGTTTCCGAAGTTTGTGTCCAAAGAAATGGAAAACATGTACATTGAGGAGCTGAAGTCATCTGTCAATCTCCTGATGGCAAACTTGGAGAGTATGCCTGTGTCTAAAGGAGGCTCTGAGTTCAAGCTGCAGAAGCTGAAACGCAGTCACAACACCTCAATAATTGACATGGGGGAAGAAAACGAGAACCAACTTTCCAAGTCAGACGTCGTGTTGTCGTTCTCCCTGGAGGTAAGTGTCACGCACACGACATTGTGCAGAGTTTGTGGGAATAAAAATCACAGCAGCCAACTCCTGCTCAGTTCAAATTTAAGTTAGGCAGAGAGAGTTCAGTAGAAATCACTTTCTGATCTCTGTGAGGAATGGCCCCTCTCTGAGTTTTGCCTGTGGTCAAACACTGTGTCATTTCTGGTGTCTTATCATCTTGTTGGAACAAACTGTGAGAGAAACTGTCTGGTGTTTCCTGCTGATGTATATCAAATGGCTCAGAAATCTGTATCATTAATTGACCTCTCCGTGCTATTTGTTACTCAGTGTACCTCAGTAACCCTGAGCCTGTATTGTCCCCGAAACCGGTACAGTAATGCCAAACAAATTTCAGAATGTTTAATATTTAATTATTCTTTATCGGTGACATGGACAGTGGGATAGAGTGCACCCTCATCAAGCTTGCTGATGACACCAAGGTCGGTGGTGCAGTTGACATGCTGGAGGGAAGAGATGCCATCCAGAGAGACC
>BJBW01002078.1:17823-166564 GCA_004320125.1 Scolopax mira
GGGTGGAGAATGGCTGGAAAGCAGCCCTGAGGAGAAGAAGACTTGGGAGTGCTTGTGGATGAGAAGCTCAACGTGAGCTGGCAGTGTGCACTGACGGCCCAGAGAGACAACCGTGTCCTGGGCTGCATCAAGAGGAGTGTGGCCCAGCAGATCTTGGGAGGTGATTCTGCCCCTCTACTCTGCACTTGTGAGACCCCATCTGGAGCACTGTGTCCAGCTTTGCAGTTCTCAACACAGGAAGGACATGGACCTGTTGCAGTGGGTTCAGTGGAAGGCCATGAGGATGATCAGAGGGGTGTAGCACCTTCCCTATGAAGACAGGCTGAGAGAGCTGGGGTTGTTCAGCCTGGAGAAGAGAAGGGTCCGGGGAGACCTTATAACAGACTTTCAATATCTGAAGGGAGCTACAGGAGAGCCAGAGAGGGATTGTTTACACCAGAAAGCAATTCTTTCCTGTGAGGGTGGTGAGACACTGGAACAGGTTTCCCAGGGAAGTCATGGATGCCCCATCCCTGGAGGGGTTCAAGGCCAGGCTGGATGGGGCTTTGAGCAACCTGCTCTAGTGGGAGGTGTCCCTGCCCATGGCAGGGGGGTTGGAACTCGATGATCTCTAAGGTCCCTTCCAACTCAAACGATTCTATGATTCTATTAATTATCTAATACTTAACTATTAAGTATTTCCCTGCGAACCTTGCTTTCCTCTTTGGAGAATTGTTTAAAATTGCTGGGGTTTGAATGCACCCAACAGATTGGCTTGCAGCTTGTGTGGAAATACTGCGCTTTGCTGGTTTACTCTTTGGTTTGTGTTTGAGCACTGACTTTCTGCTCAGCGCTCTGTCGAGCAGTTTGCCTGTACAGCCCAGGGGAAGGCAGGATGCTGCAGGGACCTGCTGTTACCTCCGACACAGGCTGTCTCAGTCCTGGAAGCAGTGTTGCTGCAGTAGCTGTTTTCAGCCAACTCAGTTGTTCTGCGCAAACATGTTTGAGGTCTAGGCAAGACATTTACTCCAGGGAGTCATCAGCACACCCATATAAAATTGTTGTTGTCTGCCAGTGAGTGGGTTTATGTTACATTGTCAAAACGTAACAGGATGGGGTCAAAAACGTAGGATGCAGAAAAATCCTATTTTTTGTAGTTTCCTGTTTGTTTTTCTTCTAAAGGGGGTCTCCTGTTATATATATCATGCTAATGCAAAACTTGATGACACTGGTTGTCCGGTCTCAGAGTTTAACTCATCAGATGTCTGAAACCATCTTTACAACATTCAGTTCAGTCTTATTTAAAAATAGGGCTGTGAACCCAGAGACAGCGCCTTCGAGAGCAGCATCAAATAAAGCCTGACTTCTGAGTGTTCCTGTACAGAGGAGCAGGGAACAAAGCAGTAGACCTCTCTGCTGGAAAAACCTGTGCAGTGTGTGTAGCCGTGCATAAAGGGACTTGCCCTTACAACGGGATGTCTCAAACGCTTTGTTCCAGCTGAACCCCATCTGGTGGGAAGCAGAAGCTCAGTGAAGCACTGACTTCAGGAGCTGACAGGTCTGTGCATGAAACTCATGCTTCAAGAGGGCTTTTACCAAAAATGTGTGCTTGTCAGAGGGTCTGTGGAGCTCTGCGTGCCAGGGAAAGGATCCTCAGTGCAGGGACAGATCAGAAGACCTGATCTGTCAGGGGAATTTTGAACCCCTGTGTATATACTTCATAGGTAGCTGTCATAAAACACGAGCAGAAACCCTCACAGTGTTCCTTGCAGAAATGTTTAAGGTACACGCTTAATGGGATTAACCACATATCATCCCTCTTTTTTTGGAAGGGAATAATCACCTTCCAAAAAAAAAAAAAAAGGGTAATTGCTTGCAAGAAACTCAGATGGTGATTTCTTAAAAAGAAAGATGGAGAAAGACTTTTTACCAGGGCCTGTAGTGACAGGACGGGGGCAGCAGTTTTAAACTGAAAGAAGGTAGATTTAGATTAAATGTAAGAAAGAAGTTCTTTATGATGAGGGTGATGAGACAGTGAAACAGGTTACCCATAGAAGCTGTGGATGCCTCATCCCTGGAAGTGTTTAAGATCAAGTTGGACGGGGCTCTAAGCAACCTGCTCTAGTGAAAGATATCCCTGCCCACAGCAGGGAAGTTGGAGCTAGATCATCTCCAAAGGTCAAAGTGAAACTGTTTTATAATTAATCTTGAAAATAGGCTTTGGCACAAGCTGAGTAGCTGTGTGATTATTTTTTTTTTCCTGAATTTTACATATCAAGGCACTTTTAGGTGGGGCAGGAACATGTCTGTGAGGCCCATCTCCTGAAGCTTGGAGGGTTTCAGCCTCCAAGCCCCAAGGGTTTCAACAAGCCCATGTGCAGTCAGAGGGAGACCTCCCCGTCTCCATACAGACCTCGCTGCCTGCCACGGTCCCTGCTCAGCATGGGCAGTGCCACTGTTCCTGCCCACCTGCCACCATGAACATCAGCAGCACATGGATGACCCTAGACACCACAGGCTCAGCAGCCAGAGTGAGGGCTGAAGGAAGCAGCTCCTTTTACACTCCTTTCTTTGCCCCACAGGTTGTCATCATGGAGGTGCAGGGTCTGAAGTCACTCGCCCCCAACCGTATTGTGTATTGCACCATGGAAGTCGAAGGTGGGGAGAAACTGCAGACTGACCAGGCTGAAGCCTCAAAGCCAACGTAAGTCTTGCTTTATCTCTTGCTCTGTCCACCATGCTCTCCTCTGCCCCATCTCAGTGCTGCTGAGTCGCTGCAGATAGCTCTGGCTCCTGCATGGTCACAGCAGAGGGGACTCTAAGAAGCAGAGAAGAAACGTGGCCTTCCACATATGCAGAGCATCATCTTGTGACTAAGAATGGCATGTAAGCCCTGATTGAGGAAAAAAAAGTGTTAATGACAGGCTTACGTCTCTTGTAGCCATAGAGACATAAATTTGTGCCTATACATAAGTCCTTTGCTAAATAGGGATGGAGTTAAGCATGTGCTTAGATAAATACTTGTCTGAGTGTCCATCTGAACTGGTGCCATCAGGTGTGGGTACATAATCTTGTCTTTACTCTCAGGGTTTCAGCGGCCCTATGAGAAGGGAAATAGCTGGCAGGGTTGTGCTCCAGCAGACACAGCCAGAGCTGGAAAAGAGCTGGGGAAAACTTCAGGTGACTCAGTTAAAGCTTTATCTGAGGCCACTCTGCCCTGGCCCAGTTCAAGGGCAGTCTTCTTCTGTCATCTTTGACCTGGTCCCCATATCCTCAGCCTTGCCACCATACATTTTTGTCTTACCCAGATTGTTACAGTGGTTGATCTTTGCTAGTTTGGAAGGAGAAAATGATGAATGGCTTATTTCATCCAATTTGTGGGATTAGTTAACTTGAAACACTATCTGTATGGATTTGAGGCAGTTTTCCTCTGGTTCTCTGCAGACATTTCTAACTTAAATGAAATTCTCAGTGCTCGTCCTCACAGTGGAGAATTGCCAAGGTGATGTGAAGCCTCCTTGGGTGGTGGGGAGCAGTGCAGGAGGGGCCGCAGTTGGTATATTGCTTCCCTGTTTCTATATCCCATTCTCCCAGTGGTGTTTCCCCAGGACCCTCCCAAGGTCATGGAAGGAAAGCCAAAATCACCCAGTTATGTCACAGGTGAGCGCCTGGGTTCAAGACAGGCTGATGCAGGCAGGAGGAGAGCAGAGCTGAAGGCAGGCTACCTTCCCTCCGTGGTTGTCCTCCTGCAGAGGCACAGAAACTGCTGATGCCTTGCGCCCTGCTCTGTGCTGGAGGAGCAGGAATCCGCAGTAAGCGCTTTAAAAACAATATTCTCAATCAGGGAAAAATGCTGCAGCCTGGCTTACTTTTCAAAACGCTTCGAAATCCGCTTCAGAGAAGGAAGTAGGAGAGCTGTGCTTGGAAGAAAATTTCCATAAGAACCTGCAGTTGTCACTATTTGAGGTATTTTTATTGCTTCAGTGGAGAAAGCTGGGCTCTATTTAGGGGAAATTACTACAAGCCCTACTGAAAAGCACAATTCTGCCGGGTTACGCGTGCTTGTTTAGCTTGGACTGTTCAGCCCACTTTTGCTCAAAGGATCTGTCCTTCCTTATGCAACCCTTCTTGCTGTCAGCCATAGGACCATTTATACAAGTGTTGTTTTGAAAATAAGGGCTGCAGGAGTGAGTTCTTTAATTGAGTGGGTCTTTTTATCATAATGAAATGTACAATGTCTGGGCATGAAGCCATCAGCCCTCAGGAAAGTGCAGGCAACGCTGAATGCTGTGGCTTGATCCGAGTTATGCAAGTCCATCACACTCATCCTCTCTCTGCACTGCCTTCCATAGAGGTGTAAGTCAGGCTTGAAGTCCTCGGGGTTCCTGCAGCACTTGGACTAATACCTATGGAAATACCTTAGGAGAGGAGTGGGTTTGACAATGGCATTTCTTGATGATTCTGAGACATCAACTTCCAAAACTAGATCACCCAAGCCAAGGCTCTAGAATAACCTGAAAACAGAAACCATCACAGAAAGCTTGTCCTTTTTTCCTCTCTGCATCAGAAGTGCTTCTTTCACCTTGTTTCACCTCCCGGACACGACAGCCTGGACACGGAAAACCAAAGCCCTGTGAAAGCAATTTATTGCACTTCGATTCTCCTCTTCAGAAGAGAAGGAAAGAGAGAATGAACCAGATGTGGCATGTTTGTCATGTTGCTTAATACAAGACTTGAAGACCCTCAGATACTCCAGTGATGAGGGCGGTGATAGAAGCAGCTCAGAGAAGAATTTGGTGGGGTTTTGCGCTGTGCTGCCTTGAAGAGAGAAGATTTGTGGTCAGTCAAAACAGCCTTCTGGAGTGTCTCTTTACATGCAGATGCTGCTTTCACTGAGGTCATTTACATGTTTGCTTGTGTGTTTTTTATCATAAGCAAAACACTGATTGATAAAGGACCTAGATCAGCAAAAGCACGCTGGACTCCTCTCCAGGGGACCTCGCTCCCCAGGCGTCCCAGGTTTTTAGTGTTTTGGCAGATGCTGCCCGGCCTGGGGGTGAGGAGCACACTGCAGGGATTTTGAAAGTCAGCACTGTGGAAGTATAAATACCATACGTCCCAAAACTTTTCTATCTCAGTGGCTCAAAAAAGAGACATGCAGGTTAAGAGCCTGTACTTAGAAGATGTTGTGAATACAGTTCTGGAAACAGGCAGTATTTTCTCAGATTAGGATGTAAGTCTTGAAACTGCTTGAAATTCAGTTTTGCCGTTGTCTGGAGGCTCTCCAGGCTAGAAAATACTAAGTTTCTCACAAACAATCACAGGGGAAAAATTACATTTGAACAGTAAGATTCACTGGAAGACTTCCCTTTTTTATGATAGTCCTGGAGAGGTGGAAAGGAGGGTGTGATGGGACCACATGGCCTTGTAGGACATCTTGTTACCTAAGAATGACTCATGGAGATGTTCACTTTGTTCTTTTGTGTCCTTGAAATGCCAGCCCTCAGCTAAAACACTCAAGCTAAAACACTCAAGATCTTGAAAGAGGCAGGGTATCAGCAGGCTTAGCAGCGAGGCATTCCAAGTGAGGAGTCCTGTGTGAGGAGTCTGGCTCTTGGGATGGCTGTAAGTACTGGTCTTCTATTTCTTCTCAGGCTCCACGTTGGATTCCTGACATTTTAAGCCCAATCCCTTCATGTGAGGATTATCTGCTTCAGCACGAGTACAGGGGATGGCACAGTCCTAGAGAAAGCCAGACCAGAAATAGCAAGGGTTATTTCAGATCAAGCTTGCAGTGTATTATTAGTAATGCTTTTAATAAGTTGTGTAAGAAAAAGCTTTTGTATTATGCCCTAACCCGCAGATGCCTCTACAAAACATCCCAAATCCCAATGTGACTGGGATTTTACTGCTTTTCATGCTGGAACTGTATTCTTACAGATCGTTGAGGAGTTTATACCCCTCATTTTGCCCGATGTCTGCCCTTGGCAAAGCAGGGAGGGTGAGGTGGCTCTGCACATCTCCCACAGCTTTTCCAGGAGCTGCAGTAGGAATTCTGCTCTTTGCACAGCCTGAGAACAGGATTGCTGAGGGGTCTGGGATTAGCACAAAATGTCCAGCCACAACACCCCTGTCCTACAGTCCCTAAAGAGGCTGCTGGATATATTTAAGCAGTGACCTGTGCTTGTGGCAGTGTTCGTGGGCTGTACCAGGGATTCATCTACTTATCATGTGGCCTTTCTCTGACATGAGCAGAGCAAAAGAAAACAAACAAAAACAAAAATAAAACAACAGCAAGGTTCTATGTGCCTTGTGAATAAATGCTTTATATTCACCTGGGCTTATTTCAGCATGCAGAAAAGTCTCATTCTCCTCTGCTCATAGTAGAGAAAATCAGGGGTACTGGCATTGGGCTCAGCTGAACCATTTGGGTTAAAAGCAGTAAATAACTGGTGGGGAAAAAGTCTGGCCAACCTCTCTGGGCATTTTGGTATGCCCAAGAAGGGATGGCAGTGTGGTCTAGTTCTCTGACTTTAGAAGTGGCTTCATTTTGAGGCTATATATCCCCCCTGGCAGAGCAGCCTCTTCAGCCCTAGTGAAAAGGTTGTGCAGTAGCTCAGAGTATGAGAAGTGAGGATGGAGCTTGCTATTTTTGAAGGAGAAAAGATCACTCTTTATTGCCTGGTTTATTTTCCATGGAGTTTTCTTGAGCGTGTGCTGTAGGGCAGTGCTGGAGAGAGAGCACACAATGGGTCTCATCTGACTCTGTGTCACTTCTTATATTGTTTGTTGTGACCAAGAGTCTGGGCCTCATGCCCTCTCCAGAAATTCACTTTTGGTAATGTCTTTAGTAAACTTCTAAAGCTCTCCATCTCTGTTTCCTTAGCCACCACATTAGGAGACAGGAATGCCCTGCTTTATCTTTGGGTTCGCTCCTGGTGCTGCTCCCCAACTTGCTTTCAAGGTGCTCTGACAGCTCAGCTGCTTATCTCAGCTACGGCAGACTGCCCTTGTTCAGGTCCCTACACCAAACCACAAGTTTATCACTCAACTAAGGTCTTCCTTTCACTGGACGTTGGTGTGCCATGTCCAGCAGAACCCATTGCCTGATGGTGAAGAGGGTCAGGAACTGCACAGCATCCTTCCTCGGTGCCGTTCAGTGACTGTCTCCTTCTGGGTACTGAGCAGTGAAGGGAGAAGCTCTGTGGGGAGGGGAGGCTGGTGAGCAGGGATGCCCTCTCTCTCTTTGCAAAAGGGGAAAATCTGCTTTTTTTCGTTCGGGAGTCCCCTGCCTCAGGCCCTGCAGTTTGAAGTGATGCTCAGTGGCTTTGCATGGAGTAGGAGCGTGCTAAGAGCATTTTTGTTGCCGTCAGTGTTTTGCTGCCTTGGTTAGTTGGGAGATGCTGCAAACACTTCCCCGAGGTAAAATGAGAAAGGTCCTTTTGAGATGAGCTTGCACGTATAAATTACAAATAAATATTCCATACAATGTAGAACTAATTTAACTCCACTAAACTAATGTGAGTGGGAGCAGAGTTTAGCCCATAACTGACGTTGTGTATCGCTCTGGTGCTGTGTGCCTGGTAGATCTCTTCCCAATGTGTGTGGTTCTGCAGTCCAGGAGGCTGGCCACCACTCAGCATTGCTGTGACAATGCTGTGACAGCCCTGCAAGCTCTGCAGACAGGCAGGAGATCCAGTAGAATCAGCCACCTAAGACCTCCTGGCATCACAGTCACAGAATGTGAGGAGGTTGGAAGGGACCTCTGGAGATCATCTAGTCCAACCCCATGTGGACTAACCCATCACCCGGGTGCTCTGAGCCCCTGCTGCTTTCAGAGCTGGTGCTGTGTTGCAGAGGTTTCGCTCCATGGCAAAGCTCAGGCAGAAGACCTTGGGTGGCTCCGCATTTTCAATCAGTCATTCATATTTAGGTTTGCATGTCTAGCTAAGCCCTGCATAAGCAAAATTCATGATGATGGGTAAAAAACAAAGCAAAAGGAAATTTTAGGAGATAGCTGCTTTTTTTGCCTTTTTTTTTTTCTTCCACCCTCTTCTAGTTGGCTTCAGCATTTAATATAAACTGTCTTAATTACCCAGGCTGATTGGCTTGCCTTTCCAGTTGCATGGTTTCATTTCACAGCTGTGCAGATGTCTACAGCTCTTTTTCCTCGGGAAACCTCCAGGAGCCATATGAAGGCATCAAAGTAGGTGACTGAGCCCTGGGTACCACTAACATCAGACACTGTCACTTCTGAGAGACAGCCCTTGTTCCCGGGGTGAGGCTCTGAGCAGGGGGTTGGTCAGGCCCAAGGCTTTTGTTGGGTAATTGTCTTCCAGGAGAGATCTTCAGCTTTTCTCTCTGTGAGCTCGGGGCAGATGCTCTGGGCCTGTGACACTGATAGGGACAGGAACTGCAGAGGAGCTGATTTTAGCCCCTCTGCCTAGGGCAGAAGGGTGCAAAGCGGTGTCCAAATCCCCTATCCAAGATTCATAGGGGAATCTTCACTTACAGCTTCATAGGGGAATCTTCACTTACAGTTATTTAGCATGTCTAGGAGCTGGTGAGCATGCTTTTGTATCTGAAGGGCTCTGCTGTGAGTTCAGCCTGACCTGCTCTTCAAACCTCCTTTTGTGCATGTGATTATATTTCCATAGTGCTGCTGAGATTTATGCGCTGACGTTCCCACTTTTGAAAGTGGAGGCTGTGGACAAGTCATTAAGCATAGTAAAAAAGGCACTAAAAAGTTATTACCCAGGTGCAAGCGTGTGATCTATTATGGGAAGTCTTCATGCAAGTGGTTTAGTGGCTGTTTTAATTAGGAATTCAGATCCTCTTCTGATGCTTCCTCGTAGCTGCTCTGCAGTAAGGGTTCTTACATGGCTCAGCTCCTGCCCCGGGGACCACAGGGGGACAAAAAATCTGCTTTAGATTAAGCAGCTGAGTTTTTCCCCAGAATAAAGGCAAGGCCTTATGAGGATTCCCTTACCCTGAGTATCACTCAGACACCACACTGCCGTGCAATAGTCTGCTGGGACCACAGAAGGTCATCCCAGGTATGGTCCTACTCCCAAGGGTCCCACGTGTGTTCCCTCCTCTTTCCTGTTCTATAAACCTTACAGTAGAAACTTGTGTTGAAGAATAACGAAGGTTTGTTTCTATAGACTTACCTCTTGTAGCTGAGCTCTTTGCTATCAAGTAAGTGCAAGCTCTGGGTGTTTTCCCTGACCTTTAGAGCATACATAGCATTGCTTTCGCATGGATTCTCTGCTGTCTAGTAAGGGTTGAGCTCAGGCACCTTTTCTTTCACAGATGAATGTTTCCCTCTTCTCGCCAGCTGTCTAATTTCTTGAGTGTTCCTATGCACTTGGGAATTATGTATTCTTGTGATAGCTCATACATTCAATTTTAAGTATTCCAGAAGGGGTGATGATGCCCAAGGCAATTTTCATTGACACCCGTCTGCTTCATCATTCCTATGTGTGCAACCTTAAGATGGGATAGTAAAGACCAAAAGGACATTGAAATGAGATTGAGATTCAGTAATCTGAAATAGTGCTAAATTAAAAGAAGGACTGCAAAACAAAAGTCTTGGCATACAGTCATTCTTCATGTTTAATGCTCATGGTTGGTGTTTTAGAAAAAATTAAGCCATGCCTCAGTGCAAGTTCTACACGTCACTTGCCAGGGGAAAGGCGGGGGGGTGAGACATGTGAAAAGTGCCCAGTTGTTGGTTTATTTATTAAGTGCTGTGTGCAAGTAGAGCACATTGTTATTTAATGAGGAGTACTGCTATTGATGGTTGCAAAGCAGAGTAGGGAGATAGAGAGCTTTAAATGCTTTAAAGGATTGGTACCCTACCTACTCCTGCCTGGACAGAGCTCTGGAAGAGGGAATGGTTTAATGGGAAAGCCAACCTTGACAGTGATTTCTCTACATTTTAGTTGTCCTTTCTCTGAAATGGAGAACAGCCTGTAAATTTGATAGAAGTGACTAACCATGTCTGAATTAAATAATTGTTCTGTGAAATGAGCAGCTCTGTGTCCGGTTCAGTGGAGTATCTTTGGCTAAAGGAAACTTTGATTAGCACGTGTGTGTGGTATTGCAGTCACCTTAGATGAGAAGTGGTAAAAACTGAAGATAGTAAATGCACATTGAACCCATTTAATGAATGAAACCCTTTACTCGTGCTGTACCCAAAGCAGATATACTGATAAAACAGATACAGTAGGCAGCCCTTGTAAAAGCAATTATTCTTTCAGTTCAGACCTCCCAGTAAAAGGTTGTTGGGCTTACATTTCCATTTCCTCCTGCTGAGCTTTTCTCCTCTAATTGTAATATCATGGCATTAAGTGAGAGCACAGGGCATTTGAAAAGCAGTCGTCATTTAAATCACGCTAAGTAATCATGCTACTTATTTTCCCTGTTAATGCCCCGAAGATTGCAGTGAATAGCATTGCCATAAATTCTCATCCAAAGCAGCCGGGGGATTTGTGCAGGGAAGCAGCAGCCGGGGGTGAAGCAGGCTGGGAGGAGTGTGTGGTCCTGGGCAGAGGAGCTGAGGCTGGGCTGGCTACAGGCATGGCAGAGGGACATCTCTGGGGCAGGAATGCCATCTCGTGGCCACAAATAGCTATTATGTGATTAAATCCACCTCCCCATCCCTTTTACAACTTCCCCATAACACTTCCCCTGTGGATCGGCTATGCTTAGGAAACACTTTCATGCTGAAATCAAGCTCTGCGTTTTCTGTAGCAGCAAAGATCATCCTTTTTTTGGGTTCCTTAAGCTGTGCTGTCAGCCTCAGGAGCTCCTCTTGGCTCTGGTACCCTGGCAGCCGAGTGACACGGTGCTGGCACGGGAACGGGGTCTGTGAGGACTGCCTGTGAGCCACAAGCAGATCAAGAGCAGACCTCCACAGGCTTTGCTTTGCTGCAATCTCCGTCAGCTTTACCCTATTCCTTCTGCACCTTGCACGCCCAGACACAGATGTGATGCTCTGCCAGACATATTTCTCTCAGCCGGCAGCCGTAGTGTTGCCGTAGCCAGTTTGAGGATGTGGGAGTTGCAGCTCCTGGAAGGGAGAGATGGTGCCTTTTATCAGCTGTCTGGTACTTCTGGCTGCATGATGTTAAGCAAGATGGTGTCTGCCCGTGTGACACTTACAGCGTGTCTCTAAGCTGTGGGAACAAAAAATTGGTTGGAAGACATCCTCGGCTGCTGCTAGGACAAGACCAGTCCTTAGGGACCTGCTGTCTCTGCTCACCTTTTGCATAACATCATAGTGCATTCTGCAGGGGTGTTTTGGGGTAAATGGACACCTTTTTTGTAAGCAGAATAACAACTGATGATGTATTTTTTAGTGGAGGGAATATTATATGCCTGTCAGGCATTAGGACATCACAGGAAATGATGGGTTCACTCGGAGAGCCCTTGGGTGCTCCTGTGGGAGCAGATGTCAGAGATATGGCCTCACGTAGCTCCAGGGGAAAGCAGATACAGCCAGTGCTGCCAGCCAGTGCGTGTGGGGATGCTGACTTGGTCACTTGCACAATAGCTGCATCTGTAGAAACAGGTTTTACCGTCATTATAAAGTCTGCACAGGAAGGTCTAGGAGGAATCAAATCTGTTTGTGCTGTCACTCCCACTTCAACTAGGCTTCTTCTGAGGGGATGGGACTGTTCTGTCAGCAGAAAAGAAGGAGAGGAAACAAACGAGAACAAAAATAGGCCATGTTGTCAATCTGTGTCTGATGACTTTGGTTATCCTGTTCTGAAGGTGAGTAAACACATCGAACTTCTGCCGTGGGAGGAATCCCAGAGGAGGCTCAGCAGCTCTTGGGATTCAAGCCGTGTTACAGATGCAAACTAATCTCAGCCTGTTTCTACAGGCAGAGTGGAAAGGTACCTTTCTTAGCACCTGAGTTTTTGAATGAGCAGAAACACAGAAGGTTTTCTGCATCTGTATGTATTCTTTGAGATTTTCTTTTCAGGTCTGTCGTTTTTTGCACCTGCAGCAGTCACCTCCAGCACCCCTTTTCAGCAGTGGAAAGACAGGGGCACTTTTAGGGCAGGCTTCATCTCATCTGCTTGCTTCTTTTGAACTGGGATGAGGCAAATTAAAACCTAATTCCACTGGCAATTAATTAGATCTCTCCTGAGCTCAAGGCAGATGACACAGGCACGTGTGCATGGTAGTACAGTCCCTTAAATTTGTGGTTTTCCACAGTTGTGATCTGTCTCATGTCTCTGTATCCTCTCCTGATAGCTAAAGGTCAAATCCTTGAAGCCATAGTTCCATTTGAGGCCCTCTACAACATTTTCTACAATGTGAAATCCAAACTCAGTCCCACAAAAATACCAAATGGATTAAATGACTTGCTCTTTTGCCAGTGGATGGCTGCTACTGGCAGGAGGAACTGACATCTCCTGTCCTTCATCCACAGCATGGTGCACTTGCTGAACACCGCAGAGTAGGCAGCACACAATTTCTTCTTTCTTTGGTGTCTTTATTTTGGACTAAATAATTTCTTACCTTTCAATAATGATATCTCTTGAGAAGGTGTACCACCCACTGGATTACATTTCTTGGAAGAATTCAGCTGACCTCAATCAAGGTTTGTAGTCCCACTGCAATAAGTTGCAAGCCAGTTCAGAACTGTCCCCAACCCAGCATCTCCAAACTGGCTGTGGTTTATGGGCATTCCCCCACTGAAACTGAGTTGAGCACAGAGCTGCACCCCACAGGTCTCCAGTTGTGTGACCCAGCCTGTGGATTTTCTTGGAGACCCTAAAAGAAAAACCTGAATTCTTCTATTGCCTTTGGCTTTTTTCAAATCCCAAAGACACAAACCGAAAACCTATTATCCCTTGCCTTTACCCAGGAGAGCTGCAAAAAATACTTATCTTCCCAAAGGCTTTGGGATGCCCTACTTCTTTTTATTACTGCTTTGTGGCCCAGCTGGTGCAGGTGTGAGCACCAGTGCCTCTGCCATGTGTCATGGACACGTCCGTGCTGCCACATCCCCTGCCTGTTTGGTGCCTGACCAACACTGCTCCCAAAGAGGAGCCTGTTCCTCCCAACGCCTGCTTGTGAAGGGCTCAGGACTTGACCAGCATTGTCTCATTTGTGTCTTTCCCAGAAGTTCACAAATACCCATTTCTGAAAATGAAATGAGCTTTTTCATCCCCCTGTAATTAATGCTGTCCCTGAATCAGGTTTTGTTGTTGAGCTGAGTACGTATGTGTGTGCTCCATGATAATGAGCTGCAGCCTCAGAGTATGGGCAAGGGAAGTTCAGAAAGATCACTGATAACCATTAAGATTGATCTTCGACTGCTATTTCATGTTTTTAGATAGCCAGTCTGTGTAAACTGTTAGAGAATTAAACAAAAAGCTTTCCTGCATGCTGCTTCATGTGCAGTTAACTATTAAACTCATTTAAAACCTGTTTATTTTTCTCCTTGCTGGTATCTCAAGGAATATATAAAAACAAAATGTATCACATTGGAGTAACAGGTGTAGCTGACTCCATCCACTGTGTGAAGGTAGGCTAGCTGGGTGTCTGGTATACTTCTCTTTGTTTTTCCCAGTGCTCAAGCTGTGAGCTTATATGATTTATGGCCCAAGATTTAAGGCTTCTCCCTGTAAAGGTCTCTTCTGGGAGGGGAGGAGTGGGCTGAAGAAATAAAACCGTCGTTTGTTAGGCAGGATTTCTGTAAGAACTAAATCAAAACCATTTGTAGCATTTTGATCTACCAGTGATGAAGCAGGATCAGACCTCTCCATCCTCAGAGTGGGATCCATCTCCAGCAGGCACCACGGCTGGGCACTGTGGTAAACCAGAAAACCAAGGCTGGATTAAAAGTGCCACATCACACAAGGTGAAGCAACAACCCAGCAAAAGGTGACTTTGCCAACCTGTTCCCCCACAAAATGGGCAGTGTCTATAAAGCTGCTCTCTGTGCCACCTTCTTGGTGTGCTTCCTTCCACCAGCCAGCTCACTCTAGAGACCGAACTACAAATACACCAGGAGGGACACAGACACTCTGGTGTGGGTGCCGGGAGAGAAGAGGTGAGGGATGTGGATGAAGAGAAGTGTGTGAAGCACAATCCTTTTCTGCCCACACCAGCAGCGCACGAGGGAGGCTGTGGGAGCTGTACATTGAGTGTAATGCACACCTGGAGGGAACCCACCGAGGGAAGAATGGAGCTCTCTCTTAATACACATTTTTACTTCATTTTTCACGTGTCTCCCATGCCAGCTGGCAAATAAACCCATTTCAATAAATACATCTGAAGAGGGAGAAAAGATGTCCTCTGGCAGCTTTGAAGCCCCTGGGAAGCAGCCATAGATCATGTACAAATGTCAGCCCTGTTGAAAGCACATCACTCTCCAGCTGCTCCCATGTTAGCCCACTGACAGGCCGAGCTGGTTAGCAGGGCTGATTCATGGCCCAGTGATATAATTCAGTTGCTCGTGTTCATTATTTATAGAAATCACAGCCATTAATGTTCTGGACAGATGAAGTTACAGGAGCAATGATGGACGAAGGGTTACTGTTTCAAATCAGGCAGGGGCTAAGCAGATTTGCTGGAGACAATAGTACAGGGATGAAAGAATTTAATGCATTCTCCTGGGCACTAACATGTATGTTCCCTTTAGGGCAGGTGATAAAGTTTCCTTTGGAGGAACTTACACACTAGAGGTGAACAGAAATTATTAAGTCGATGTCTCTCAAGGACAGCCATGTAAGAGGGCTGTTGTGGAGGAAAATAGCTGGAGTCAGAGACTCTGCTGCCTATTTTCGTGCAATACGTGAGTGCAGGCAGGACAAGGACCCTTGCAGGGTCTCGCTCAAGCCTCATTCATACCCCAAATAGCCTTTTCATGTCCCACTGTAACATAGTGCCATGGTATTTGATTTTGTCTTTTTGGCTATATAGTAATTTGACTTCCTCATCCTTGTGTCTGTGTTTTGGTAGCATTCAGAGGCTACAGCCAAAGATCAGGGTGTGAAGCACTTCATATCCATAGGATGAAGACAGTCGTTTTTGCAGTGACAGGAAAGGGTAAGACTTTGGTAGAGCAGCAAGGTGAGGAGCCTAGGTGGGTGGTCTTACTTGTTTTGTCCATAAGTTAGGAAGGGCTGAGTAGCATCAACCTAAGGGTTTGCTGGAAGATCACCAGCATGTGGCTTGAAACAGCTGACAGCAGCTTTGTCTGAGCAGCCTTCCATCAGCAATGGCAGCATTTTACTTCCATGTGCCAGTAAGGACAGTGCCTGCAAGAGCTCACAAACACCCCTGAAATTGGACAGGTAAGGCTATTCTTCAAGTGCTTCACTACCATGGAGGTAGTGGGGAACAAGGGTGACCTTCCTCCCTCATTGTCCACTTACACCCTCTGGACATGCCTCATTTTATGTTTCATTCAGAAAAAAAATCTCAGTGTTTTAGGTTGATTGGTTAGTACCTGTGATGGCACCTCTAGGTGAATCCATAGACACAAAGTCCCCAGTGATGATCTATTTATTTTTCTTGTAAAAGATAAAACAAGGGACAGCAAGTTTGATGCTTAGTTTTGACTAGAAACCCTGGAGACCATTTCTTGGTCAGCTCCAGGCTTTGGGATACACTGGACAGTAAGAAATGCTGAGGGTTTCAGGCAGGATTCAGATATGGTCCTAAATGAGAAAGTACTGACAGGATTTTTCTGCTTGTATATTTCTTTTCCATGTCATGAGATATATAGATCTATCTACATATACCCATTTGGCCAGAGTAGCATTATTTGTCCTCTTTTGCAGATGTATTATTGTTTTGAAGTGTCAGTGTGAGCTCTGTGATATGAGGACAAGATAGCATGGGTACTTCATGAGATTTGTCCAGAATGGGTCCCAAGGCACTTTCCCAACAAATAAACTCCTACAGTGACAACCTGCTTAATTATTGAATATGGAAATTAAACCATTACATTGTTAGTCCCTCAGAAGATCCTAATACCTAACTACTGTCCAAAGCTAATTTTCTGAACAATAATTTAATACACAGCACAGATAAACTGTGTACTTAGGTTGAATACAAATGATGTCTCAGTGACATGAATTATGGCCTTATGCTGAGCATCGCTATGGCAACTAATGACATCACCACAGGCTTCAACCTGCACAAAACCCAACTTCTGAGGGTCTCTATTTGTTGGCGTGGATCTTTTCAGGGCTTTTGGGGAGGGTATGAATATGTAAGCACCACGGTGTTGTCAAGGGTTTGCTATGTATGTTTACTGTCATTTGAACCATTTATTCCCTTTGTGGTTAATGTTGTTCTCATGAAGGAAACCTAATGAAAATTACTGTTTGTATTTGGTTAGTAACATTTGTTGATAACATATGGTCTGGGAATGCTTCAGCAAATAAGAGCTTTTTAATAGTAAACAGAGATATGAGTTCTATAAAGCAGATGCTGTCAAAATACACAGTGTAAGGTTGGATATTTTCTTACTTTTTCCTCTTACCCAAAGCAAAATTACCTTTCTACTTTCCCCACTGCTGGCAACGTAGGTTTTTTTAAGAGAGAAAACAAAACCTGTGACTTGAAGCTGCAATTAGAAAATAAGGTTGTTTCTCAGTTATTATGTTTAAAATGTTTATTAGGTGATTGATGGATCACACATAAAGAAGATGTAATATTGGGGATCTGTCTGGACTTTTTTTATGCCAATTTATGCCAAACCTCTACTCCCTGGCACTGGTGGCAGTTTGATGCATCATCATAAAAGATGAAACATGTGGAACAGTAGTACCAGGAGAGAAAACTTCAGAGCAAAGCTGACGAAGAACCTGAGTTTGTTAACCAGCTCTGTGCTGAACACGCTCATCTGCTAAGCTCAGTTGGACAAGATTTGCTCAGCAGAGAGCAAAGCACAAACCCATACTTCTTGTGCACAGGAAGGAATAAATTATTTTTCCCAATAACTTTCCAAATGCAAAACTTGCTTTTTGGTATTTAAGTTTGAAGTCGCTGGACCACATGTCATCTGAGCCTTTTCCTGGTCATTTCAAGGGAATTGCCTTTTTTCAGCAGAGGATTTAGTTTGAAGACAGTGTAAAGGAGAAAGTGTCATTAATAGTGTGGGGTGAATAGAGATGATTAGTGAGATATGGTATAATCTCTCGTCTGACTTGCAGTATTTTAGGTTGCAGCATGTGTTCCATCACATCACTCAGAGGTGTTGCTCATGGCATGCTCTTGGTTTCTTCTAGTTTATGAAAAGCACCTTGTCTGTGATTGTCCTTCAGGCTTGCTTGCATACTTTGCATGAGGTTGGAAGTGTGATGAATTTTCAGGGTTTCTGGGAACAACATAGATATCTAGCTTACTTTGAGTTATAAAAAAAAAAAAATAAAAGAAAGGTAAAGTGAAAAAGAAAAAAAAAGAGCAGTTTTATATGCTTGTTTCATGTTGGGCCTCTGCATGGTCAGATGCTTGGGAGCATCCTCCTGGTAGTGGTGCAGTCTTCCACATCCTCCTCTGCTCATCTTTTGCTGAGCTGTTCTCTGTTTTAGGAGTGCTTTGCTTAGTTCTGCCTGGAAGTTTCTGTCTGTCTTTATTTTAATAAGTTTCAAACTTTCTAAGCTTGTAGTAGTAACAAAGCTTGGAACACAGCTGTGAAGTCTCAAACATAAAAGCATTGTGACTTTTTACCCCATAATGTAGAAGGTATTTTCTTCTCTTCTCTGCTACTTTCAAAATTGTTTAAAGGTTTTAAATAGATATTAGTTCAAGTTCCACTTAATTTTTGTTCTGTGACCCTCTTCAGTCTGTGCTTGTTTGCCACAGGGGAGCATTTTCTCAGAAAGATTAGCACAGGTGAGTAATTTGACTGGTGTGAGTGAGCCTGTTTGAAAAGCTGTGGCCCTGAGGATGTTGAACAGACTTTATATCTCACGGGTTTCTTTTCCCTGTGATCTCTCTAAATGAAAGGTGGCTCTGTGTAAGGTCTGGTTATCTTTAAGAGAACCCCATAAGGATGCTCACCAGCATTCCTCACCAGCTCAGGTGACCTCTCATGGGTGCACGCTGTTCACTGGGACAGGAACGGGGCCCAGGAAGAAAGTCTCTGAAACAGAGTGCAATGGGCTGTGGCCAAACTGGGGCTTTGTCCTCAAAATTTCCCCAACTGCCGAGGGCCAGAGAGAAAACCTCTAGTATGACATGCTGAGGCCCATCACCAGATCTCCTTGTGGTGGGCTGCAGGGCTGCTGTGGTTTCCACACTTGTGGAGAAGGTCAGCTGTGGAGTAGGCTCCCCTTGTGAGACTTAAAATGGCAAGTTTGGCCATAGGTGTCGACACTCTGTGGCTGGGACCCTGTGCCTGCAGACTCCCATGTGGAATGAGCTCATGTTCTCTGCATACTTGGGCAGCTTGTGGTTGCAGCAGCTTGGAGATGTCATCTAGAAACATGCCTGTCTAGAGAGGAGTTTCTCATGCTGTGGGACATTTCACCTCCATAGCATGGCTATCCAAGGCAGGGAACCAGCTGGGGGATGGCTCACGGAGTACAAATAAAAGACCATGGTCTTGGTTTATTGTGTAGTTGGAGAGATGGCCATTTCCTGGCTGCTACTGTCCCATCTCCAAGGAACCTGTGTCCTGCTGTGCAGTCCCAGCAAACTAGGACTACTCTAGACATGATGGCTTGAACTTAAACCTGAGCTGGAGGGCTGGGCTGGGACTCAGAAGAGAACCTAGGTTAAATTTGGGTTTCTTCAGAGAAAGCAGATCTCACTATCAATCTGGAAAGGAGAGGTTAATCAGCCAAGAGAAGAGCAGAGACATGTGTGATTACAGATGTCCTAGGTGCAGATGTCCCCAATCCTCAAATTCTGTTGTGACTATACAGGCTGTCACTGCAGGAGACATATTGCTCTTTCTAAATAAAAAAGTTCTCTTAAATTTGGTTTCATGCGGCTCCCAAATACTCTTTTTTTCCCCAAAGAACCATCATGGTTTTTCCAAACATCTGTCCCACATTTCCCTAAGAAGATAATTCATGCTCTTGTCACTCAGACAGCCCAGCAACTTCGGCTTGTGCCAGAGAGGATGGTTTTGGTTAACTGTTGCATGCCCACGGTGTAGCTCTGGTGACCTGCCAGTGGAGCTCAACATCTCTCTGTCCTTATTTTCACAGGTGGGGGACCCAAGGAGACTTCACCACGACACACGCGCTGCCCGCAGTGAAGGTGAAGCTGTTCACGGAGAGCACAGGAGTGCTGGCACTGGAGGACAAAGAGCTTGGGAGGGTAAGGAGATTCTGAGTTTAATAATAATGTTTCCTTCTGGCCCTGCTTTCCTCGAGAAATCTCTCCTGTACGGAAATATCCTTTGGAGCACAACATGCTCTGCTTTTTTGCCAAGCTTCAGGAGGGGAGGAAAAAAAGCAAGCTCTCCACTGCTGGAAAGGAGTGCATCTCGCATGCTGTCTTTGTTGAGAGCCTTTAATGGCAGCATTTCAGCTGGCTGTGCCTGCACTGAGCAAAGGCAGAGGATCTTGTGTGCAATATTGGCAGTCCGGAAAGCCTTAGAAGTTGCTTACGGAAATGGACATTCCTGAGGCAGAAAAGGGGATTATGCTGAAGCAAAAAGAAGGGATTTAAGTGTGGCAAGAGAGTGTTAAGCTGCTCTCATATCTGCTGAGCAGCCGGTGCACGGTTTGAGCGTTTGAAAGTGCTGACTGCAGTACTCACTGCAAAGGGCTGGGAATCCTGGCTTCCCCCAGGGAGTCTGGCTGAACTGGTGGCTTCAGTGGGGCTGGGCTGGGAAGTGAAACACAGGGGATTGTTGCCCCCATCAATGGTGTTAATAGTTCACATTCCTGAGGTACTGGCCACAGATCCAACCTTCTCACCCCATCTCTGCCCCTCACCTGTGATCCCTAAGCCAGTAGCCTGGGGCAGGTGGCCCTCCATCGCTGCAGCCCACAGCTCCAGAATATCTGTGGATGGCACTTTTTTGTGGCTTTGAGACACTTCAGTTAGTCCAATGATTTTTTTGCAGCTGTGTAATTTGGGTTGGCCCCAAGCATAAGTGGCAGCAAACTCCCTGCCATGCAGCTCTTCAGCATGGTGAAGATCCCATGAAAATCAGTTCAGGATAAGAGAGGCTGCGCCTTACAAGTGGGCTTGGCATCTCCCATGTCACTGCTCAGCATGGTCTGGGCAATCTCTAGGAGCACCCTGGGCTCTGTCTGCCTTGGCTCTGCAGTGCATCTTCCTCTCTGCCCTGTCTACATGGCTGTAGCCAAGAAAGCCACTGATCCTGTGACAAGCCCACCCGCATATGGTATTTCCAATTATGGACTAACCTGTTGAGATGTTTCTTGCCAACTCCATGGCTGCTTCTGCCTTGATACAGGAGAATATGTGTCCATACAATGAAGTTTTTCCTAATTAATGTGGTTTTGTGTTCATCCAATTCATAAAAGTGCCAAATGTTCTTTCAGGTCCTAGTGAGCTATTGATTTAATTTATATCTTTGTGATGGAGAGCACTGCATGTGATTTTGTCTCATATAATTTTTGTTCATTTTAATTATTTGTGTTTTCACGTTCATGTAACATCCTTCATTCTTGCACTTGAGAGAGAGAAAAGCAAAACTACTCCTTCTTTTCTCTCAATCTTCTCTTCAAAGAGAGTCACAGCCCCTTTGGACTTCCCTCATCCACACCTTGATCCACTTGACAAAAGGATGGCCCCACTAGGCTGCAGTACTCCAGCCAAAGACTGACTGCTGCTTTGCTGTGCAGCATCATAATATTTTCAGGTTTATTTCCAAAACCACTTTCTTCAAACAGCCTGGCACTCCTGCCTTTATCCACTACAGTGTGCTGAGCTGAGCTTTTCACCCGGCCACGATGCCATTCAGGGCTTTTTCCCCTGAGTGGTTACACCGGGTGTAGACCCTCTTGCTTTGTGAGTCTTGTTTCCATTGGCAGCCGTGAGCGGTGCTGACTTTGCTGGTCTCGGGAAGCAATTAGCTGTGCATGTTGTTCTGAGAAAGACATCAGGCCCCAAAGCAACCCCTCCTGCCCTGAAATGCTGATGAGCCAGCCCTGCCAATGCGCTTTAATTCCCAGTCCAGCGGGAAGCCATCCCTGGGCTCTGGCCGAAGGACGTGGGCCAGCAGCGGCGAGCGCGGGCAGCCGGGCGGTGATTTCCCCTGGCCCGTGGCCACCAGCACTTTCAGTCGGCCGAGCTTCAAAGAGATGCTCGGTGTGCCCGGGGCGGCCGAGAGATGACGCGTGTCTGCGTCAGGATCTCTTCTTTAATGAAAGAATGAAACCGTGAGCGTGTTAAACCCTCGGTTTTGGTGTTGGAGTGGGCGCGAACCTGTCTGCACGGAGAGAGGAGGGAAGCAGGTTTTATACACAAAAACATCCACGCTCAGCCACTCTTTGAGAAGCAGCTTTGTGCTCTGCCAGGCATGGACAATGCCCACTTTCTATTGCCAGTGTTAAATTGGCAACCAGCCGGCACTCCTCATTTTGCCACTTTTATCAAAGGGAGAGCTGGAAAATGCTCCCAAGCCCTGAACTGCTGGATGGGCAGCTAAAGGCATGGGAATACATCCTGGTCCTATTGAAGCCGGTGGCAAGGCTCCCGCAGATTTCAGCCATGCCAAGACTTCATCTACTGAAAGCAAAGAGGGAAAGAGCCATGAATTACAACAACACTGAGCAAAGTTTATGCACCTTTTGATGAAAAAGAGTTAGAAATCAAAGTAGAGAGCATCCCCAACACCCTGAGTGGCTGGTTTAGTGCAAGTCTATGTGCTTGCATGGCCTGATTTCCAGTGGGGGTCCTTGGATACTGCTCAGCATTTGGGTGCACCCCTGTTTCTAGCAACACCCCACACGGAGGACTCACTATTCACCTTCAGGACTTGCTTAAATGTGTTTTTTTTCCAAGAGAGATGGTCAGTCAAGACTGGTGTTGCTCTGTTATCTATGTAACTAATAACAGCTTCAGATTCCTGCCAGAGAAAGCATTAGTCTAATTCAGTAAAAGAAGTGATAAATAATGTTGATGAATAAGGGTGAAGTTGAGAATCTACTGATGTTAACTTCAGGCTTTGGAGGAGGCAATAAAATCATTTTGAAAATCATTCATCAGAGGGTAATAGTGTCAAGGATATTTTGGTGGAAAACAGCCCTTGGGTTGTTGACTCAGCAGTAAAGTTAAAGAGCAGAGGAATAAAGATTATAGTCTGGGCTGGAGTTTGGCAGGAGCATCGATAATTTTGAGCAAGGAATAAGTGATGGCAGTACATCAAATAATGAGGGTGAATGCTACCATTTGTAAAATAATTTGCTTGCATAAAGGTTAATGGATATAAAGGAGATTCATCTCGCTACAGGACAGTGGAGACTTGAATGAATTTGTGCCAGGCAAAGTCACCTCTGAGAGGAGTGAAAGCATCAGAAGAGGAATGGGTATATAAAGGAGAGGGTTAAGCCACCTCAAAGGACACATATAGAAACACCAGGAGAAGATGGTGGATGTGGTGTAGTTCTGGGAGAATACTCTGTGGCTCGCTGTCTGAAGGAGCTGCTGTGCTTTGTAGGGGTAATGGGTGAGTGGGAAAAGCAGAGCTGTGATCGGGAGAGATTACTCGCCTCTTGGAGCCTTTCAGTTTCTCTGATGAGCCAAGCACTTCCATTACGCGCTTCATCTGCACAGCTCCACTGCAATCATTCCTGTTGCACTGATTTTCCCCCATCTGAAGACCATCCCATCATTTCCTCTCTGCATGAAATGGGAGAAGAGAGTCCTGCAGACACCGATGTCATGACATGGGGTGCAGATTTTGTCTGCTGTCGTAGTGTAGTCAGACACATCAGCCTACCTGAAATGGTGCCTGCTGCATCCACTCTTAACAGTAAGCAAAAAATCAAGCCAGCTTCCCCACAACCTGATGGTAGCAGGAAATGGTTCATTTTAAGCAGAGCTTTCTGAGCCCTTGAAACAGCACAGCTCACATGGGAAATGTCAGGAAGGCTGGAGATTGACCGAGTTGTGTGAGGCTGAAAGTGGGAGGTTGCAGTTGGCAACCCCAGCAAACCTTGTTGCTGGTTTGCTAATCGCATTAGTACACCCTCACTTCCAGACTGATTCACCTGGACAGTTGCAATTTTGTTTACCGCAGTCTCTCTTTAAATGGTGGGATCTAATAATGCAGTTCTGTTCTGCAGAATCACACTAACAATGGCACAGTAAATAGAGGAGCCAAAGAATATAGAAACTCATCTCAAAACACGAAGCTGTACTTTAAAAAAGCAATAAAAATCCATCCTTGCTAATGTGAATAGAAACTTCCCGACTGACTTCTTCTCATCTGATATGCTTTTGTTCCCCATTAAAACCCATTTTGTGAATCATTTTTTCCTTTAACGTTGTTGCTTTTGACACTTGCAGGTTGTTCTCCATCCTACTCCCAACAGCCCAAAGCAATCAGAGTGGCACAAAATGACTGTTTCCAAAAACTGCCCGGATCAAGACCTGAAGATCAAGCTGGCCGTGCGAATGGATAAGCCTCAAAACATGAAACACTCTGGGTAAATATTTGTCTTGATCTGAGCTCAATTTGTTTTGAATGTGCATTAGAAAATGTCTCTTTTTTAAGATTCTGGAAGAGAAACTCTTTTTCTTCAGTTCACAGGAGTTTAAAAGATAAATATAAAAATGGCATTAGTTCAGTCATTTATAATAAACTTTCTGTATTCTTAGCATAGTCTTTTTAATGCATATCAGCCAAACAGAGCTTATATTTTAAACAGTATTCCTCAGGAAATTGCTAGGTTATTTTTTTCCTGTAAGGAAAGAATAGGTGAACTGCCTGACTCTTGCTGAGAATTGTATAATTTCCTAAGTTATTCTGTGTTTCCCTGTATTGACTTCTCAGAGCACCTTCCGCTTGAAATAAGCTCCAGTGTCATCATCATCATCTATACAGAGATACACAGCACAATTAAGTAGTGGTTGCCTGGAGCAGGTGGTTGCCTGGAGTAGGACTAATGGTCCGTAAGGTTAAAAGGGAAACCTCTCCACTTCCAGACATGAGTGTCAGAGGATCTGGGGCCAGGGGGATCCCTGACCACAACCCCTCGCTTCCACCTTCATGCCGTGCACTTGCAAATTAAGTCATCCTTGGGAAGATCTGAGGCTAATGGCTAACTTTGGCAAGGCTTTCCTCTGTTTGCTCTTCAGAGCTGAGGATGTGATAAAAAATAGAAACTGTTCAGGAAAGTCGTGTCTTATCTGCTAATGAGATCAGAGCCAATAGCCAGATATGAAGTTCAATTTTTCCACCACGATCACAGACACCAAAGGCCAGAAAGGACAGTTCATCTGTTGGATTTGTTTCCCTGAGTCCTGACTTTTCTCAGGCTTTCTTGAACTAACATTTGATTTACCAGATGATGCTTAAAACTGTGTGGTTTATAATACTCGCTTGACATCAGAACTGAGATTGTCCTTCTGGTGATGTTAGTAGCAACAGCAATAAGGACAATTTATCACCCTGTTCTTGAACTAGCCAAGGACTCAGTGCCCACATTAGCATGACTTGGAGTTTTGTGGCTTAAACCCACACCAAGAGTATGCTGGGTCTCTTCTGGCGTAAGGAACAACTAGCATAATCAAAAAAAATTTGTTTTTATTGAGACAGAACTAAAGTAATTATAAAGATACATAAAACATATTAATGCTGAATAATGTCCTTGTGTGTATTACTAGTCTGGTGCTGCCACTGTTTTTGCCAGTGTTTGTATTACAGTGTCACAGCAGCCACTTCATCACAGAGATAAATTACTAATTTTGACGTTAATTTTAAAAGTTAATTCTTTCTTTGTAGAAAACAATAAACTCGCTTCTCCTTAGAAATTATTCAGGTCACTTGTAAATCTGTAGCCAAGTGATTTCTGGGAATTCATCTTAAGCTGTTCAGCGAAATGTCTTGGTTTAGTGAGTCCAGTGTATACTGGGATCCTGGCTACTAGTTTTGATACAGTAAGTGTCCCTCTGTTTGAAAGTTCCCCTCAGCCACATGCTTTTGTGAAGGCTTAAAGCAACGTTTGGGGTTTCTCTCCCTTAATTCTTCCATTACAAATGTATTCTTCACCCATCCAACCATGTCGTAGCTATTCACTGGTGTTTAATGGCTTCTAAATTCTGAACAAGTTGTGAAAGACAAAGAGGAAGAGAGAATTAATACTGTGCTACATTAAGAGCCTGGGAGCTTTTTGTGTCACTTTCTTTACAGGTTATTTATTCAGGGTAGAAATAAATACATTCATGAATGCTGCTGAGCTTAAGTCTTGTAATTACTCCTGCTTGTGCATTAACTTCAGTTTCTAGGTGCAAAGAAAACATACTGAAAAGCAGGAGAACAACATATAGTCACTTGAGTACTGAGTTCACCTCTTCTTTTATCCTAGGTATTTATGGGCCATTGGTAAAAATGTTTGGAAGAGATGGAAGAAACGATTCTTTGTCCTGGTCCAGGTAACAAATTTAACTAGAAGTGATCTTAAATCACAACATGAAATATTTAAGTCTTTCCTCTGGCCATTTTCAGTGCTGTGTAATTGATGCTGAGCTGTGGTTCTGCGTAGGGTGTCTGTTAAGTCACGGATTTCTTTCTAAATATATACATCTTCTTGAGGATATGCCACTTGCAACCTCTAGCCATAAGTTTCCTGATGCACATGGATGCATGGTGAAATGGAGAACAAATTTTAGTGAGGAATTAATGAGATGAGGAAGAAGCCCAGTTTGTCTTGGCTGGAGGTACTTGGGTGCAAATGCTCCCTTTTGAACCTCCAGGTGGAATTTGAAGTCCATTGAAATCTGCAGAAGTTTCATCGCTGGCTACATCCAAGTCACCATATCGTTCTTGACATTTATCTTGCCTTCACATTCATTACTGGTGCCTCTCATTGTCTACAGCTCTCGTTGATCATTTTGTGATATCTTTCTTCCTTTTTCCCTTTTTTCTTCTTTTTACTTTCTGCCCTTCCAGTTTCTGTAGACCTGTGTATTTCACCATGGTTAACAATTTCAAGAAAGCAGGTAGAAGATGTCCTCTGTGACCTAAAAGGATCTGGTCGGTAGTTGGTGTGTTAGATCTTCCCTCACTTTCACAAGGGCAGCTGAAAGCACTGCATTGGCCACAGAAGTGTGGGGCCCCAGTTTGAGCAGCTCCTCCTTCACACCATCCTGATAAAGACACAGAGTCCTCTTGGGTCCATCTTTCCTTCTTTTTCGGGTTCCCCAGGGTATGTTGTCTCCAGGTATGTGAAAGCAAGACAGAGATGCTTTGATGGAATAACATGGGATCCAACTGAGATCTCATGCCAACACAGGTTCAAAGTGACCAAGTAAGATGGTGAAATCCTACTGCCAATGAAGCAGATGCTAGAGGGGGTGGGATTTCATGCATAAGTAAGAAGAGAGATGGTGTAAATCAGGTGCACCAGGGATGGAGCATGCTTGTGTGCTGGTTTTCCTGTGCTGGTAAGGGGAAGAGTCCACAGTCCATCTCCCACCTTACACAGCTGGCTTCTCTGGTCCTAAATCACCTGGTGTAAACCAGTTAGTTTATTTTGAGTTAATTATTACTCCAAGTTCAGCTGCCTCAGTAGGAAGCTTAATTGCATTCCCCATTTGTCCATCACTGACAACCTCCATAGCACTAAACTATGTGACAGACAAGAAAATCATCCTAGGGGGGTAAAAGGGATTTATGATGTACATGACACTTGTAAGTAGGAGCCTATTTGGAGACACCAGATGAGTACCTAATCCAATAACCAAGTATGATCTGCGACAGTTTAAATGCTCATTTTGTACTCCAAATAGAGTTAAAAAAAAGTTAGTGTAGAACAGCCACAGGAGTTGCTTCTCTCTGCCCAAGCAGTATATTTAGATTTAGGTAAAAATGATGGGTTTAGGATCTCTGTAGTCCATTCCTAGAGGCGTCTGGTGCATTGAAAATGCACCCTCAGTGCAGGGACTAGCCAGGTACCTGGGGAGGTAAAGGTCTTGGTGCCTTGCAGGGGAACGTCCAGTGTCTTGCAGAGCTGGACTGATGGAGGTAAATCCCAAACTGTCTCCTGGGTAAATGGCAACAGAGACTACTGTGAAGGAAAGGCCTTTGGGGAACATTATGCAGTGACCCTGTTCTTGGACAGGGACTGAGGGATTGCTTTTCTCTGCATGCTTCCTTTATTATGTTCTGAAATGAAGTTAAAAGTGCCGTGACAGTCTGTGATCACCAGTAGAACAACTAGTATTGCTTTTCTCTGAGAGACGATTCATTCCTATTAGACCAAGTTCTCAGTCCTTTTTTCCCTGTGAACAGGGATTCTCCAAAGCAGAGAATCCTCTTTTCTAACATAGGTTCTCCCATAAATAAACCTGTTGATACTGTTCTGTGCAAGGGTCCGCAGATTTGTGCACGAGTTTCCACATCTCCCTCGAGGAGCCTTCTGGACATTCTATGTGGTTGCAGTTCTCTAGTTTTCTATTGCTTTATATTCTTCAGCTTGTTGTGGAATTATAGCTCTCAGAGTTATTCCATGTTTTCTCATGTTACTAGGTCTGTATTTGTCAGTTGGCATATAAGAGCAGAATTTGGCCAGAAAAGCAATTCATTTGAATAAGATGAGCAGACTTTTGCCCCCAGAGAGTCTCTGTAGCCCACCTCAGAAATTCCAGCTGCCACTGCAGCTTCTCTGTTATGTTACCGTTTGCTCAACATTTGGTGCAATGTAAAGTGTTCTGCCGTACATCAAATATAAACAAGAAACACTCTCTATGCAGTCCCTCAGATGTAGTTTGAGCATATTGAACATGTCAGCAGGCAATAAAGATGGAATAAAAATACTTTGCTGTCCGTATGTTTGTCATTTGCTTTTCATGCAATGCAAAGGATGGGTGCTGATACGAACAGGGATTGGCAGCAAAGGTGTTGATGTCCAGGATGCTCTGAACTCTGCTAAACCACAGACAGAAAATAACCCCCGCAGGAAGGTGAGCAGGCTCCAACACATAAGGAGTGGACAAGGACCAGCCCTTCTTTCAAGGGCTCACATGTCTGCACTAGGCTCCTGCTTGCTCCAAAGTTGAGAGATGGAGTCCAAAGCGTAAAGTCTATTTGGGATATAGTGGTCTGGTCAGTCCAGGACACTGCCAAAAGGGCAAAGCTGTACATTCAGAATAACTAAACATTTCCTTTCTTATCCCTTGTCTTTATCCCTTACCCGAAGCATCTTCTATTGCAGCTCTTTCTCCTCTCCTGACCCTTGCAGATTAACCTCATCCTCCTGGTCCTGTGCCCTCCCCTGCCCCTCTTTCCCCATTTCAGGTGGACGCAGCCTCAGTTCCTTCAGTGCTATCAGGTGGTACTACTCTCCTTTCTGGTACCAGCGGTTAAGAAATTCATGATAATAAATACTTAAACTCTTCGTAACCATCTAAACAAGGCACAGAGGTGCCAAACTGCATGGGCAGCACCAAGGAGGAAGGTGTTGACGGCAGTTTGTCTCTTTTGTGTCATTGATGCCTCGCCAGTATGCACGGAGGCTTTGCCCGTGTAGTTAGAGAAGGGAGCTCTGCAGGGAGCATTTCCAGTGCTAGTTGGCTTGTGTAAGCCCTGGAAAGGAGAGGAAAGGAGCAATAGCTGCCTTGTAATTTGGGTGGAACAGTCCCTCGCACCTTCTGTGTCTGTGTAGCTGCGAGGGTTGTACAGGAGTGGAGATGATTTGTTTGGGTGTAGGGGGTGAGAGCCGGTTCCTTTGTGCCATTTCTGGAACCGGGGCTCACCTCTCCAGCACGGGTGCTGCTGGGTGGCTTCGGATCGACCCCTCGGGGAAGGTTCGTGGCACGGCACATCATGGCTGGCAGAGCTGGCACCAACGCTCCTCCAACACGCACCCCTGCGTGAAGAAAGGGGATAGTTTTCTCTTCCGAATGAATCGCAGTCCCTCTCTGCACGCTGCCCACCCTTCTCGTAGACACCCTTTGAGATGAGCAGCAGAAGAGCAGAATACTGATTAGATGTAAATTACATGGCAGAGACTCGTTACTTGCCTAATTTTAAATCCTGAGATATGCAGCGTGAAAGCGATGGCAGAATATGGCCCTGAGCTTGGATGGAAATGGTCCGCAGCATCACAAGTGAGGAAAATGCTTCGTAAAGGCAACAGTAACGCCAGTGGCAGTGGCAAGCAAAAGCAATGGAGCAATTTAGGGCAAAGTTCCCTTTGGTAACTGGTTAGGAAAGAAAACTATATCCATCACAGATGTTAGCAGTGTTTCCTAAGTTGCTGTATCAGGTGCCTGAGCACAGCATACAAATTTCAGCCAGTTTGCCAATTAGACCCTTGATCGTGCAAAAGCTGGGATTTTTGATAGCTGACAGAGCTTGTATTAATTCTTTGCAAGGTCTAATGTGCTGTACTGGCAACAACACTATTGTTGGTTCTGGTGGCTTCGCTGGCGTTGCAATAGGAAATTTCTTATAGAGATTCTTAAGGGCAAGTGAATTAATTACATTGAGATTTCAGACCGAATTTGTTCTTCTCTTGTCATAACCCCATTTCTGTGCTCTGGCAGCATATGGGAAGTAACACTCCATGGTACCTGGATGACATGTCTGCTGAGTAGCTCGAAGCAGTTTTCAACTGATTGTGTCTGATGGTGTTTGCAGAATGTTGTTGGAAGTAGATCAACTCTCTGCAGATTAAAACCAGTTGCAGTGTCTACGCCTGGATCTATTGTTCCAGTGACAGACTCCCTGGACTCATTATAATTTAGACTAACAGTGACAGTTCCTGCTTTTAGCAAAACTCAGATGACTCAGGATAAAACGGAATGAAGTAAGTGTTCACTAACTCTGAATAACCAACAGAATTTGAAAATAGTTTGGCAAAATTGCAGTATTTTACACCAGCAGCCCTAGATGGTGGTCCTCAAGTTAAGGTAAATGACCCGTAGCTGGGCCCCATAATCATATTAAATTGTGTTTTCAGTTAGACCCTCGCTGAGAGCTGGGCATACATGGTGATTTTTGAGAAACCTTGAATGTTGATGATAAATACAAAATGTTTGGGAACTGCTGGTTGAATAGGTGCCCCAGCTTATTACACCTGGCTATGGCGGGCCCTGCATGTCCCATCCACACAGGATGGCTTCCCATCACACAGTCCTGCCTGAGGAGAGCACACACACCCCTCCTGCTTGAAGGAAGAAGTTAGGACAACTGCTATGTACAATTGTTTAGGGCTGAATGGACGAGCTGAGATGTTTTCACTGTTGTTTTCACATTTGTTTCTTTAAGCTAGATCATTTCCTCTGCTCATTTGTGTCAGGAAAGGGCTTGAGAGGCAACGTACAGCTGCAACCAGAGGACAAGAGTCTCCCATCAAAGTGGAAAGCTGTATTACAGCTGGCAGTATCTTAACACAGTTTCTCTCCCTTGGGACAAACTGTGTGCTGTTAATCTAGGAAAGGTCCATTTAAGAATTTAACCCAAGTGGGGCGGTGTTATGTCAACAGTAAGAAAGGGGGAGGTGGATGACTGAGCTCGGAGTGTGAGGGACAACAATTAACAGGTTTGAGCAGGATCCTGGGGAAAGTGCTGCTCACTAGAGCCGGAGTCTCTGGTGGAAAAACAAGGACAAAGTCAGGACTGGTTAATACATATCTACTATATTCATTAATCAGTTGGATTATATAGCTGGTGACAGAATATGGTCAAGTGCCAAGAAAGTCAGATCTAATTTAGCAGCCCAGGAATAGTGGACTTTGGCATTTGTCTCCTGCTGTCTGCTTTCCTTTTCCTGAATTTCTTTGTCTTTTTCTTCTTTCTTCTCACTTTCTTTTCCTTCTGTTCTTATGTCTCAAATTATTTCTCAAAGTGTTTTCCCTTTTTTTTCAGGAAACAACCAGGGCAACCTTGGATTATTTCCCTTCTTTTAATTTTGCTCAGTTGAGCTTCCTTAGATGCTCCTTTCCTGTCCCTCATCAAGTCCCTGGATGAAATCCCAGCTGCTTTGAGAGTTTGTCCCTCACTGGGCAGAGATTTTTCCTCTGTCTTCCTTCAGTTTCCTCTCTGTATCTGTGTTTTTTCCAATTACTCAAACCATTCATCTTGCCCATCCCATCTGCTCACTCACTCTCATACTCAGCTATGGTTCGGTGTGAACTCAGCAGGCTGTAAGATTAATTTCTGCTATTAACTGTTTCACTTGTCTGGCCACTTCTAAGCTTCTACAGAAAGCAGGTTCTGTAAAGCACAATATTTTAGAGGACTGATGAAAGGCAAGCTGCAATCTCCACTTGACCCTGCAGTGCTCTTCAGCAGCAGAGAATGATTGTGACGTATCGAGCTTTCTAGAATCTGATTTTGCTGGTTTTTGCCTAACCACTGCTCATAAATGGAAGGAGCCACATTGTGCTGGTAGCCAGGGTATTGGCTTCTTTCTGACCCCACAGAGTAAATGCTTTAAGCAGCAGGATAGGACAGACAGGCTGGTATGGCAGTCCTGGAAGTCAGCAGCTCGAGTTGTTTGGGCACAGGCACTCTGCATGGCACTGTTGACATCTTTTCCAGAGGCTGTTGGTAGCCATCTTCTCTCTCCAGCTTTATCCTGGCTTGCCTCCTGCCAAGCAGGCTCTTCAACAAGCTTGAGCTTGGGCTTCAGCCTCGAGCTGAATGAGTAAAGAAGTAGGTCGTGATCCCAGATGAGCCCTGGTTCTTCACACGTTGTAGACCCACCTGTAGGTTTCTCTTTGAGGTCTCTTCTGGTAATGACGTAGAGTGGCTTCTTCCAGGAAAATCACATGAATGCTCACAGGAGAGACCAGTTGGCTTTGCCTCTGTCCCAGGATGGCTTCACTAGAGCCTACTGTCTACATCTGTCTTTTGTAACTTTTAGCACAGGAGGTATAAGCTCTGAAATGCCTACGTGTGTTTCCATATATTACTGCTGTGTTGGTGAGGTTGGCTTATTGATAAGGATAAAGAATATTTTCTTGGTCCAAAGATGAGAGAATTTATTTGTACATGAAGAAGAGCCTGAAATTCAGACCCCAGTCAGGGTCAGAGAAGAAGAAACCGAACTACTGAATGAATTTTACCTGCTGCTACGAGAGTGTACGCGAGAGGGAAAAAAACCATTAGTTGTATTAATGTTTTCAATCAATGTCAGTGTAGTTTAGCACTGACTCACTTCAGGAAGTAAATTTATCGTGCAGTCCCTGAAGTGCAGGCTGTCTAACACAGAGAAACCAAATCCTCCCCGCTGAGACGAAACCTCCAGGATCTTACTGTAAATTAAGCACGTTCAAGAGTTTCTCCAGGAGATGGCAGCAATATACTGCAAGTACCACTGAATGAACACTGCAGGAGTCGTCTGAATGTTGTGCTGTGGGGCACCAGGTTATTTTTAGATTTCTTCGTGTTAATCTTTTTAGTTTTTATGTTGCCGGTACGATGGTATGCATTCAAAGTTCATAGCATAGAATGTGCACTGGTGTGCTCCTGCTATTGGTCTGTTACTTGTCAATCTTTCCTCGGTGCTGGTAGTTTTAAGGAGGATGCAAGATGCTTAAAGCATCACTTTTAGTCTTACTCCCACAAACGTGTTAATGATAGGGTTTATTCTTAGGTGGCTTTTGGAGCTGTTCCTGGAGGAAGGCACGGTGCAGGCAGGGCTGCTGAGAGCAGGCTGGCAGCTAGCAGAAGCCCATAGAGGGCAGCAATATACCGAGCGCCGGCTGGGAGATGCTACACCAAAAGACGGGTCCCCTGACTTAAATAAATGACATTTTATTAGCAATACGTACCACCAAAATAGGTGCCGTGTGTGTATTTCTAGCTGAGCCATTTGTCTGGAGTATGAAGGCAAAATCCCCCAGCCCAGCCCCTCGCCCGTCTTTCAGGACCTCTCCCGATTTCCAAAAAATGACGAGCACGATCCATTGCCACCCACCAGAGTTTTAAAGTTTCTTCCAGAGGTCAAGGAAACGTCCAGACTAATAAAATTACGTCAGGCGTCCAGAATGTGACACAACCTTAAAAAGTCATTTGAAATCATTTGACAGTAAATTTCCCCGTGAGTTCCTAGCCCGGGGCACGGAGAATCCTCTCTCTCCTCCTCTCTCCTCCCTGGACGAGCTTCTCTCCGACCATCCAGATTGCAGCATGCCGGGTAGGCGCGGGGTCTTGATGCGGCCTGATGGCCTCCTAAAGGCGATGCGGGAGCCTGGCAGAGCCCCCGCAGCTGAGTCGGCTTCCGTCAAGAGCTTGACATTGAATGTATCGTGTCATGCAGATGGTACCTCAGAGGAGTGAGAGCTGCCATTTACAGCACTGATGACAACAACTGCCGAGATCAGTGGGATCTTAAGATTGCTTTAATATGACTGGCACCTAGCAATTTAGCTCACATTGTTTGTGACAGGGTGTCACTCTTGCACTTGTCTGGGGATGAATGATAAGAGGGTTTTAAAGCGCGGAGCTTCCTCTTTGGGAGGAAATTAAACCGCTGTATGTAGTGATGCAGAGAATTAGATGCCTGCCCCAGCGGGGTGCATTAAGAGAGAGAGCTTTGCAAATGCCTGGCCAAAAGTTTAGCATGTCTCGGGTGGGCAATGACCGTCAAAATTACCCCACCACCCCCAGTCCCCGGGAACACGCCGCCGGCGGGTGGCATTTGTTAGTGCTTTGGATTGCCTTGTGGTGATCGCCCGGTGCCATCTTAGCTTTGTGGTTTTCTTCAGGTTAGTCAATATACATTTGCTATGTGCAGCTACCGGGAGAAAAAAGCTGAACCTCAGGAGCTGCTGCAACTCGACGGATACACTGTGGACTACACCGACCCGCAGCCAGGTACGGGGACCAGCGGCTGGATGCTGCTGGGCCAGCAGGTGCCCGTGGCCGCCACGCTGCCTGTGGTCCCAAACGGGAGTCCTCCCTCTCTCTCTCCCCCTGCTTTGCAGCTGAACTGCCATCAGCGTTATTATAAATATGTTTGTGTTTAGACTGATCGTTAGCTGTGCGTGACTTTACTATAAATAGATCTAAGGAATTGAGCTGGGAGTTACACCAGAGGAGGGAAAGACTCATCTTCTCTGGGGAGCCAAAGTGAATTAGACACTTAAATCCCGATGAAATTTGATTGTGAACGGGATGCTCAAATTGGGTAATAATTCTAACCCATGCCTTCAGGTTACATTCCCTAAATAAAAGGTTAGCAGCTATGCCTGTCTTTATTGTAGAAAATAGTTATGGGACCAACCCAATGTTTTTGCCTGCCCCGTTTTCTCTCTGATGGATGTGAGTGGAAAGGAGAGGGGCAGAAACCCCCCTGGTACCTGGAAGTGCCTATTGTGTACATGGTGCTAAGACCCTTCTTCAAATGGAGGAGCACCACATTTCTTTTCTTTCAGTGGGGTGACACATTGATTGTGGTGATCCCCACCGTGTCCCGCATAATGGTATCCCCAGAGGAGATGAAGAAAGACATGGTAGGTTGGTTCTGATGTTAGGGAGATGGGAAGACAGGTGCCAAATCAAGGTAAAGACAGAAACAAGCACATCAGCCAGCACTTTTTGTGCAGTGTGAGCACTGCTGTACTCACTCTAATGGGAAGCCTCTCACCACGTGCCCTCAAAACTCATTGTTAATGGGGCTTCAGCAAGTACAACCCCCACGGAACCTGCACAGGCAGGGCTGTAGGCAAGAGAAGCAATTACTCCAAGTGCATTGGGGCATGTTTTAGTAATTGTGGTTCAGGGTGCTACCTGGGGACCTGGTGGGCTCTCTCACAGGTGAGTTTGGGGCAGGTGAGGAGACTGAGCCCAGCCAGGAGCCAGGGACTGCAGAGGGCTGGCTGGGGACACCCAGGGTGATGATGGGTTGGGAAGCCTGGGGAGATCCTCTTGCTGGCCTCAAAGTCTGTGAAACTCCCTTGTCGCTTCCTCTCCTGTCAGGTTTGGAGGGCGGCAGAGCATTCTTCAACGCTGTGAAGGAAGGAGACACGGTGATTTTTGCAAGTGACGATGAGCAGGACCGTATCCTGTGGGTCCAAGCCATGTACCGAGCCACCGGCCAGTCTCACAAACCTGTGCCGCCTACCCAAGTGCAAAAGCTAAATGCTAAAGGAGGAAATGTACCCCAGCTAGACGCCCCAATCTCTCAATTTTGTAAGTAAATAAGTTCTCCTAGAGAGCAGAAGTCTTTGATAGAAAGATTTTCTGCACTGATGTCAATCAGTATTCACACACGTGTTTCTGACTCCAAAATGAGAATTTTTTTCATGACCATTAAGCTGCTTTTTATGTCCGTGGATCCAGAAGCAGTTAACCTGTGTGTTCAGCACAACCAAACCCAAGAAACAAAATTCCTTGGGGAACTTGTCAATGAGTATTTTAAAGTGCAATACTTGATGGAGGAGAGACTGGGATCTGAGAGCCCGAGACCCAGCTTGCTTTCTGCAGACACGCGTTTTACCCACACACAATAAACTGCACACCCAGATCAGAGCGATTCATTAGCGCCATTAGCTGTCTATCAAACGCATCACGTGCTCAGGACTACAGGTGCAAATCTCACAAGTATGAAATGCACACACAAAAAGAGGTCTCCTGTTGAATATTCAACTGTAGGAAAACATATGGTATTTTTAACAGGTTGCTTTGCAGGCCAGTTAGATGTGAATTTAAAGCAATCATCTTTTAAGTCGTAGCTATGCTGCATGTCCTGTGCAGTTATACCCAGTTTGCTTAATTTGAAATTTAGAGCAATTTCTTTTGTCTTGCAAATGTAATTGCAACTTTACAAAATGTAAATGTGATTATAAACCAGACAAATGCCTCCTCGCTCATTTTTCTTGACAGTCTCGATCACACGTCTCGAGCCTTTTTATTACGCAACATATAGCAGTTCTTCCTAGACTCAGGAAAATCTAAGAATTAGTGTCATTAAATATAAGTAAAATGAGGAAAAGTGATAAATATTAGCAATTTTTTTCTAATTAAAACAGATCTTAGCAATTTAAATAGTCTCTGTTAAGCTGTTGTGGAGTATTTTGTTGTAAGGAACTCTGCCCCTTGCTTATCAATATCATTTGACCACCGTATTGGTTTAACCTTTTTACATCAGTATTTATAGAAGACAAGAATGTAAGACATAACAGCTGTACAATCAATGTTATAACCTCTGCTTGTTGCTTTTTGTTTTCTTTCTTTTTTTGTATCCTCCACATGCCTACATATTTTCACCTCCCTTTTGCCTGGCCTTGCTGCTTCTGTGAGCGAGCCGTAGCGTGATGCAGCGTGGGAAATGCATAGTATTTTCATTTCAGTGGCCTTCATCCTCCTCATCCCAGTCAGGTCACTGGCTTTGGGGGTGCAAGGTGTAAAGGATCGTGGTCAGGAAGGAAGGACACCCCTTAGAAAGCAAAACAGGAGGTCAGAATTGGCTGTAGGACGGTTTACTGGCTGTGATTAGCTTCTAGATCTGGCTGAGTTATGCTGACCCGAGAGCACTCCCAGGGATTGTATGTCCCTCTGCCCAGAAGGTTTAGTCAAAGAGTTCTTGGAAATAGCAGCCTCAGGTCCTTCTGCTGCTGTTTTACATGCTAGAAGTCCTCAAAGTGGGAATATTTTGGGATTCCCAAAGTGGGAGCAGAGAGATGCTGGTTGTGGCTCCCTCCCCTAAGAAGCAATGCGGAAGGATACTCAGCTGTGTGCTGTGTGCTTGTTAAAAAAAGGATGCAACTCCTGCTCATCCCAGCATGATCCCTGTCGATTAGGATGAGGGCAGTGAGAGAACATCAAACTGGGAAAGCCCTCCAGTCTTCTCCCATCCCTGCAGACATCTGGTCTGGAGAATTTTTCTGTTGGGTAAATTCCTGATGTTTACAGAGTTTTCACTTTGCCAGATGACTATGCAGGGGGTCAAGTGAAGGGTCCCTTCCCCAGACACATCGTAATTGCCTGGCAGCAGCTGGAGCAAAGTCTGCCAGGAGTTCGGGAAGGGAAAGGGTATGCTCAGGGCCGTTGACCTTCAGGTGTGTTGTTGCCCCCATGCAGAGCCCTGCTTAGGTTACTGGGATGGAGAAGGGGCAGCTGGTTTGTCCTAATCCTTACCAGGGAGTAGCGAAGTGGGTGACTGAGCCCAGGAGTCTTCTCTGCACCTAAACACAGCCCAGCACGCCCACCAGAGACTTCTGCTTCTTGTGGTCCTGCAGACCTGTTCCAGCCTGACTGTGCCCAGACCTATAGAAATGCCACAGGTTTGAGCTTCCTTTTTTCCATCTCACTTGCCCTGCCAGAAGGCAGGGATCCTGGAGCCCATAAGGCATCTGAGGGAGTCAGGATCTGACCTCAGTTTTTCCCACTTGTTCTCATGCTCCAAATCAGTTGGCTTTTTATATGCCATCACCCTCTTTCCATCCACAATGTCTTTTCCCCATAAACTGGGCAGCTTCAGGCTCCCCTTTTTCCTGCAGGCGCTGGGAAACCCTTTCCGTTGTGTGGTGCCCAAGCATGGAAGGGGGAAGTCAGCTCCTCAGTCTGATGATGACTTGCTATTTCACCATCCTCTGGGCTAGTGTGTTTTGTTCTCAGTCTTCCTTCCTCCTCCTCCTCCTTCTCCCTTGGGTCTAGATCCCTCTGAAAGCTCTTGGTGCATGGGACCTTCAACCTGAAAGAGGAGGAGGGCAGCAGGCCATAGTACACCTTCATCTCAACAGCAAAGGCTCCTCATTTTTCATATTTCAAGACTTTTACATGGCAATGCTCATTGCAAAAGTCATTGGGAGCAGCAATGGAATAATCAGAAGCAGAAGTGAGCCATGCATGCCACACACGAGGGCTTATCAGGACTTTTAAATGCACAAATACGTATCTCAGCTCCTTCAGTTTTGAAATTCAAATATATCAAGTATTGCATTTTTAAAAGGGTCTTGGTTTGTTATTGGGTTTTTTGGCTTGGGTTTTTTGCTTTGGGTTTTGTATTATTTTTTTTTTTGCCTGCAGAAAGGTAAGGACTTTTGCGAGATGTTTTATTCTCGTACATTTATCTTTATACCTGTCGTATTTTTTGTGCTTATTAGAGGCTATGGTGAATGAGGATGTGCAAAGAAGTAAATGTTAAGCCATTTGACGAGTAACTGTTGTTATAGCTTTCATGTTGTAGCAGCCCGAGATGGCACATGCACATGCATGCACTTGCAGAGAAAATCCAGCCCCTCCGCTCCTGAGATGGAGCTGTCTGTTAAACAGAAACCTGAGAAGAACATATTTTGCTGTCGGGGAAACTTGGGAGAAATAGCGAATCCGTTCGGTTCCCGCCTCTTCTGACTTAGTAAACACAAACTTCAGCAACACTCAAATTCTCACCCGCAGTTCGATCGCAGCTCTTGACCTGGAAGTAAACAGACAGCTCCCAACCAGGGTGGAGTTTATTTCATTTGCAATTTAAGTACTGAAAAAAATAGATCCTGCTATTCCTTAATTTTTTGTATGACTCTTACAATCCCTTTTATGTGGGTGAACAATACCTGTTAGAGTGAAAAGTTTTGCTTTTTTTTATTTTGCTACAGTTTAAAAGAAAAACTCCATTCACGCAAAGCTGTGCTTTTCTCCAATGTTTGCATTATAAAAGAAAAAACCCAAAATTGTTCTTGTTTACTGTTGAAATCATGCACAGTATTGTAGTCAATAATGCTGCCAATACATATTACACCTTTTTGGCAATATTTAAGCTTCATAAAAGTGGTCACTTGTCTGAAAGCACCAATCTTTGTTCGTTCTGTGTTAGTGATGCATCAAACAAAATTCCCAAACATGCTCAACGTTCTTTTTTTTTTTTTTCTTTAAACTCTTTTCTTTTTAACATGAAAGATTGGTCTATACTTGTTTTACGTATCACTTGTGGCTATATTTCATTTTTTAATGTCTGTTTATCTTTAATGGCTGTTAATCACACCATATACAAAGAGTTGGTTGTTTTGAGAATTTGTAATGATTTGTTTCCCCATAATAAGTAGCAAGGTTTATTGAGCTGCTTAAGAAATTTTCAGCTGTAAGTGGTTTGTTTTTTTTTTTTTTTGGTTGGTTTGATTTTCTTTAAGTTTCTTTTTCATTCTTTGCTTGAACCCAAATACTTAGCTGCTAGGTTAGGGTTCCTGTCTGCTTTCCTGAGCCTTGTTGCTAGTCTTTATGTTATTCTGGTTTGTTCCTTCTTACCCTGCTAACTTCTAGCTGGACTCAAGGGTAAGTGCTTCCCTGTAGCTAGCACAGCTCAGATAATCAGACTAGATTATCTGACATATGCAATGTGCTTTTTTTTCTCTTAAATCTTTCTCATGTTTAGATTTTGTAGTACAAACTTTCCATGTTATTTTCCTGAATTGAGGTTTGAACTGTAAGTTTCCATACTGAAATTAGGATGCATGTGATGTTTGCATAATTGCCTTCTCTCCCTGGCTTTCACATTGGCATCAAGTGATCCTCTTAGTAAAGCCAATCATTAACATTTCTATTTTTCATTCCAAGATGTAAATATTAATTAACATCACAATAAAACTGTAAATAATACCTTCTTTTATTTCATGGAATTTACATCTAGTTGACTGCTTCCTGCCTGAAAACAGATCATTTTGCACTCTGACAATATCCTTTCTCTCTGTGCCGATGATTAGCTTGGTGCTGTGCACCAGTGTGCGGGGCTAACTGTGGACACCTCAAAGCCTAGAAAGGTAGGACAGGAGACCCAGAGAGACCTAGATGAGGTGCAGGACTTCATAGGAGCCCCCCCACCCTCCAAAAAAAACCCCTCTGCACAAGCCTGAGTCCTTGAGATTTCATAGTTCCCTCTCCCGTAAACTCGGTAGGGAATGATTTTGGCAGCAAGCAGCAGCTCTCTGGGTCACCCTGGGTTTAGAGATGCTGACCCACTCCAAATTAAATACATTAGTCACGGAGGGGTGCTGCTGTTCCCCCAAATTATCATAAATTAATATTTTAACACGGGTCTCAGTCAGCAATCAAAGCAATGCTTGCCAAAGAATAAGCCGGTGGAATTATTATTTTACTTTTTCCCACTGGAATACTTACCTAAAAGATAAAAGCCCAAACTTGTGCTGTAGGAGAGCTTCTACTTAGTCTTTGTTCAGTCTTAAATACACCTGGTACAAATCCTTTATTGGTGTTAAAATCTGCTTCTCTAATACTTGGTGAGTGCCTGCTTTCCTTAGGAGGGAATAGCATCAGTGGGTCACGAGAGCTGGCAAATATGTATCCAGAGTATCTGAATGCAATTATGAGAAGGAACAGGCGGTGTCATCCCTCCTGGCCATCAAACAAGATTCCTTTTTTCCTTCTTCCTCTTTTTGTTTCTGTTTTCTTCCTTTTTCTTTTTTTCTCCTGTGTGTGAGTATGTGCGTGTGTGCATAAATATACCCCTGGGTAGCAGGCAGAATTCCTTCTCAGCAGACACTTTCTTTTTTCTTTCTTTTGTTTTGTTTTCTAAATGTTTGGATTTCCAAAGAGGATTTCTTATCAGACTTTACCACCAAAAAAAAAAAAAAAAGAAGTTTAATTTGATGGAAAACCAGATTTTTGCCACTTTGAAAGAAAGAAAGAAAGAGTGAATGAATGAATGAACTTGGGTCTGGCAACATTACATGTATTTGCACTACAATGCATTGCTATCCTATTAGATTATTAGTTTTGTGCTTTAATTGCTTTATTTTTTTAGATAGTTAGCGATATCATGAGAACGCTGCTGTGTCTTCTGTATTGTCAACTTGCAGATGCTTCATTGCAGGAATGCAGAATTAAAATGTTAATTCAGTTCTCACATAACTTGCATGAATTTAAAACTAGCCTGTAAATCACTTCTGTGTGCTTTAAGAAGCGTGGGCCTCTAACTTACAAAATACAAATTCACAGGTTTCAGCAGTCATCCAATTCAAAATATTTTTAAATAGTTATAAAAATGCTGTGAAACAATGCCTTATATTATAAATAGCTGTTCTAAGACAATGTTTTTAACTTGCCACGCAAGGAATTATGTAAGTGCCTACTACAAATTCTTATTCATATAATTACTGAACATTAGATGACTTGGATTTCAATTCAGTTCCTAGTGTGTCTGGTGATTTACAGCAACATTCATAATCATTTATTAAAATTGTAACTCAAGCAGAAAAGAATTTATTTGCAGCAGGGGAAAAGCCATAAAACACAGGAATAAACAGGCGATTCAATTTAAAACTGTCTTCTAACATGGAATAATATAGAAAAAAAAGAAAAAAGAAAAAAAAAAAAACCAAAAACCAAAAAAAGAGCTTGTAGGTCTCCAGCTGAGAGGCGAGTTCAGCCTGTGCAGCAGCCGCAGCTCGGAGGTTTGCAGAGCCCCAGATACACACACATACACAAACATACACGTATGTACACACACACACATGTATGAACACACACATACACAAACACACACGTATGTACACACACACACATCACTTTTCAGAAGTGGCAATGCCCTAGTGCACGGCAAGGAGGGGACTTGGGAAGTCACCAGCCGGCACTGCCAGCAGCTCGCTCACAAACAGCCTGGCATTTTACATCCTGGTACAGGGGGAGGGACAGGGGGCTTCCCCCCTCCAAGAACACTGATATTTGCTGGTGAAGCCTCTCACTCCACACGGCCAAACAAACCGAGGTTTCTAGGTGCTTTTCCCGGGTATTTCTTTACCCAAGCATCTCCGTTGGCTCTGCTCGAGCAGGGACATCAGGAGGGGACCCGGCCACCGTGCATTGCCCTCCCGCTGCCGTGCGTTGCTGGGCTGGAGAAAACTTCTCCCTCTTTGCCCGGCGAGGCCAGCAAAGAGTTTTCTAGAAATATCTGTAAATGAATAGCTGCCATCAATCATTGTCATTCCTTTATTTCATGTCTCCTGATGAGGTTGACTAGTGTCATTGTTTGTTACTGTCCAAACCACATCTTCATTCTTGTAATGTCAAGCAGATATGACAAGCACACATTTTCCAGATGAGTAAGACACAAAGTCACCTTTTAATTTACAGTTGTTTGGGTTTTTTTGTTTGTTGGTTTTGTTGTTGGTTTTTTTTTTAATAAGCAAACGTGTCGTAAAATTTACTGGATGTTCAGTTGCCTTTGGTACTAAAACAAAGTCACTCATTAATGAAAAGAAATAAATCCGGAGTAAGAAATTCTTACAATAAAATGGCTACCTAAAGCCTTTTATAACAAGAATTCTTTTATGGAGCTTGTCCCCCGCTATTAACTTCACTGCTCTCAGAGCAAAATCTGCCAAAATTATTGCTGGAGCAAAAGAAATGCAGAGGGCAGGGAAATGCTTTTAAAATAAAAGAGAACGAGAGATTTGACTGTTTTGTCTCTTCCTTTTTAAATAACAGTTAGATAAAGAGAAATACAGCCCTCAGAGGACCGAATGGTGGGACAGTCCTTTGGTTTTCGTTGTTGTTGTTGTTGTTGTTGTTGTTGTTGAAATCTTTGTGTTCCTGACACCGTCAGATTTTTAAGACTCTGATTTCAAACACTTGTAGGGAGTGTGCGTGTGACAGGGGGCTAGTCAATGGAGTCAGAAGAAAATGCAAACTGGATAAAAACGGCACAAAATAAACCCGGCAGTATTAATAAAAAAGAGCGTAATGTAGGTGAGCAAGTGTGATATAAAAGGCCAGAGTCTGCAGTTTTCCAGAAGAAAGGCTCGGGGAGCCTGTGCTGCCAATTTACCTCCGCTGGCAGCCTCCCTCCCAAGACCACCATCGAACACCTTTCAGCTGCACTTGGCTGCAGCTTGGCTAAATATGTAAGATAACTTTTGTGGGCCTGCAGCAGCATTTTGGCAGGGGCCCCGAACAAAGAAAGCACCAGCGAGCTTGGCACGGCACCTTGGGAAGGGATTGTAAATTACTGGAGCATCATATAACTTTCTTTCTTTGGCTTCTCCTTTCTTTTTAGCTAGAATAACAGAGCAGGGTCAAAAAAGCAACCGTATTTGACTGAAACAATTAATTTAAAGTACTTGCAATTAGCTGTACAGTTTGGCTGTGAATATTAGCCGTTCTCAATTTGTACTTGTTTAAAATCTCATTCAAACTGTACAAGCCATTTTGAGAGAGGATAGATTATATATAAAACTTCATATGCGGATGTCAGCAGTATTTTAAATCTCAGATCAACTCTCTAGAGCAGAGGTATAATATATTTAGATCTATGCTTTTCTTTTTGTATTGCCTAGGAAGTTTAATACTTTTGGTATAATTTGACTCCTAAATTTCATCTTTAAAAGCGAGTCCATTGGAAAAATCAAAATGCAGAAATTACAAGTTGTATGGCATGTTTATTTTCTAACAATTAATTAATGGAAAGTGAGTTTGGTGTAGGATGGTCCTTTTTATTCTGCTCCTTGTTATTCTTGAGAATTTTAAGCATCTCGCCCAGAGCAGGTATTCCACTTAAGGGAAGTATGCGTGTGTATTGCCATTCTCCAAAGACACCTCCAGTTCACCCCATGCCACCCTTATCCCCTGGGAGGGTGATGTGCACCCACCAAGCCCCACACTCTCTTGGGCAAAATGGTTTGACCATGCAAGAACCACTGCAGGGAGAGCTGCAGCTGGTCATCTTCCTGCCTGTGGCACAAAACCACATTTTAAACCACTGACCAAGCAGAAGTTGTGTGCTTCATAATTTTTTTTAGTCACTGAAGCTCATGCTTCAGTGGCTGATGCCTTTCTCTTCAGGTGGTTTTTCTAAGATGTGGAGATTTGGGGCAAATGGTCTTTTGAACAAGCACCCAATAGGATGCATGGTAAGGTGTGGCTTCAAAGTGATTAATGAAAGGAAAATTGCCCCTGTTTATAGACAGTCCTGAAGGCCTTTTAGTCACTGTGTCCATTCCCAGTCTTGGCAGGGAACTGTCTGTGCCCCTGCCTGGGGCAAGGAGATCTTCAAAAGCCCTGGATAGACCCTCAGTTCCATGGAAGCCAACAGAGCTTCAGTTGGTTCACACCAACAAAGGTCTGCTCTATTCCCACCTCCTTCAGAGAACATAAAGTGAGGAAAAGCTTATTAGTTTGGAGTACAAAATATTCATTTCAAACACGCTTTCTAGCACATCTGCTGAAAAGGGTTCACCAGCTAAAGGGCTAGAGGACTCTTCAAATTTCCAGCTGATTTACTCAGCTCTCGGAGCCTCGTTGGCTGAGCAGGAGGATTGACAGTGTATCAGGGCTCCTAATTGAAAAGTAATAAAATCTCTGAGCGAAGCTGGCAAATGAAGGCCTCCAGCCAATTTGTCAGCTTGCAGTCAACTCCGAGGAGCCGGGCAGAGCAGCAAGCCATTAAAAATAGGCTGATAATATCTGTTAAAACATTTTGTGGGCACTGAGGATGGAATGGAAAAGAGCATAGACAAACTCTTTGGGAGTGAACTCGATCAAATCGATCTTGGCCCACGGGGACAGAGACAACAGGGCAGAAAGCTGTCAAAAAAGACTGGGGCCATCCTGTGCCATGAGCCCCAGGGTGGGGTGGGTTTCACATCCCACCCCCAGGGATGCCGGAGAGATGCTGTGGAGGTGATGCTCGTCAGGGAGGTTGTCCCCATATCCCAAGCCAGCCCTCACGCTGCCAAGTTGCTTGGCACCAGAGGTGGCTTCTTCTGTCCCCATGGCTGAACACACGGAGCCACCAATGGAGGTGGAGGAGGGGTTTGGGACCAGGGATGGAGGCAGGGGGAAGGAAGCAGGACCCCCAAAAGCAGGGAGCGGACCCTCCAAAATTAACCAGCTTTAGTAAAAAAAAATCAGTGTTTATTCAGCAGGGTTTTAATGAGGAAAATTGCCAGCTACTGCTGAATTAAGTATTGCTAGCAGCTAATTGAAATGTTACATGTTTTAATTTGTCTGATTTCTTTCCAGTGGGTGATGTTATTTATATAGTTTGTATATAGCTAACGACAGACTATACAGAAAATACAAAAATTGCTTTCACTGATCAGTAAAATCTGAGAGCACAGACATGAACAAGGCATTTAGGAAGACATGCCATTCTTCACAGCTTAATGTTAAATAGTAAAACACATATAAGAGAACACTGTCTCATTATCATTTAAAGCTCTTTTTATTTATTGTATTTATTTTTTTTTAATTAAGAATTTGTGTTTCTTCTGGTAAAGAGGGATTTTGTTTTAAAACAAATACAGTTTCCATATACTCCTATTGCGGAAAACTGCATTTTTGTGTCCTTTCAGCCACATTGTTTCAAGGCCACCCAGTTCCCCTAGGAGGCTATAAACAGGGGAAGGATTTAAATCCTATTCTCTTTGTTGAGGGTTTGGCAAGAGCCCATATAGTAGGAAGCTGAGCCCGGACAAAACGGAGTGAAAGGTGTCCTTTAATTCCCCGGCCGCTGGTAGAACAAAGCCTGCTCCCAGCGGGGTCCCGGCTGGCCGCACCCAGGCCGGCTTGGCGGCTTCATTTCAACTGCTGAATTCGGTGTATTTCTGGTTAACCGTGTTGAGATTAATTAATTAGCCCCTAGGAGTTAGTGCCTGTAAACGTCACCCAAAGCGGAGAAGTGTGAATACGTTAAGGCTGTTAATTCAACCCAAAAATGGCAGCTCGTGATGCAGGCGGGGGAAATTCAGTCCCTCCGTGGGGATGACTGGCAGCTCCGCCGCACTATCGGGTTACTGCCTCGGTGACAACAAACTACATCTCCATTTAACTTCTTAGCGATGCCTAAAAGAGCAGCTTTTTATTTTGGTGAGGTAGCATTTAAAGTTGCCATTAGGAAAAAAAAAAAAAATTGCCGTGGGGAGACAAACATTGGCATTTGGATAAAGAACAACGTAACTGGTCTGCTACCTAGAAAACCTAGTAAATGTAGAGAAAAATGCTACAGCTGTAACTTCATTAGAATGGCAGAATCTATTATAATTAACCGCAACTACCTAAATAGGAGCTAATTTACTGATGTCAGCCAAAATTCTGTTAACTCAGAGCGTATTGTAAGATACAGAGAAAGTTCGTGGGTTTGTGTTCTAGTTTTAAGTACAGAATAAATGCACTATAATGAGCAGTTGACAAGATGTTAATTCTAAAATCTTTTGCCTAAATGCAATAAGACAGTCCATAACTGATGCAAGTTGACAATGGGAGGTGAAAAGTGTACTGTATAGCCTGCAAAGAGAAAAAGTTAATGGCAATGTAGGAAAGAGGAGATATTTAGCTTTCATGCTTCATACTGTATATTTTTTTCTGTTGTATTTGTCAACTAAAATGTCTTATATCTCTCTAAATGGTGTCTTTCTCTATATGTATAAATGAACAGATGCAGATAGAGCTCAAAAGCATGGCATGGATGAATTTATCTCTTCCAATCCCTGTAACTTTGACCACGCTTCACTCTTTGAGATGGTTCAGCGCCTCACTTTGGACCACAGACTTAATGATTCCTATTCTTGTCTGGCAAGTATATTCTTTGGTCTCTAGTGATATAAACATCGAGCAGCAAAGTCAAAGCTAGTGCGAGTTGGGGCTAATCCCCCTGTTGCTGGAAGATTGACTTCTGTTTACACCAGGTTTGAATTTGGCCCAGAGGTGTTTTCTTTTGAGCGGCTACCTGCAGCGAGCTGACTGCTGTTCTTCTCCAGTTGCACTGTCTTTACCATTTCTGTTTGCAATGCTTAAAATGTTTCTTCCTGCAAAGACAAACACCAGTGTGGGGATGTGGAGTAGAGAGCAGTGTTTTGCAGCCTCCTGCACTGCCTTCCAGAGTCTTCTGGATGAAAGAACAGGGGAAAGATGATGGTCTGATACCACCTCCCATGTCAATGGAGTCCCACCAGGAATAACTGTGGCCCAGCTTTGTGTCTCTTCATGGGCAGGGATCCCAAGCAGGTAACAGGTGGGACTAGGTGGATAACTGCAGTGATGCTGCAGTGTGTCCATGGCTAATGTAGTCGCATGCCCATCCTGATGGTTCTCATGAGCAGAGGTTGCAGCTCTCAGCCCACTGCTGTGTAACATGGTCAGTGGCTCTGAGATGCTCCAGGACAACTTGTAGATTTTGGCTGGGGTGCAGTGCTTGGGGGCTCTCAGGTACTGTGAGGGTTTAAATGACAAATAACCTTTAACAATACAATTTGAACGATTAATTTTTAGCAGTTTCAGTGCTTCAGAGGAAGAGGCTCTTAGCTTTTTTAGAAAACAACAAGATGAAGTCTTTCTTGACAGATCTAAAGTGAAGGTCCTGTCCTGAATATGGCATGGGACAGATCCTGACCTGCCACCTTCCTAGCGTTGCACAGAAATCTCCACATTGGGGTGTCATTGTGGGCTTCTTCAGCAGAAGGACCACCCCATGCCCATAGCCTTCCATCTTTGGCCACCTGTGCAGTCCATGGAGCTGGGTCTCTTGAGTGGCTTGCTGTTAAAAGCAGCAACCTGGGAGCACAACTAAGCAGTTGGCAGTGAGGCTGTCAATCTCAAATCCTGTCCTCCACGTCCCCTTCCACCATGGTGCTCTTCTCATCTGCTCTGCTCCTTGCACCGCACACAAGGGCTTGTCTCCTCAGAAAGGTAAAGACCCAGTAAATGCCATTAGTGGTAGTGAGTTGTCACCTTCCTGATGAGAGGCAGGGCTAGGAGGAACAGTTGTGGATGTCCCCTGAGGTAAGGATGGGGTAGGACAAGGCTGTAATGTGTACTTTACTTGTAGATACCCAAGTGGTACAAGCAGCTTTGGTGGGAGCATTGTCAGACCTGCAGCAGGTTTCTCACCAGCTCCATTGAGGTCTTTGCTCCAGCAGGCAGTGAATTTGGCATGCAGCTTCTGCTCCCCACGCATGGCTGACCCTAGGAAGACCATCCCCATCCATGCATGTCTGACAGGTTGGCTTGCAGCTGGTTTGTCTCTGTGCAGTCCCAGGCCTGGTGAGAGAGCTGTGGCCGTTGAATTAAATTCATGGAGAGGTTCAAGGCTATCACTGAAAATGATTAACAATATTTCTCTTCAAGAAAGCAACCAGCCATACTTCTGCTTGTTATTGAGATGTTTAGGCCCTTGCTAGAAGCTACTGGACTGGTGGAGCTCCCTTCAGAACCAAGACTTGCACATCTTTGGAGCAGAACATCACCAATTAACCATCTTCTTTCAAATCATCCATTGCAGAGTATTATGAAGAAGAGCATAATGGGCTGTGTTCTCCTACACTTGGATTTCAAATGCTTCTTTACTTATTTAAATATGGGTTTGTCCTGATTATGGTGTAAAAAACAAAAAAAAAAGACTGACCTCAAAAGGTCAGTTGAGTTCAACTGCAAAGAGCTCCCATTGCTGCTGATATGTCTGTGGGACATTGGTGATGCCACTGCCCTGGCTGGCCAAGAGGAGCTGAGAGCCCGTGGTAAGCCTGCTCTGTCCACTCTTTGTGCCTCTGGGCAGTTGTTATTCTTCCTACAGGACATTTCCATGCAAGGTCCCGCAGAATTTTGCCTCGTCACACCTCGTCTTGTTTTCAAGCATGGATGTGGAGGTGCCAGGGAAGACTTACCCAGACACGGTGGCTTACCCTGACATCGAGGATGACCCTACGTTGCCTCCTTTCCATGGAACCAGGTTCAACAACGTTACTGGGAGCCCACTCGCTGGCTGAGCCAGGCTTCCCTATGAAAACAAACAGGCTGTGTGACTCATCTCAGCTATGGCAGAAGGGATGTTTGCTGGCAGAGAGCACCGAGCTGGGGAAGGGGAAGAACGTTGTCTGCAGAGCTTGCGGAGGGCTCCTGTCCATTGTCCACAAACCGGTAGCACAGTCAGATTCACAGCTCTTTCTGCACCTTTGGGAAGAGTATGCAACTCTTCCAGCTTAGTATGGACCCTTACGCACACGTGGGTCTTCATTCCTTTCATTTGGACATGTGCATTGCCTCTGAGACTGTCCTTCAACTCTTCCCACCCACTGCTGGCATTGGCTTGTGCAGCCGGGTCCCTGCTGGAGCTGTATTGCCCATGATGTATGTATCAACATTCCTGGGAGTCACATAATACAGGATGGCATGTACGGAGGAAAGGTGGTCTTCCAGAGTGCCCAGCCTAGCTGAGGTGATGTGAAGGAGTCAAGTTAAAAAGGTTCATGAAGCAGACCACCAAAATGAAATTCTTTTGGTTTTCCAAATATGGGAAAATTCAGCTACTGAAAAGCGGAAACTTTCCCTCAAAAATTCTGGTTTTTGCAAAGGCTGCATTTTCCATTAGAAAAATTGCCAGTTTTTCACCAACCCTGATCAAGCCTTGCTTTACCCAGCTCCAAAGCTCCCATTGTGCTCCCCGCTGGCGCTTGGGACACATGTCCCCTTCTCGGTGTAGTTCAGCTTGTTGAACACGGTCAGTTGAGCTCCCGGTGCTCTGTGGCCTTCTTCCATTGTCCCCTCCAGTTTCTTCATTGCATTGAAGACCATCTGGGAGCCACACTGAGTTACACCTAGCCGTGTTGGGGTGAGACACCCCGTGTGTCATTGCTATCAGCTGCGTTTGCCAGACTGGCTGGTTGTCAGCTGGTTCTGCCAGGCAAATCTTAACAGCCAGGATCTGCCTGAAGGTGTGGGAGATTTGTCTGAATACCACCTTTCATGAAATTGTAGATTTTTTTCTGGGGCTGTGGGAAGCAGCATTTACTGCTCCTTTGGAGCTCCATTCAGCAGCAGGTCTTTTTCATTTCCTACCTTTTCCATGCAAAAAAGACCACCTACCTGGTCCTCTTGGGCTCTGGATCTTTCTGCACATAGTCTGCTTGCCTGTGTTCTCATGAGGTATGAGGGTCATCACTGAACTTCTGACCTTCTGCCTGGGCTTCCCCTCACTGAGCTGTGGCAGCGATCTTGAGTGTTTGTCCCCATCCCTTCTGTCCACCTGAGGACCAGCACTTCTCAGACCTCAGTGCAGGCAGCAATGGGGGGTGCTCTGGACCTTTGGGTCCAGCCTCCTGCTTCCTTCGCCCCGAACTCTGGCCTTGATACTTGGCTCTGGTACAATTAGTGCCAGCCTTCCCTTTGACATCAGTAGGGTCAAGATTTCACCTCCACAGGGAGGAGCGAGTCCTTTGTAAGTATTAGGTGAATATAACAATTTCAACTGGATTTCTACCCCAGTAACCAAATGCACTTTTGCCTTGCCTGATCGCCAAAGACTGGTGTGAAGAGCGGCAAGGTGAAGAGACAGTCCAAGGATGTAACAAACAGGCAACGTAACAAAATCCAGAATCAAGCATGATACTGCCAACCAAAAAGCGGACAAAAATACATTAAAAGCGGTGAAGGCAAATACACCCCTTCCAAAAAATAGCCTTCCAGAGTGCCGTCCCATCTGCATTGTTCTGTGTCTTCATTTTGAAATGTGCACTTCTAGTGATCCCAGCACTGTAGCTACTCCCTATATCTATCATTTTCCCCTCATTATTTTAATTCTTTTCTCAAGCTGTTTTGGAGTTGGCCCAATAAGGATGAGCAAATCCTTCTCTATGTCTTTGAGCTCTTAATTGATATTTCTTCAACTCTTTTCAAAGCAGCTATTTTGGCATCTAGAAAAGATTTGGTGTCATCTGAGTGGTAGAAAATATATTTTAATCTTTCACAGCAGTGTTGTTTCTAAGATGTAGCATTTGGGGTAACAGATGGGGTGGCAAAGAAGTTGCCTATAGGGGCAGTGCTCTGCCTCAACTACTCTCCCGCCCGCTGCAGGAACTTTTCAATTAAATGATGAAAGATTTTGCAGCTTGATGCATTCCAGAGCTGCGTCTTAGCAATTGTTTAGCACCCAAATTTCCATGTAAATATTGACGGTTTTGCAGCATTTTGAAAAGCAATCTACAAGAATATTCTTGTTCTCGCTAATGCCTTTCCCCGAAGGCAGAGGCATGCTCCGCTTCGGCTGTCCCAGGACGTTCACCAGAGCTGCCCCCTCGCGAGGAAGGGTGTCCTTCTTGGGAGCAGGGATGTGGCACCACGAGCCCTGTGTCACCAGGCCCTCAGGACTGACAGACAGAAATAGTCTGAGGTTTCTGGATGCGTAAAGAAACCCTGCTCCTGAGCAGAGCTTCCCTTTGCTTTGATGCTGAGGAGGAGGAGGAGGGCGATGGCAGAGCGAGTCACCAGTGGGACACAATGAGGATAATGGGAAACGTCCCTTTCCAATACTGGGGAGCCACCTTCCTCCGTCTGCAGGACGCTCCTACCTGATGCAAGAAAAGTCATTATTCAGTGCAATCCTCCATGGTCTCCCCCAGATCAGTCTTCTTGCTGCTAGCTGAATGTACAATCCCATCCCCGAAATGAGATTCCTGTTTCATACTGTTTAAATAACCAAACCTTTGTCATCTCTTAAAGGTGTAAGTCTTTTCTTTTCTTTTTTTTTTTTTTTCTTTTTTTTTGCTAGGCACTGACATGAACTGACCTAACTTTTCAGGATTTTAAATTACATTTCCCTTTAATGGTAGCATAATATGTTTTTGTTAACAGTTGCACTGGGTCTATGCTGTGTTTGGGTGATGATGTACAGACTGTATTGTTTAAGAGTGACCTCTCTCCTTTTTCCTTAACTTAGCTTTAGGTTTGTATTTCTCTTATTAGAACAGTTGACCACTACACCTCCAAATCTGATAGCCTTTGCATTTAATAACTTATATTTAAAATCAAGTCTCTCTATTTCTAAACAGGGCTGGTTTAGTCCTGGCCAGGTCTTTGTGCTAGATGAGTATTGTGCACGTAATGGAGTGAGAGGCTGTCACAGACATCTCTGCTACCTCAGAGATTTGCTAGAGCGCGCAGAAAACGGAGCTATGATTGACCCCACCTTACTTCACTACAGCTTTGCCTTTTGTGCATCACATGTTCATGGCAACAGGTAAGGAATTCTTCTCGGCTGGCAGCTCCCTGCCAGCAAGGGATGACTTTGTCAAATATAGGTTTCCTTGGATAATGCACAACAGTCCTCAATTTGTTTTCACAGTGGATGTTTGGCAGCAGCGCTTCTAGTGGCATAGTCGGTTTGTTTGTTTGTTTCCTTGCTTGTTTAATGTAAGCAATAAAAATGCACGTAGAGGATCCAGAAATGAGGGGTTTTAACTTTCTTACCCAGACACCTGCTAGACGCAGTTCTGGACAAGGTAGAGTTGAAGCACACGTGGCTGCCACGGGTTGAATAAATAGAAGTAAATGATACACTGTGCTGGTTTAATTGCTGCATGAGAGGGTCTGACAAGCTGCAGCAGTGAAATTTTCAGCAGTATCAAACTTCAGTGTTCAGAAGGGCTGTAAGCCCTCGGGCACCCATGTCTCCTCTCAAGTCTGTGTGACGTCAGTCTGGAAATTGCTTAGACATAACTGAAAATTTTATCTCGCTGCTGGTGCAAAGCAATTTCAATTTCAGAAGCACCCCATTTCTTTCCCTCAAATGTGGCAAACCTTTGATGGGAAGAACTGGTGCTAAGCGTTTTCCTTTTCTATTTATTTTGTTGACAGATGTAGCATCTATTGCAGCTTCTTTTTCTGCTTTTATTTTTCTGTTAAGTTGCATTATTACTTTGAGATAGCGCTCTCCATCCTGCATATGCTGCTGAAGGAAGGAAGAAGGAATGTTATAAAATAATTATGTGTTTTCATAAACCCTCTGGTAAATACCATCCCGAATTATGACACACATTGCCCAGGTTTCACGTTGCAAGGCTGCCGCTCGCTTTTGCAGTTACTTTCATACATCTTGTCATGGAAACCGAGTTTTCGCTTCCTTAGTTTCTTTTTTAGTTCTGACTTTCTTTTGCTCGTTCTTTCCTTCTTTGCCAATTGTTAATTTGATTTCAGTTGTTTGCTCTCAGTTTAGTTTCCTTTTGTTTTCTTTCTGGTTTTTTCATGCTTTCTTCTTGTTTCTTTCACGTTTGCTGCTGGCCTTGCCCCCCGCCTTTCAATCACTCCCCAAAGCCAACACATGGCAGAATTGCTTGGTGGGTCACAGCCAAGTGCAGAAGGCGAGGGGGGCAAAGTCTCTCATGCCCCAGCCCCTGAAGCCGAGACAAAAAAGGATTCCAAAAAGGAGTCCAAAAAAAGGAAAGATTCCAAACCCCAGCCGAACCCAGAGCCGAAAAGGTAAGCGAAAGCGGGGAGTGCGCAGGAGTGTGTTGTGGAGGGCACCGGGCTCCTCAGTCGCCGAGCACACGGGGCACGTTGGGTCCCCACGGGATGGGGACACCCCCTCTGGCACTGGCATTTGGGTCATACGCTCTCCTGGGAGCTGGATGGCGTCTGGGCACCCAAATAGGGGTTGAGGGCCATGAGATTTTTAGGGGTGTGTTTAGGGGATTGCTGACACGGCATTTAGAGGTGGAGACTGGGCAGGGGCAACTGGCTGCCCCCATCGACCCTCGTCCCTAGGCAGGGCTCATTGGCAGGAGGCTGTTGTGGGCACGGGACCTGGCCCATAATGGAGAGGAGGTTGGATGCTGGTCACAACTACCCTGTGTACATCTTCACAGGGTCCAGCACAGCCAGAGCTGGAGCTTCCTTCTCATCGGGGCCGGTGGCAGGAGGTATCTCACAGTGCTGTCCATGGTGACATCCCACCATTCCGTCCCTGTGGGGCTGGAGAGTTGTGGCGTCAGGAAAATCTCTTGCTTTAAAACCCCTGCGGTGTGTAGAGCTGCCCAGGGCTGTGTGTGGCTGCTGTGCTCTGCCAGGAGACTGATGAGCTCGGCCACCGGCGGGCTATTCCGGTCCTTTGTCTAAAATATCCCAAGAAAGGAACGAGGTGTTTTGCTGTGACTTAGCTGTCTTTAGCTGACGGTAGACTTCACATCTGAAGGCTGAAGGTTCATATTTCTTCTTGGTCGCTGCTGTCTCTGTGTTGCCCAGGGATTAGGGGAGCTGGGAGTCTGTGGCTTTGTGTTTTCTGACCGAGGGCAGGCTCCATGTAACGCCCAGGAGCTGGAGGAGATTGGTATGGACGCTGCTGAGCGTGGTTTCTGGCCTCTGCTATCGGGACGTTCCCAAAAGGGACCTCAGGGGGTCTGAGAGAAAAGGTGACTCTGTATCTTTCGTGGCTACTCTCAGAGATCGGAGTGTCTGAGCGGGAGAGTCACGATTTCTGTTCAGAAAGCTCTTGAGGCCACATGCATCGTGCGATTGCAAAGCTGGTATTTACCCGTGCTGTCCCTACTGGGGGCTGTGATGTGCCTAAAGCTGGGTTTGCTTCAGCTACATCCCTTCCTCCCACCCGCCACCACCATACATTGCTCGTTGCCTTAGGGCTGGCCATGCTCTCCCCGGGAAGCCTATAGCTCATGGCAGAGGCTGAAAAACTTTCCCTGTATCATGTGCAGAGGTAGGAGCACGTGTGGCCTGGGACCCAGCGCAGCATCCTACAAAGCAGCCGTGCATCGGGTTGTTATGGGTATGCACGGTGCTCTGGGAAAAAATTCAAGTTACATTTTTCTGTTTAACAAAAGCTTTTTTTTTTTTCCTGTCGAAACTGAGAAAGTGTCGATTTTCTTTACAGAAGGAAGTTCCTTCACTTTTGCGACAGTTAAAAAAAAAAAATATATAAAACCAAACCAAAAAAAAAAAAACCAAAAACCCAAGCGGGTGGTTTATCTTTCCCCAGAATGAGGTTGGCTGTCAGTCAGAATATGCCACCCGGTAATGAAGGTCGAGCAGGGGGATAATTCCATGTGGCTATCAATCTCCGGTGTTGGCGGCAGGGAGTGATGGAGCTGAGGTGGGCTGTCTGTTTGCATCGTGTTTGCGTGAGGTCAGGCGGCGAGACAACAGTCGCTCGCAGTCAGCGGGGAAGTGCGGGCGGGCTGCGGTGCGGACGCTGGGGACAGCCCCAAGGTCAAGGATGACAGGATGACAGGCGTCAGCGTGGGGACCATGTCCTCCTCGCCTGCTCCTGCCTCGCCGGCACGGCCACCCCACCACAGCCAAGATAGGGGCAGGATGGATGCTGGTGGAAATGCACCTCCAGCTTGGAGCTGACTCTGTGGCCGGTAAAATGGTGAAAAGCAGGGATTTAGGGGGGTGATTTTTGGAGCCCTGTTGTTTTATATGTCAGGGATTGGTCTCCCCCCACCTCCTTCAGGCTCCTGTAGCTTATTCAGACCCCTGGAAGCCTTCTATAATCTCTCCAAACCAAGGCTGTAAATCACTGCTATTTGCATGACAGTCCCCTTAATTTTTCTGTTAATTTCACCCTTTTCCAAGTGTAGATGGAGTTAAATGTAAATTGCTTGTCCTGAGATTCACCTCCTGCAGATAATACCTGAGTATGTAAGGTGCAGGCTGTCAGGAAGGCAGGGACCAGGCAAAGACTGAATATCCACATGGTTTTCTGCTGGTACTGTGTATTTGCTCTTCACTAAAACTGAGGAGCTTGAGGCTTTTACACTGTCCTGGTCACTAGTGAGTTGATAACAGGGGTTGCGTCTACCAGGTATCACTGGATGCCTGTTGTAAAGACCTGACATTGTGAAAGGTGTTGTGATTTCTGATGTTTTTACCTACGTGACAAGGAAGAAAGGCAGAGAGTTACGTGTTAACGCTGTGTGTTTATTGGTGTCCATTTGCTTTTGGTACCACCACTATATTATTGAGGCTGTTGGCCTCCTTTATCGATAGTCCTCCAAAAAACTAGCAAAGGCAAGAAGCAGGAATGGGTTTGAAAGGTCTTACGTGTTCGCCCAGGTCTTTCCCTGCCTTCTGTTTCTGTGTTTCTCGCCGTCCTCACGTCGGAGGGCTGTGACAGTACTGCCAGCGTTGTTTGTCAGGCAGGGAAGTGATGTGTTAGAGGAGCCTGGCTGCTTCCCTGGCTGCCCACGGGAGCCGTTGTGGAGCAGAAAGGTGAGCTCAGCTTTCCCAGGCCCAGAGTCAGCCTGAATCTTCAGCGGTGGCTCCTGCCCCCTTACAAAGGAGTGGCTTTCAGGAGTCACCTCGGTTTCCCTCATGTCTTTTTTTTTTTTTTTGGATTTAGCCATGGAATCGCTTTCTTTTTAAAGGTTAACATTGGCATCAAAAAAGACTCTTTCTGTCCTTGGTAATCCCCAACTTTTAAAAATGAGACTGAAATATTGATTGTGTGCATGCTAAGTATTAGCAGACATTGAGCTTACCAGAATGGGGATGCCAGACTGAAACCCCAGCAGTCTAATATTGACTGAACACCGTCATTCTCTGCAAGTTGTTCAGTGACTATTTACCCAAGGTCTCTATTAATTAATTTGGTATATCTGTGGCTTGCCTTTTTCTCTGTTAGCTGTATTTTACAGCCTCAAAGTTGTTTTCAAGAAGTAGCTCTTCCATTAGCCAACATTACCATTAGTTTGTATTAGTTTTTTACAACTGTAAGCCAGCAGAAATAACGTTATTGTCATAAACCTTGAGAAATTGAAAACTTTGTGTAACATATTGGTAATTTTTTCTGTTGTATCCTGATTACATCTCAAGCTGTTTCTCATAAAGGCAAGATTTTCATACAACTAGTGGAAAAAACAAAAGGGGACCTTTTTGGTCCCTTAAAAGAAGTAGTAATTACATTAATTGCTTTATCACAGTATCACATATGCTTCCCTAGTACTTTGTCTTTAGTTTCCATGTCTCATTCAGACACATAACCCTGGCTGAGGTGCAGCAGGTTAGAATCTGGCAGGGCATCACGAGGTGCGGGCTCCGCGTCCCGACCAGCCCTGGCGAGAAGTGACAGGGCGTGCGTGAGGGCCGTCTGCGGGATGGGATGCGGCTGACGTGATTGATTGCAATGGGTGTGGGATGGCAGTGCTCAGAAACCAGCCGGTGGGGCCTGTGGTACGTCAGGGGCACGGATCACACGGGAGGAGCGATGAGCTGTGACTTGGCTGGGGAGGAGAGCCCCAGCGAGGGGAAGGCAGGAGCCGGGAGGATGGAAATGGAACCCGAGCTCCACAGCATCCCTAGGGCTGGGGCAGCGCCCAGAGGGCCAGGCTGAACAAAGGGCTTTCAACCAGCCTTTTCACCCACGGTGTGAATTCCCAGAAGAAAAGGGAGTCGAGGGGTAAAAAAAAAAATCGATGTTTGCTGAATAAGCTTTTTTTTTTTTTTTTTCCCCAAGGAGTCTAAACAGGTGGGCTCTTTGAGGTCAGATTGGCTGGGGGAGATGTAGGAGGCTGCGGGCAGGCAGCTGTGGTCCTGCCCACGTCCCCAGAGCCCTGTGCAACCGGTGGGACTTCACGCAGGCAAGTCTTCCTGCGAGGGATCCTTTGAAAGCCTACCCTGACACATGCCGTCCAAGGCACTAATCATCGATGTTTACTGTATAGCTCATATGTGCTGCACCTGGCAACCAGCAAGGGAGCTGAAGGCAGCACGTGTTTTATATTTGAGTTGTTACTTAAAAAATCAAATTATTTGCATCAGTTTTTGACATTGTTTTTTTTCCCTTGGCTCTCTGTGCCAGGGCTCACAGTGCGTGCAAAGATCTGTTTGCTACGTGTAAGCAATATTTTTCCCAGTTAAAAAAAAAAAAAAAAAAAAAAGTGTAGACAAGTTAAACATAAAAGGTGTAAAAGATGGTGTGTCTTTTCATTTATAAGCCGCCATGGTATTCCATACAGGCTTATGTCAAAGAGATTAACCCACTGGAGCTATACCGTATATTTATAATTGCATACAAATGCATGCTATTGCCTCATATATTAGTCTTTGTTAAAAAATCATTTTGATATATTTGTTTTAGCAGCATAACTAGCCCTGGGGGCACTGGGTATAATTAGAAAAGGGCATGGGGGGAGGCGGGGCTTGTAGAATAAAGCAGTGGCCTTAGGATCACAGGTCCTAATTATAATTTATAATTAACCCCAGAATTTGCACAAACCATCTAAGCTAAACAAGGACTATAATTTTTGCTGTTTAAATTGCAACCCTTTTTTTCTAATTTCACCACCTGTTTTGTTGATGTTGTTGTTTTCGTGGCTTAAAACTTAAAAACAAGGGGGGGAATTAGGAAAGTGGCATTTAAAACTTTTCATATGAAATATTTACAGTGGGAATTTACTAGTTTGGAGCCAACATAGTGAATCTGCAGCAGAAGGAGTGATCTGAAACTTGTTTATTTATAACTAAAATTTTCCTTATTTATTTTTCTTGCCTCCTTTGCCCTTCTGCTTCCCTCTCTGCCCACAACTTCTGCCGTACACCTCAGGTGTCCGTGAGCAGGAGCTATGGGGAATTGGGTGAAATTGTGTCCCCACACAGATGGAGAAGTTTATGTTGTTTGTTGACCCAAATTCGTAGACCCAAACCCATTTTGTCCCTCGTGCATCTGCATATACCACATACATGCAGCACTTTGTTTCGCCCTTTCGCTCTCTCCTCTCGTTCCCCATCACTGCTTCAGTGTGGTAACAACTGTGGGTGAGAACATCCATTTCCTCCAGTTTTAGCTGAGCCTTGCTGCAGAAACACTGTTCACTGGAGGAGTCAGGTCTCCTGTCCTGAGATCAAATAGCAAATATCGAAGTTTAGCTGGAGACCTTCACTGAAAACAAAATTGCCAGTAAGCATCAGAAGGAGCTGGTGCGACTTGAGCTTCTCCTGGGAATTTTTTTCAACCCCATCAGCCACGTACTAGAATTGTCTAGAACACAGAAATGAATCTTAAATTACAGTCACGCTAAGCTATATACCCTTTGTGTTCTTGCAAAAGGGAAAATAAATATGTTCCCTCAAAAAGATTACATTTTCAAAGTATATTTGACTTGAATATTTAATTAGGTTTCAAAATTACCGAGCTAATAAGTTAAGTGCAAGGCTTTGGGTAGTGTTTTTCCAGTTCTATGTATATCCTGCATTTGTCACTAATTAATGAGTTTCTAATGCTTCAGCTTCTGGGAAGATGAGCAACAAAGATTAACATAACTAGTAAATCCGAAGATGTGCAGCTGGGTTATAGTATTTGAAATTTGACAAAAACATTGGAAGTATTATTATTTGTGACATGGCTCAAGATGGGGGATTGTGAGGAAAGCAAAGATGACAGAACTGGTGCTAACCACTGTGACAACAACTTGAAAAGCAGCCGACATGACATCTTTCCTATCATGCTGCCGAAAATGTCAACTTTGTGAAGGACAGTGAGAAAATGGTTTGCCGAAAATTTGAAAGGTAGATTCAAGAGATGCTCATCATGTCAGATGCAATATAGTCCACAGCTGGGTGAGAAAGGGAGTCCTTGCCGTGGTGATGGCTCTCGGTTGGCAGGCCCTTCCAGACATCCACGCTGCTCCAAAAATGGCTACAGCTGACCTGTAGATTGTCTCAAGTTTGCAGTAGCATGATACATGAGAGCGGCGTGCATTTACACCATGCAGCGGGTCCTGTGTGGAGGGAGAGGTGGCCAGAGCCACCAGGTTTGGTGTCCTTCTGGCTCGCAAAGACCCTGAGACAGGCAAAGACCATGGGGTTAAGCCTACGTGGTCTACACGCACCTCGGTTGTTGGGTTGACATCCCTTGGGGCGTTGGGACTTGTGGGGTGAGAGCCATGTTGGAGAGTTCACTCTCCAGAGACCACCCTGCGTCTTCGTGTGTGTCAGTGTTTTCGTTATCTTCGTATGGGTCAGTGTTTTCAAAGCGATGCTTCCAGAGCTACCACTGCCCAGCTGGGACATGGCTGATGCTCTCCCATCAGCCCATTTTGTGTGTCCACCACAGCTCGTTGTGTGACGAGAGCTAAGTAACTGGTTCTGGCAAAACTGAAGCCCTTTGAATACAGTGAGAAATAGTGATGCGTGTGAAAGGGCTGTGACCCAACCCGAGCTGTCAGATCCTGCCATTAAATCTCACCAGTTGAGGTTACTGACCCAGCAGAGGGTAACATAACTTTCAGACCATTTCCAGTCCATCAGCAAATCGCTGCCAGGGCAGGCGGCTTTTCCTACCTCGTTTGTCAGCGCTGATACAATTAACCTAGTGACACTCTGTGAGCTGTTGTGGGTGCAGGGGGAGAACCGAATGCCAAAAGTCATCTGAGGGCTTCAACGCTGCCCCTTAATGTAGGGCATTTATTGCGGTCTGACTTGAATTGTCTGCTCTTCTGCTTGGGAGCGAAGCAGGCGCTGCGAGGTGCAGAGCATCACAAAAGGCATGAACGTCTCTGTCTGAATATTAAATATTTTATGGAACTTTGGAATAAAAATACATTAAGCATGTTCAGACATTAATTTTTGCTTGATATCTAATTTGGTTTTTTTTGTGGCTTGCTCATTTCTTCAAAATAACTAGTCCTAATTAGGTACTAATGAGACCAGATCCATACTTCCAAAACTGTTTATGAAATGTGTTCCCCAGCTGAGACATTTTATCCAAGTTTCAGCCTAAATCTTTTTTTCCTTTTTTTTTTCTTCCTTAATACACAACTAAATTTGGCAAATAATCAAGTAAAGATTTCTGATTAAATGCTGTTTAAATTTAAATACATCCCCTGTTACTGGAGTCTTTTTCTGTGTCCATGTTGCAAGTTTTATTTAATGTATATTTAGCATTAAAATTTTGCAGTAAATATCATGTAAAGTTTAGTAGTTCCTCTTTTAAAATGTTTTCATGATTTATTCACCTGTATTGGAATATCAGAGTTCGTATTTATGATACTAAGAGCTGACTAAATGCAGGGTCAAGGAGAAGGGATCGTACACATTTTATAGCTTTTAATTTTTTATAGGGTTTTGCGGGGTGGTTGTTTTTTTATTTTTTTTATTTTTTTTTTAAGTTTAGGGCCTTTGATTGTTTAAGAGGAAAATAAAGCCAACCAATTAACCCCTGACAGGAGGTTCATTAGAAGCTTTGTAATCCCTTGCCAAGTCTTTTGTATAGCCAAACCGGTCTAGGACTGCGGATTTACGCAGCTTAAGCTGAACGCTGGAGGAGGCCTTTAAGTAAGAACATTTGTTCGATTTGAAGAACGTCTTACATTACCTAAAGAGCGCCTGTGCCAGCAGAGTTGCCCAGGAGAACACAAATCCCTGGACTTTGCTCTCCGGCAGCCCCGTGGATTGTCTGCCCGGCCGATTCCTTTGGTGGATGGATTAGACTCGCTCTCTCCTCTCGCCCGGGATCTGCGCGGCGCGTTTTGCCGTGTGGGTGTTGGGGGAGAAGGAGGGGATTTGCTGCTTTTGGCTCTCGGATGGGTTGGCGTTGGCGGAGGTACGGGGTGGAAGAGCACGGGGTTGGGGGGGGACCACCGCATCATCCAGCCCCGGGGAGAGCTTCGGCAGGGTTTGCCGTGCTCTGTGACAGATGAGAAATACCCCAGGGCAGCAGGACCTGGGCGTCTTGCACCGCACTCCTGCGCACTCCTGAAACACCAGAGTGTCGTAAATACTCCAAGAAAATCTTTGATAAATAGTATCAGCGTGTTCACTTTTATAAATTAAAGTTAAATGACTGAAAGGGCATTGCATTTTTAATTTCAAAATGCATGTCTCGTGCATATTCTGCATTTCGGCAGAACACTGAAGGTGGTTCACTTCAAGAAATCGCTATAATGGGGTGATTCAGTGGTTACGAAGGAGGGCAGAATTTTATATTCTGTTTGTATGTATGCCTGCTGTCTATATTCTTTTATACTGTGAACTGTGTTAAATTAGCAGCCAAATTTTTCTGCAGAAATTAAGTCCCTATTTTGCCAGCAATGGGCCCGATCCTGCAGCGAGAGCTGGCGTCGCGCTCACTCTCATATACCTATATTTAAAAGGGGGTTCTGCTTTTTCCAGCTTCCCTATGACAAAGAATAAAGGATGGGGAGGGGGGAGGGGGTGTCCACATCCAGATTATTATCAATCTGAGTAGGGATATTTCTTTCTTTATTTATTGTTGATACCTCGGCAGTGGTGCTGCCGTGACCGCCTGTGTCTCAGCGTGGCGCATCCTCTGTCCCCGGTCTCATAGTTGGTGATGTCCCTTTCAGAAAGGGCAGAGTTCTGTGTGCTGTGGGGGTGAGTTACTGGGGTGGCGAGGTGGAGTTTGAGTCATCCCTGCCATTTCTCCTCCAGGCCTGATGGGATAGGAACTGTGACCGTAGACGAGAAGGAGCGTTTCGAAGAGATCAAGGAGCGGCTTCGTTTGCTTCTGGAGAATCAGATCACACATTTTAGGTAAAGGCAGAGAGCCCAGGCTGAATGCCAGAGGACTGATTTCCTCCCAGCTCCCTCCTATAAGCAGCAAAGCCGAAAGGCAGGTTTTGAATGCATACGAGAATTTTGCATAAGTGGCACAGACCTATACAGGGCAGTGAAGCTTGCACTGTAGCATCTTTGTAGCCAGAGAGTGATTTTAAATATATAACCTTTAAAGAGTATCTCAAAATGTCTTTTTCGCATGGGCATGGTAGTGCTGTGGATTTTTTTATAAAATATAACAACGACAAAAAATCCCTTGTCCTCTTATTTCTCTCTTCCCTTCTGGTCAGTTGCTGCCCATTTATTTTCCCTTCTCCCCAGCATACAGCCAGGCAGGGCTTTCCACAGAGATGTCATAGTTATGGAAGGGATGGATACTGCCCCCACAGAAAAGGATGAATTGCCCCTGCTCAACAGTGGGGTCCTGGGCTGGGGGTGCAGGTTTGCACGCCGTGGGGTGAGTCCCTGCATCAGCCCTTTGAAGCTGCCACTTGCCAGGGATGGTGGCTACCTCAGCCTATTACCTACAGCCTGGTGCATCGCCAGGTCTCCAGCTGCAAATAAATATCCTTTTCAGAGGGACTTTTTTTTTCCTCATTTTTCCAAAGATCTGGCATTTAACTCTCTCCTACAAGATCTAAAAACTGTCCAGGTAACATCCAGATTTAATAAGCTGCTAAAACTATCAACTTGTTATTACCCCCGTTTTCTAATTTGCTGCCTTAGTGTTCACACCATCAAACCCTTTTGGAGAATTACCCCGTAGAAAGGCTGCCCATTCCAGGCAGAGGGACTAGATCATTGCTTGGGCATATTTAGGAAAGCATCTTTATAGTGCTGGAAAGGCTTGTTTGCAGGCATCTGGTCTGATGTTAACATGATGTGGTTTTTCTAGGTACTGCTTTCCATTTGGCCGTCCAGAAGGAGCACTCAAAGCTACTCTATCACTGCTGGAAAGGGTAAGCATAAGAAAAGCAGAGAGTAGTTAAAATTACCTGTATTCATGGATCTTTCCATCTAGAAGAGTTTGAAGACCTGTTGTCTTTGCATAGGATGTGCAATGAATATAGTTAATATTGAAATGTGGGGTTTTAGGTGGGGTTGTTGTCTCTCCTGCTTCAGCTTGGAGACGGGTGTGTAGCCTGGCCACTAAAGCAGCACAGCCTGTGTCTGTGTTGATAGTTAATGGTGGAGCATCTCACTGGCAAGTATCTAATCACCACAGACCCTTGTAAACTATGCCTGGCTGCTGTGCGGTGAAATTCCCATCTTCGGGCATATTCATTCCTCAAGGGCATATGAAACCTGCTCACCATCAGCCTCCCCATCCTTATTTCAGCCTTCCTGCTCATCCAACATCCTTCTCACCTCTGCTAACCCGCAGTGTGGCCAACCCCAGACCTAAACCCAAGTCAATCAGCAAAGCCCAGGAAGGACATAACATTGCCTGGCGCTGGGGGAGTTGTGATAGATGGTAATGTCATGCCCAAAAAATCAGAAGCACCAATTTTGGGGCACGCCATAGGGTATAGATGCAGAAGGGAAATAACACAGCAGGGGTAGGTCCCAGATCTCAGGCTGGCCAAGGTGACCTTGTAGTGAATCCTGCATATTGTACGCATACCCCGAGAGCCACACAGCAGTAGTGTAGGAATGGATGTATGTGCTGGGCTGGGAGAAAAGCAGTTCTGTGTGCCCGATGCCACAACAAATCAGATTTTCTTGTGTCAAGGTTCTGATGAAAGACATAGTTACTCCGGTCCCTCAAGAGGAGGTAAAAACAGTCATCCGTAAATGCTTGGAGCAAGCAGCTCTAGTCAATTATACTCGACTATCAGAGTATGCCAAAATTGAAGGTAAGGTTCTTTCTTTGTGAAATTACCATTTTGTTGTATTTCTAGGTGGCAGCTGTGGCTGGGAGCTATTTAAAAGAAGCTCATTCGCTATTTATTCGCTTGTCAATAAAACTGATGTGATTCTGAATCATTTTTGTGGTGTTGGCTTTGGAAGCAGTTAAGAATGGAAGCTATGCAAAATGTTTCTTTTTCTGGAAAAGAGAGAGGAAACAGTTAAAAGGAAATGTAGCTTGCTTTTTTCTTTTTTTTTTCTGATCGTTAGTGCATTTGGCCAGTGGTGTAGTATTCAGACTCATGTCGTGGTTTTAAAAAAACAAATTGAGAAATACTTGGGATGTCATCTTTGCAGCTGAAGGTATACTGCAGCTAATTGCTTGTGACAGTGGAGTTCGGGAAACAAATGAAAAATAAGAAGCTGAAAAACTGTTTAATCTATGCTTAATCATTTGTAGCCAATTTAAAATGTCTTTTTTCTGGGAGTGTTTTGTTGTCTTTGCAGTTTGCATAGCAGTCATTGATCAGTGATCCCATCCCTGCATCAGGTTTCTTTCTTGTCACTCTAAATCCAGCATAGCTGATATTATTGACCTTTTAAGTTATGGGAGAATAACATCCAGTGACCAGAGACATGTAGCCATCAAAAAGACATTTTAAAGCTTGCTAGAGGATATGTGTTAGCTGAAGCTCTATGATCCAGTTGTTCTTTACATGTTAATCAGTTTATGTTGGTACCTTGTCAACTGCTATTCCCAACTTGAAACTCCTTCCCAACTTTATCCGAGTTCCCAATTGTTTAAACCTGTGTGTTCCAGATGAATGGTATGTTCTGCTCTAGACTTTGGGTTTCTGTCATGTGTGATGTGAAGCTTTCCCACACCTGAGATTATTGTTGTATGCCTCTAGGACAATATTGAGAGGAGAAAAAAAAACCCCAAAACTCCCTCTGATTTGTTCTTAGTTCTTGTTTACATAAAAAATTGGGTTATTATATGACAAATTGTCCAGGTTCTGTACATGACATGTCCTCTCTTTTTCCATTTTTTCTGTCTAACGATGCAAATTGTGTACCAGTGGTAATGAATTCATTGTTATGCATCCAGTGAGAAACACTTAAGAATTGGGCACTAAAAGGATGTTTATCAGCTCTTGACTTGGTAATGAGTGACAAAAATAGAGAAGGAACGAAGGTTTCATAAGCACTGTATTATCAGGCAATTTATCGAAGTACTCAACTTCACAGGATATTTTAATTGGTGTATTCTGTAAAATGCAATGTTTAAATATACTTGACAAGAATGGAGAAGGACTGAGAATCAAAAGCAGCTTTTCTGTTGTTGGATGCTTCTACCCAGGGCTGGTTCCCTTAGGTTCTCTGTATAAATATCACTAACTCGTTGGTAAGATTTGCTCTCTTCTTTCAGATAAATCTATGCAAAAACAAACTTTATGATCTGTAAGTAAAAATGCATTCATTTCCAAAGTAGAACAGTTAGTGTGTACTTTTCCTTTTGTGCCTCAATTCTTCTTGGTTATGTTAATTACCTGCCCTCTTTTTCGCACTGTGACTTTTAGGTCTGGGAATACTTTGAAGCAACAAACCCTTTTTTTTCCAGCTACCTTTTCAGAGAAATAGTTCATTCCACACTACCTGCTCTCTTCTGCTTTTCTCCTCCTTTATCCGTGATTGGCCACAGCCACTTTTTGATACTATCTCTATAAAAGTGGTTGTAACACCAATTTCCAAGCATGCTGGGATTGTTAATTCGAACAACCCAACATCCGCCAGCTGCATGCATCAGGTTTTCTCTCATGAGCATAGTCCACTACACGTTCAAATACTTCCACAGAAGAGCAAATAACAAATTTACCTTGGTCGGATGCGTTCCTGCACGCTGGGCATGGCTTTGAAATCTTGCTTTTTAAAAGCTGACATTTGAATAGCCACGCGTTTAGGAGAGTTTTGTCAGAGATGCAAAACCAAATCAGTGGCAGTGGTGCTTGAGGCTATGCTTATGAAGAAATACCTGTGAAAGCCTTAGATACTGAAGGCTGAAACCCTTAGTATCTCGGAGCCTTAAACCAATGAAATTCTATTTCCCTCTACTCATGATGTTTCGGTCATTATATTCTTGCAAGCAGTTCAGAGCAAACCTCTAGAGTCATGGTCACAGCCTCTCTTGTGACTCATGGGCATGCTGAATGGTTAATCCAGTAGATCTCCAATTTTAACCCTCCTTTTTTTTCCTTTTTTATTTCTTTTCTTCCTTTTATCCTGTGTGTATCCCAAAATACTCTACGACTACTTTCCTCTTAACCTAATATAAAGTTTTCCTCTGACCTATAGCCTGTAACCTCTTTACCTTTGACCTAAGCCTCTTGCATGCCCAAATCCTCTTTTATAGGGAAAAAGAGAGAAATGTATGAGCATCCTGTCTTCTGCTTGGCCTCTCAAGTGATGGATTTAACCATTCGTGAGTACCTACCACCCTCCTCTCCATGCTGTCCTCACTCTTTCCGTTTTCATGACCTCCAGAAAGTCCAGATCCAAACCAACTCACTCTCCTTGCTTCAAGTCTTTTAGCATTGGCTTGTCTGTTGCTTCTGTCTGTGAAACCCAGTGTGAGAAGTCCAGTCACTTTTTATCAGCCTAAACCAGGTTAGACAATTAACCCATCTGTTTGTGACAAACTCAGATCGTCTGTAAGTTTTTTCAGTTCCTCTTTATGTCCGTGACCTGAATGCATTTTTACTTTGCTTCTGTGTAACCCCAATTTGTAAAGTGCTTGTCACTGGTACACAATCAAAAGGTAGCAGCTACATCGGGGAGCAGTGAGCTAGAGGTCAGATAAAGGACACTTGGAAAAAGCCGTCCCTTTGCCTGCGTATAAGATCTTTACCCAACCCTGTGTACAAGATCATATAAGGCTGTCCTTTCTCTGTACATCAGGTCTTACATGTCTCCTGTCTGTTAGCTCTTGAGCGGAAGGATGCGCTTTACTCGCTCGCCTCCTCGATTTTTTTACTGACTCCTTTGCACCGAGCTCTGGAGGGGACACCCCAGCCCTGCTGTCACCTGGAGATCCCCTCTGTGTCCTCAGAGCTCGCCCTCTCTGGTTTTCTATTTGTGCAGCGTTTTCTTTCACCTCCGTGAAAGGAGCTTCTTTTGGTAACCCCATGCTTTGGGGGGGAAGGAGGGGGGCGGGGGGCGAGACGGGGCAACTTTTCTTCTTCTCAAATGTCATATATCACACATAACTGGGGGGCTGTGCGGTCCACTTGCTCATTAATCCTGCATATCTGTTCTTGTTTCTCTCTTTTCTCTCCTTGTTGCTTTCTCTCTTTCATATAGAGAATCAAAAGGATGCAGGTGAACAATTGTATATGCATTATAAATTGCTAGGACTGTTGAGTTATATTTATTTTGGTTTCTTTTTTTTTTTCATAGCTCCTTAAGATATGTACTCCTTCAGGCTGAAAATGGAGATGCATTGATACTTAAGGAGTTAATTTGTGCTGTCTACTTAATCTCCTTTTCCTCCTTCCTTAGAATAGAGTGTAGAGCAGAAGTACCTTGTAGAAATATAGTGTCTTCTTAGGAGACAGTTTTAGAGGAGAATCTAGCCTTTGTAAAGAGAAAGTTTCTTGTTTTCCAAAAGAAATGCAGCTCATTTTTGGTGAAAAAACGTTGGTGATTTGGCCATTAATTTAACACACCTAACAAGCACATTTATAACTAAACTAACGTTCATTTTTGGTTTTCATATCTTCTGTTTGATCCCCTGATGGGAGGACTGGGTTTTTAATTAATTTTTTTTTTTTTTTTTTTTTTGTTAATGTGTAACAAACGATCCGGTCAGAACAGAAGTCGTGTTTGTCTCTCGTTTTATAACCTGTGGTGACATGTAACGAGGCAAAGGCTCAGCTCAGACCCGGGCACCTCGAGTGCCCGTCCCTGCGGAAGGGCCGGTGGAGCTCTGCAGCCCCTGCTCTCGTTTCTGTTGTATCCCGGAGTGAGTCCTAGTTTGGAAGTCCTCGAAACCTGAACTGTTCATTTCTTTTTGTGAGTAGATTGTTCTGTTCTGTGGAAAAAAAAAAAAAAAAAAAAAAGAAAGAAAAAGGATCAGGTTGGTTTCTCTGTGTGCAAAGGGAAATTGCTTTTAAGTATCAGTAGAAGAGGCTGGGCCAGGTTCTGCCCTGGTTTCCCCAAAGCATCCACACCTTAGATTTGGCCCAGGATCTTAAATTTGAATAAGAATAAGCATTGAGAAAAAGGAGAATAATTTTTTTCTATGTCTACAAGAGGTGCAAATAACAAATAGAATGATCCCAGCTATTACCATTAACTCCAGCCCATCAAAGGGAGCACAGACTGGTGTGTGCTGGGCAAACGCCCGGAGCATCGCACCTGCTGGCAGCAGCCCCTCACGTGCTGACAGTTTAGGAATTCGGAAGGACGTTTCTATGGCCCAGCTCATTTAAAAATAAAGCTGCTTCTTTCTCAGATCTTGGAGCGAGTGAAAGGACGCAGGGAGCTGTGACTCCACTGCTTCATGCTCACAAATCTCCCATTATCTTAAATGAAAAATTTTCAGGCAAGGTCAGCAGGACTCAACTTGAAACCAGTTCCTCAGCTTAAACAGAGTCAAAAGTGACTGGGTTTTGGCCTTTTTATTTATTTTGCCAGAAGCAAGAATAAAAATAAGATACTGAAAACAACTTCTTAAACACAACAATGTCACCCTTTGGTGTCCTTTCTCCTGAGAAGCCTTTAGTGTCTTGCCTCGCTTTAAAAATATTGATTTTAAATAGAACAGTAAACAGAACATTACACTAAAACAATTAAAGAGGAATGACTTGTTTTAATCATTAATCAGACAAAACTACTAACACTCAGATTAATAAATGCAACCTTTCAATAAGCGCTCATCTGCTTATATAAATAAAGTCAGGAATCCATCATTCCTTTAGAAAAGAATAACTTCTCTATCCCATAAGAACAGGACTTGTGAAACGTGCTGCCCTGTGCAGGAGTGCCGTGGCACGAGCACAAGTGCCACTTTGCCCTGCTGGAGTTGGTTTTCAGTTTGAAAATGAATTGGTTTCAGTATAAGACTTTTTTTCTTTTTTTCTCTTTTTCTATTTTTTTTTTTTTTTTTAGTTTTCAACCCAAGTATTTCTCATATTGTGCTTTGGTTTTGGTCTCTGTAAAGAGAGGCTTATCGTGGTGCTGAGATGAGAAGTGGAGGAGATGTGGGGATGGAGGCAGCTCTCTCCTGGCTGCTTGGTGCTGGGGTGACAGAGCAATGGGGCACAGATCCTGGGGCAAGTGGAAAGTAATGGGAAGCAGAGGGACCCACTGAAGTCCTATTGCTCTGTCACCAAGGGAAACCAGCTCTTGAGCTATCAAAAAAGGTCAGGTTTTTGCTTGTCCGGCAGCCTCCCCAGCCCCTGTCCTGGGAAGCAGGGCTCTGGAGGCACAGCATCACATCACAATGCATGGCTGGCGTGCACCGTCCTCCCCACATCTGTCCCTCCTGGCCAGGCTGGCAGGGAAGCCTGGCTTCCCTCAAAAATGCTGGTGGAGAAACCTGGCTTCCCTCAAAAACACGCCCATGATGGGTGCAAAGCCAAAACCTGGTCAGTGCCAGGGTCGGTGCTGCTCATGGAGCAGTGAGGGGCAGCCACAGTGGCCGTGCAGAGACACCCATCTCTCAGGTGCCAGTGTCGGGCTGGGGACCTGGATGCACCCGCAGGAGAGGGACTGAGCACGGTGGCTTCGGCTGCATCAGCCTCAAGTTGGCACCAGCCATGGAGCATCTTGCACATAGTGCTCACCCCGGCAGGCGTGGAAAGCGTCCTCAGCCGAGGAAGAGGGTGCAGAAGGAGTCGAGTTTTGACTAGAGTGATGCAGCAGGTTGTTAAGAAGCAGTGGTATATTTCAAGGCTTTTGTCCTGGCCCTTGTCATGGTCCCCAAGCTCACTTAATGTCACTTGCTTTCCCCGTTTCTGGGTCTCAGCCTGGGAAGCTCTGTGCACATATCCCCCCTCGTTGTGAGGGGGCCAAAGGGTTAGAGGCTGAGTTGCCTGATGATGAACCTGGTCCGAGATAAGGGTAGTTCCTGTGCAATTGTCAGCCCAAACCACCCCTGGGTAATCACTCCCAGCGTTTGTGATACACCCCAAAGCTTAAAAAGAAAACAAAATTACCTTCCACCAATAACTACGGATGCAAAATGTATGAAAACATAAGTCTTTGTAGGTGGGAGCAGAGACTGAAGCCATTGATAAATCATGCACTTTAACTCGAGAATGACTAGAACCTGTATTTGTGTGCTGCTGAGCTACGGCTTTATTTGTTTCACTCCTTGAAATGGCATTCGGTTGTATTTAGCGAAGAATCATTATGCAGCTTTCAAGATTTCCTCTCACCCTTTCCGAGGCAGTGTTTAAAGCGGTATCAAAGTTATTCCAAGAGCTGCAGAAATCACAGAGATCTGCATTATGCCATTATCTTTCTACAAGTCGCCTCCCCGCTGCAGAGCGACTCACTGCCTGAGGCATGAGATACCATTCAGACATGCAAAAATTCTTCACAGAAAGTCAGAAGATCAGTTCTCTTTTTGGTATATTGAGTTTCGCGAGCTGAATTAGAGTCTCCGGGTTAAAAAAAAAAATTCTATGAATTGTTCTTGCTTTTAAGAGAACACATTTTAAAAGAAAAAATATCGTCATTGAAATCCCTTTCAGAGATACCCAAATTCATTTCACGAATATAATAAAAGGCTGCTTTGCCTCGTCCTCAGGCTAAGTCCATTATTCTTTATAGTTATCTTGAGAACAGCAGCTCCTTTTATCATTTTCATGATTGGCTCGCAAATGAACACACACATAACACCTGTACACCAATGGCTTTGGCAGGGGTCGTATATTTTTAATTATTAGAAGGAAATCATTGAGTCAGTGGGTACGCTTTTAAAAAATAAGAAAAGTCAATAATACTCTTCTCCTATTGCAAGCGTAGTTCGCACTGTTGCTGATGATGTGGTAGTAGCCTATCAAGCTGAAATTATGGTGCTGAGTGAGAAATATATAATTTGAAAATCTACCATTCCATATTGCATATGGAATAATATTGCATTCAATATACGTAGCCAAAGAAGCACAGGTTTTTTAATATACCTGTTATACTCATTGCAAGCTGAAGCTTATTGCAAGAAGAACCCCAGAATTGGCCAAGTAGTTCGAGTTTCTGCAAGTATTTTATTAGCAAGTATCGTGCAGAAGCATAAAAACCTTTGGCAGAAGGTTGTCCAGGAAAGCACTGGTTGTTAGTAAGGACGAAGCTGCTCCTGCCTCTGATTTCAGTGTTGGAGGTGTTTAAATCTTACCCATTTGACACACATAAGCAATGAATACAAGAGCATTTCTGATGCTAAACTGGCCGTGGCGAGGGATTAGAGAGGAAAAGGACAGCTTTTCCTCTCTAAGAGGAAAGAAAGAAGAGCCAAAGTGAAACAAAACCTGCCCCACACACTGCAGCTGATCGCTGCCAAGTGCCGTAAACCCCGACCAGCATCAGGCATCTCCCTCACTCCCAGCAGGAGCCGAGACACCCCACCAAAGGGACCTCCTGTATCATCTCTGAGACCTGGACCAGGAGAAGCACGTAAACACACAGGGCACCGCCCGCTTTGTATTTAAATTTATGGATGAAATTAGTTACTTTCCTTAATCTTTTAATTTTCTTGCACTAAGAAGGCAACAAAGAAAAGTGTGGGTCAAGACCCACAAGGTGTTCAGTGCTGAGGAAGGGAGAGAGCTCTTCATCATCTCCTCTCCTTCGGCTCCAGGTAGTTTTGCAGCCATCATGCAAGAGCCTTAGACTCAGTTCTCAACATTCTTAAAGAACAAAAAAGCTGAATGTTTGCACAGATTGGGCCAGATCAGAATTACATCCAGAGTTTGTTGCGTGACCTGCTGTAATCCCTTGTGGAAGCTTATTTTTGAGAGCCGGGGGCGGCAGAGAGACGCCAGCATCAGGGGTAAGGTGCTGGGGGGAATCTCTCACAGGTCCCCCCGGAGAGGTGAAAGCCACCCCGGGGCACTGTGCTGACAACTGCACAGCGGGAGCCTCCTCCAAGCTGTTTTGTACACGCTGCTCTAGCGCTTCGTGAAGCCCTGGTGCTGCTCTTGCCTCTCTTGCCTCTTCCTCCTCTGCTAATGACTTTTCCCTAGGACAGAAAACAGTTGCACAAGTCAGGCCTGTTCGACACTGTGGGGTCTGGTTGTCCCTGAAGTCTGAAATCTATTTTTTGCTGAGCAGCTGTTGGTGGTGCAGGGCATGGACTTGTATTTAAGGATGCTTGAGGGTTGGAGCACTGAGAAGGGCAGTTAGATGCAGTTATAGGATGCGATTTTCCCTTGGCTTTGACACTCTTAGGATGAGCCCTCTCTCTTTGACTCTCCCAGCTTTGGGGACAGACAGACTGATCTGAGTTCCCACCATGTGGCTGTCAGATGTGGGTGGGAGATGTGGGGTCCCCTCTCCCCACAGTCCCTTCCCCTCCAAGGACCTTGGCACAAACTGCTCTCCATAGGGATGGGCAGTAAAATATTCTTCCCGCATCTACATGTTGAGCTCAGGAGCCATCAGTGAGCAGCCAAATTGAATTCTTGCTTATGTTTTAAATTAGAGTGAAAGTCATTAGGCCAGTGCCCAAAAAGCAGTTATTTTTGTCACTTGAGCCTGAGAGGTTTGTTTCTGGGGAACAAAGCCTCCCTTGGTAAACACTGAGCAAGGATCAGGATGACTCCAGACATGAACAAATAGATTTGCTTTTCCTGTTTTCAGAAAAAAACAACAATAAAAAAGCCAGAAACCAGTAGCTTTAATCTAAGAGTCTGAATTAAATCATTGCACAGCTTAAAAGATTAAAACGTGTGTGTGTGTGTGTGCGTGCACGTGAACGTTGTATGTGTGTTTATGTATGTATGTATATCTATCTCTACGTATGGAGAGGGGAACAAACCTAACTCATACTCTTTAACTAACGGTTTACTCGAATATTCTTTATTATACTTTGATAAGTGTTAAAATTCTGTAAGAATTAAAAGCAATCAGAAATCTACTTTGCACAAGCCAACCGCTTTTTTTTTTCCCCACTGGAAAATGCAAGCAAAATGGCAAGGACTTTTGGCAATAGAATGTCCAGATAAATATGCCAGATTCCTTGCAAATGGCATTATTAAAAATAGTCACAATGCTGCTAAAAACTCTTATTAAATGGAATAGAAGCTATTGTGTTAATATATTCACGGTACATAATTTATTCTCTGAGTGTATGTAAAAGGAAAGGCTATTTTCTTTGAATTTTTCCTATGCTGATATTGTAAACTATATGACAGATGGGTCAAGTCCTGATTGCAGTATTCTAACATTTGGAATAGCAAGTAACATATTTGATAGAGCTGGCAAGTTTTTATATATGATTCAACCCAGAATATAAAAGCCACTAGAATTCCAAGTTGAAAATAATTAAATGAGCTGGAAACGATCAGGAACCACACATTTTTAAGTGACAGATTTTTTTACATGTTTAAATTGCACAAGAATATTTTATAGCTCCCTTTAACCAACAGTGACGTTTAATTCTAAAATGTGTAATTGATATTTGCAAAGCAATTAATTCCTGTGGCTCATTATTCTATTGCTAAATGTACCTAGGCACTGGGGCACTGACTTAAAGTCATCTTTTTTACTTTACCTTTTCGGAATTCCGGAGTTTTAACTGAATTAACCTATTTCAGTTCCCCCACGTGGGTGCGTGAAGTGCAGTTTCATGCTTGCATCGGATTTTTAGCTTTCTGATTGCACAGAAACGTAGGATGTTCGAATCTGCTGACTTCTAGAATATGTGTTGTCAAATGGTGTCATTACCATGTAATACTTCAAGTGCCGATAAGCAAAAACCCAGCAGCTTATTCCATTTGTATTTGATCCTTTCTGCTTATGTTCCTTTCGAAGTTTCCATCTTTTTGTCACTGTTTATGAAGTCATTTGTCTCTTTACTTTTGGCGTCTCTCTCCGTCATGCACAAGCAGCCCGTCCGTCCAAGCCTAAGCCGCCGGCTGGGCCACCATCACCTCCTCAAACGCAGACTAACATGATAAATCATATGCTCAAAGGCATGGCCAAACAGCCGCCAAGTACTGTAATAGTCTTCCTTCCTTCCTTTTATTCAGTGGTTTTCTAGCCTAGCAGTTGCTTGTGTAGTAGTAGAAAGCTAGTCCTCATGTGCAGCTGTATACAAAATACCTAGCGCGATGTGGTAGGTTTTAGAGATTTAGAGGTAGCATTTATTTCAAAATGTCCACATTTTTTTGTCTAGCAATGTCTGACATATGCAACATTTTCAAATATCAACGTCAGCACAAAATAACATTGTTGTTGCATAACATTTTGCATGAAAACTATAAATATGTATGAGCTTTACATGATGTTGGATGAAATGTTTGATAAGTATATCGTATACGTTTCATGTAACTGTCAGTGCTCCAGCTATCTTAGCAGAATATTCTGATGTATAGTAACTTAACCAGGGAAATATTTAAAATAAGAAGAAAAAAAATTAAGATTGACATCTGCTGGCTGCCAAAGTTGTATAAGCATCAATATTTTCTTTAAAGACAGCATCTCTGAGCAGTTGTTCTTATTAACACTTTTGTCTTTTAGTTGTATTTGAGAGCAGATCAGTGTTGCAAATGAGAATGGGCCTGATGCTGCTCTGATCAATGGAAAAGCTTCCCCTTGGCTTTGGAGGTGCAGAAACAACCAGAGTTTACTAAGAAACATGTCTTTGGACTCCTTTTCCAAAAGGAAGACGTTTCTACTTCTTGTAGCCTGGAGGGTGCTGGATTGAGTAGGAGAAAGAGTGAGGAGTTAACCAGCAGTTCTCCAATTTCAGCATTTGCCCAGTAAATTATATTAAGGGGAATCTGGATTTTTTTTTTTTTCCCCGTGATACAAGAAACAAAAGACAAACTGGAGAAGAAACCCCCAAGGCCCCTATCTGTGGCATAAATCAGCAAAAAAAGTAGAGTTTATTTGCACGGTGCTTTACCGTGTTGCATCTCTCAGCCAAGACAAGTCCCTGCAATGCCAGATTTCAGCTGACTGGGATGCTGAGCTCCTCTGAAAACCAGCTGTGTCCTGCTCCCTTGACTGCCCAAATCTGGCCATTCTGAAAAATACTGCTTTTTACGGGAAATTTGTTACTTGTAAACATGTATTTAGGGAAAGCGAGAAGCGGGCAAGATTTTAAGGTGTTTTGGTACTTCACCCGTTTATGAATCCTCCAGCTTTAATACCACGGAGAGGACAAAATAGGCGTGAGTGTGGAGGTGGGACTTAGCACACCTCGGGGCAGTGGTGTCAGAGCACAGAAACCCCCCCGGTCTCACTCAGCCAGCTCTTGGAAGCTGTCATTCAATGAAAATGTGACTCTTTTCTTTTTCTCTATGCTATTTCTCCTGAAACACTCAAAATGTTTCAGATTGTTACCACCTCTGATCTTTAATGTGTTGTTAATAATACAAATTACCTAGAAAAGGATAATTTAATTCTTTTTCAAAGTCTTCAGAAAATGCTGCAAAATAGCTCAATATAGCTAAACACCAAGCTCCAGGATTTAAACTCTTTGGTTTGTTTGCGGGGTTTTTGCTGTAAAGTTGCATCTTTTTTTCCCATATAAATCTTACCTTAGTGGGATTTACCACTTTCCACTCCCTCCAGCATGCGTAACTCCTTGACCTTTGTGGAGTTAAATCCTGGAGCAAGGCAGACCTGCAAATTTTTGCTTTCAGTAGCAGGTGACATTTCAATTGCTCAAATCTGACAATGTTTTGAAAGTACAGACAGATTTGTTTGAATCGACCTTCTTAAAATGGATTTTCAAATAATATACACATGATTTCTAGAATAGCATCATCTACATTGAAGGATACATACTGTTCGTATATTAATGGCCAGATGCTGTCTTTAGGGAATGTGATGTTCTTATTTGAGCTAATAAAGTGCCGCCGTCTCACCATAAAGCAAAACAACTCTGACAGTATTGTGAAATTCGGAGCTGGAGCACTGCATTTTCATAGTATAATAACGAATGTGGCTTTCTGGTTTGCTCAGTACTAATTATATAAGCATTTAACATATGCATGAAAAGATCTTTAAAGCTGTAGAGTATTATGGGATTTTTTTTGATTTTTTTAATTTTTTTTTTTAAAAAACCTCTAAAATAACTTACTGTACGTCTAGCTTTTCATTCTACCTCCCTTTTAACTCGAGTTCTTGTACTACAGAAAATGTAGGCCGGTTAGTCACACCAGCTAAAAAGTTAGAAGATACAATACGTCTGGCAGAGCTGGTAATTGAAGTCCTACAGCAAAACGAAGAGCACCATGCGGAGGTGAGCAACGAGGTCGTGTGTGTGTGTGTCCCCCAGGCTCTTCATCGGGCTCCGGTGCCTTGCTGGCAGCTCCCTCTGTTCATGGTGGTGCTGGGTTATCTTCTCCCAACCGGTGCTGGGTTACCATCATCTCCTTTAAAAGCCAAAAAGGATTCTTAACCGACGGTGCTGGAGCGCGAGGAAGGCGAAGTTCAGTTCGGGGAGGTTTTGCTTTTGCTGAGGGGAGGGAGGGCTAAGGGAGGGATTAATTAAGTCCTGCTCTCCCCTGCGCCAGCCGCAGCCTCTCGCACAGCGCCAGCAGGGGACGAATCTGGCCAAATCTATTCGCCACCAACTGCACGCAAGAGCGAGCCCCTCCACTTGCATTTGTTGAGAAAGGTTGCATTTCCAAAAAATGTCATGTCTTTGTGCCTGCAGCCAGTGTTAGCAGGGTCCTTGAATCTTACTACTCCTGCTGTCCAGAGCTGGAGCAAGGAGAACCATCACAAAACCAAACTGTGCTTTTTTTGGTCCCTTTCTTGAGCGTTCAGGTTGTTTCCAGGGGTTTCCCTGGGCCCCTGCGGTATGTGATTAACTCACCTGGTTTCCTGCTGGCCTCTTCTTGGCCTTGGCTTGTTGGGAGTACCTAGTTACTAGTCACGAAGGTCAGGATGAATTATTCTCATTATTTGGGTTATCTAAGCCTAATGCAACTACTGTTAACTCTCTGAAGCGCTTTAAGGGAAAGATTCGTGTTGTAAGACCACTGAAACCATGTCATAGTCAAACATAGACCAGAAAATTGTGAAGCTTGATCCTGGAAACACTTGACCCCACAGGCAGCTGACATTGCTGGCTGTAGTCCTGCTCTCAGCACGTCGGGACGCTCCTGCCCGAGCAGGTGACGTTGTGTACCCGTGTAAGTATTTGCAGGATTGAGCCCTCTGTTCTGTATGGATCTGGTCCTCTTGGATACATATTGAAAAGTTAACCGGTTGGACATTCAGAGTGTTTATGACTGTAGGTAACGTAAGACTCATTCACTATTTTCTCTTTTCCTTCCCATTGATATATATATATATACTCACTATATTTTGCATTAAGAGCGTTTGATAAATAATTCCGCAATCACCTAAAAATCATTCCGGTGTATATTAAATTTGCAGTATAATTTAAGTTATTGATAATCCACAACAATCCGCAACACCCAACTAATGCCTGATTGCATATTTAAATTTCCTCCCTGTTTTTCTACTGTTCATTCAATCTTGGATGATCCTGGCAGGGGAAAGAGGTATGTGACTAAACCGAATGAAACGAGTCACTCCTGTCATATTCCGTGCATGCCCTCTCAGTGCCATGTTTCCTACTGGGATTTTACCCGGGGTTGCCCTCGCTTCTGAGGAATGTAAGGGCAACTTCGAGTCGGCTGCTTGCGGAGCTGGTAGCCCGACACAGGAGGGTAAATGTGGCATAGCAGTCCGGTCCATGCATGTAGCAATGGGTATATTTTACGAGCGCTGCAGTTACATCCCAACACAACCCTACCTGCCTGGACTCTCCTCAGCCTGTTGTTACCTCTGTCGTTTTGCATTCACCCGACCTCCTAGTACACTGTGGTGGAGATGGGCTAAGTACTACACGAGTGCCTAGAATGGTAGTGGTCTTCCTCTGGTTTTGTCTGTATGTGCCTTGTACTGGATATACAGTATTTATATGTAGAGAGAGAATATACGGGGTGAAGAGTGAAATAAACTGTGGTTTTTTTTACAAAAGCGAGGGTGTGCCCGAGAGCCCCGCGCACAAATAGGATAGGTCCAAGGATAACGAGAGGTTTATTCCACTCATCACCAGCACAGGCTGGATGTACAACCAGCTGGGAAGGAGCTGTTGCTAAATCAGGTTCTTTTGAAAATAGTAGATTTCTGAAGGAAGCAGTTAGAGGGCCGGTCGCGTTCAGCCAACCACGTGGCCGAGATCCTCACCAGGAGGAAGACTCAAAACGGTTCTCCAGCATCTCTCGTGTCACAAGGCTTTGATTAGAGACAGAAGGTTAATGCCAACATGGATAGGAGGCATCCTGGTCCCTCGTTCTGAACAGCGACCTGGAAGGGTGAAATTCATCTCTCTCACTGTTGGTGCGTTGCTGAATCCCTGTCCCGAGGGTGGCTGTGGCATTTCAGCAGTGTACAGGCACTTGGCCAGCTCTTCGCACACTTTGAATTGCACCCAAAAGAAGAGAGAGAAGAGGCTGGGTGGTTTATCCCTGATTTTTATTACGCGCTCTAGCCACAATATGCTCTCACTGGGCAATGAGAATCGCTGAGGGATTGCGTGCTTTTTTTTCCTAAATTATTCCAGGTGAGGCTGGTTTTTTTGGCATGGTGTCCATTCACCTGGAGAAGGTTCAACCTGCGACTCTTTGGTCTACTTGGGTTGTTCAGCAGAAAATTAAATCGCACCACTTACTGAAGAAATGCCTTAATTTACCAAAAACCAACAGTTTTTGCAATTAAAACGTGCCCCTTTTCTTCCTCACATGGACATCCAGGCAGACTCCCTGATGAGAACCCAGCAAATAAAGCTCAGAGCATGGAAAACGTTCAAAAACCATTACAGCAGAAGTACCGTGTCTAGTCAGTTGGGTTTGTCTCACCCATAAGAAGGAAGGAAACCAGCGCAGGCAGAGATGCAGCAGAAACCATGTGCCTACGTCTGTAATCTGTGAGAGCGGGAGGGAGGTCTCTGTCATTGTGTCATCTCTCCCATCAGATGTCTCCCACCCCTTCCGTTCCTCTGGATGACTGATGACAAATGCCAGAGACGATGCCATTCACCTATTTTTAAACTTGTGTTTTCTCTCTCTATGTATACGTATGTGTATATGTATATATGTATTTTAACTCCTTGAGGTCATACATATATACATGTGTATCCATGTGTAAAATATACAATAATAGGTGTGTTTGGCTAGAAAGCACACTATTCCCCTCCCCTTTACATTGTGTTTTGAGCAAAGCAGGTAAGTAGATGGTAAATAAATTAAATGTTACCATCTTGAAAGAAATTTTCAAGGTATGCTGTTACTTATACCACCACAGAAAGGTCCTGCTCACTCAGACTAGGGAGGAGGAGGTTGAGGATCCTGACATAAGTTAGAGACTTACAGAGCTAAAGTTAAACTTTTCCAGCAAAAGGGAAACTGTGACTGGTTTGGGCATAATTTTTTTCCACAAATGATCACGTTTTTCTTGACAATATCTCTGAAAATTAGCTCCTTTTTTTTTTTTAGTTTTTCCTTTTTTATGGAAGCAGGTTTTTATTGCAGGAGTCTGAAGTGTTTATGGTGGAATTTGTTACAGAAGATATTCTTTGGCCTCCCTCTTTTGCCTCCCACCAAAATGCTGATTGCTGTTGGTCCTTCTTTGCCCTCAGACTGTGGGCTGTGTCTGATGAGGACACAGCCTGGCAGGCACTTGGCCAGCAGAGGCACAGCCAGAAAAAACACATCCAGCCCCAGCATCCTCCTTCAAAACCATGGGCAAAAGCTACTAATTTTAAGAGGACAACCCCATGGCTCAGCATCTGCTGGTGTCCTCATCTGCAGTTTAGGGAAAAGGTTTAAGCAGACATCAGGAGTAGACCTGGGTCTTGATTATTTTGGTTCCTGTGTGGGTTCTCAGCGGTTTGACACCTCCCAATGTGGCCCTCCCAGGCATCCAGCTGGGTCCTCAGTTGGACACCAGCACCGAACATGGGAGGAAAAGCTGAAGAGCATTGCCACACATGCTCAGCTCTCCAAGCTCCCTCACCTCAGTTTAGGCTTTTCCAGAATAACAACTCTGCAAACACCAAGGACCACCAGCACACAGAGACTGAGCTTCCCAAGCACCCCAGGGCAGTCATTGCTGCAGTGGTACCCACTGTCTTCCTCCACGTGTGTGGGGCTGGCAGCAGTGTGAGGGCAAATGAGCCCAGTGTGGCCACCTTGTCCCCACGCTGTGACCATGAGGAGACTGCAACCTGCTAGTGTTGCCGCTCCAGCCATGGCATTTGCCCACCTCATCCACAGCTTCACCCCCGTGACAAGGCAGGCCCAACACTGAGATTAGTTTGGGAGTAATTGAGTTATTTTAGTTCTTTCACATCTTGGATGTTCTCTGGGTGCATAATACCCAGCCTAACACCAGTTTTATATCAGCTCGTGCAATAGTAGCAGGGCAATGTCAGTCTACTTTATATTTTGGGGGAATGAAGGAGTGGAAGTAGTCACAAAGATCCCCTGCTATATCATTAGCAGCTGAGAAATCAGGCCAAAATAGGAGGAATGGAAGGGGTAACCTGGTCTGGGGGCACTGCTCCCTCCCCATGGCCGAGAGGACCGGCAGCCGGAGCTGTGCTCTGCACATCAGTGCAGTTCTTCCTCAGTGAATCAGAACTGAGCCCTGAGAAAGTGCAAGTCCATTCTGCTTATCCATGTCTGCTGAAACCTGCAAAAAAATACCTCTCCCTGCCTGGCAATGCCTCTTTGAACTGATTCATCTATTCCCCAATCTTTCCCATTTCATCTCCGGTCTTGTGCCTTTGCTAGAGGTTTCTTTTTTCTTGACGGAAAGTGTCGGAAAGCTGTTTCTTAGATCCGTTAAGTCCCCGAGTAATTTCCTATCACTTCAAAATGACAGCACATGGTCCTAACGACAGCACTTCTCATATTGCATGTTCCCAGCCAGAAGTGATTACTAAACACGCATGCATGCGTTTGCAGCATTCACATCTGAGCCATGTATGATGTGAATGTCACCTCAGAGGGGCCCGAACAGTGAGTTTTAAGGACCCATGTGCATGAGAATGAGTTACTTCACTGATATATTTTTGGTTTTCAAGTTTAGATATAATTTTTCCTGCCTCTGTGACAATACAGGCTTGCCATAGATTATTTTTTTTTTTTTTTTTAATCTTGGCATGTTGATAATAGAGCTTTCTAATCAGTTTCCTAATCAGTAGCACTTATGAAGGTGGTAGTGTGTTTCTATGGATGTGTAGAGCTAACCATGTAAAATGAACAGTGCTGTAATAACTTCTACTGGTCATGCTTGAAATGTTCCCAAAGAAGAGTGTGAGTGATTTAGGATGGATTTAAATGTCTTAGGCTTCTGGTTTCTCAAGACAAATAGAAGTAGTGAATCCAAATAAAATTTAAACTGTTGAAAAGTACAGCAGAAAACCCACAAGCACAGTGAAGAAACTCCCAAATTTCTCTACTTAAGAACAAGAATTAGTTGATTTTTCTGGTAATTAGCATAATTAACGATGAATGAAGTCATTTATTGTAAATTGAACAGGTGAGACCTTCTTGGCCATGCTACAGCTGTGAGCCTTTACGGTGGAGCTCTGAACAGATCCTCTGCAAGAAACCTTTGCATTAACATAGCAGTGCCTAATTACTGTGATTAGCACTGCCAGTGCAGGCTAGCACTTCAAAGCACTGTTCTCTTTACAATAAAGGTAGTTTCCACGGGACGCACCTTTTTTTTTTTTTTTTTGAGATATGTGGCCTAACACCTTTTCCCTCTGCTTTATTAGAACTAATATACTCTTTGTTATCTTTTTCTACCAACTCTGAAGGCCTTTGCTTGGTGGTCAGACTTAATGGTCGAGCACGCGGAGACCTTCCTGTCACTGTTTGCGGTGGATATGGATGCTGCGTTAGAGGTGCAACCCCCAGACACCTGGGACAGCTTTCCGCTCTTCCAGCTCCTAAATGATTCCCTCCGTAGTGACTGTATGTATTGTATTTTGATCGTTTCTTTTTCAGTGGGCAGCTCAGGTTACTGATAACACTTTCAGCCTCTCTGTACTGCACTCAGAAAACTGAGATGGGTAGAGGTTTACAGGACGTACTCTTTTGGCATCACCTTGTTCCATTTCCACTAGAAAAAAAAAAACACACAGACACCCCTTAAATCAAATGTCTCAGTCAAAGGTGAGAAGTTGAACTTCTATTTTGCTTCATCTTCTCACATCTCTTGGTAACGGCTGCCTGATAAGCAGGGAATAAGGCACTTGATCTCACTGTCATTAAATGTGTGTATTGTTTTGTATGTGTGTACTACATTTATTTAACATTGAATAAAACAGTCCCTGCTTTAAAAGATTTTATTGAAGGGAGGAAAATATTAACATAAAATGGAAGCTAGGAGTAGTGTAAAAGTATGGAAGAATAGTGCATTGTGAAATAAGGCTCTTCTCCAAAGTAGGAGCCCATGTCTTCAAAGCCCTTGGGGACCTGGCACTCCTCCAGGTGGTTCTACTGCCCCCCGGGGAGCTGGTGGCAGAATTGGCATTGCCTTCAGTTAGGTCCCAGACCAGGGCCCTGGTAAGACCGTGTGAAAAAGCCAGGGACTCGTCCTCAGAGAGCAATTTCCAGCATCAAAGTCATAACCATAGCAGAAATGATTCTCCTACCTGCTAAAGCCATAATGTTTGCCGTGCTGTATTTCTTACATCCATTTGATTCACAGGAACTGATAATGTATTTGTAAGTTTGACATTAATGGAAAAAGAAGATTTGTTGTCTGTTTATTTGTTTGGAGTAAGAAGTCATTCCTGCTGTCTTTGTTGTGAGCATTGGTGCCTGATGCCAGCTCCTGTTATGTTCTTGAAGTTTCTTCTTCTTTGTTGACAAATTTGTTGTGTAATGAAGTGCCACACTGTGGTTTGTTACAGAGCTTTCAGTAACTGTAGTGTCTTACTATACTTTTATTTATCTATTCTAGATAATTTGTGCAATGGAAAATTCCACAAACACCTCCAAGACCTGTTTGCTCCACTTGTTGTTAGATATGTCGATCTGATGGAGTCCTCAATTGCACAGTCAATTCACAGGGGCTTTGAGCGGGAGTCATGGGAGCCAGTAAAGTAAGGAAACCTCCTTTGATACAATCGGAATTTGGGTGCAAATGGATGGAGATTCGTACGGAGATGAATTAGCAAACATTAGACTGGACATGCAGAAAGTGCTTTGGATTTTCTAGTTTAATGCTAAAAATAGAAGGCCTGATCTCTTCAGGGTTTTCAAGTTAATGAGGGAAATGGTATTTGCTTTTTTAAATGCATTGCTGCCTCAGTTTCAACCGTGTGCCTTTGGACAGGGAAGCATGAAAGTGTGAAAACCTTCTTAGCTGGCATGGCTTTTTGGATCCCATTCTAAAAGGCCTTTCCCAATGCTGCTTTTGAACTCGAATAGCTCCTTTTCAGAACAAAAAACCCCAAACCCCTTCTTTCACTGTGTTCAGCCCAGCCCTATACCCTGTGTGAGTCATTGCTGTGCTTACTCTTCCCAACACTCGTTTTTTCCACCCACCCCATGGGGGGATCGTGCCACGTTGTGCTTCCCACATCAGCCCCATGGCTGGTGGCTCAGTTTCCCTGTGTCCCAGAGCAGCTCTGCCAGGTCCCGTCTCCCTGGCCTGTAGGATTAGGCCTGCAGAAACCCTAGAAAAACACATGCAAGGTGTTTCAGGCAGAATCAGTTATTAAATTTAGAGAACTAGGAGCTTACCAGCAAGAAATGAGTAGCCTGAGAGAAACCCAACTTGAACTCAAGAGCTGGTGAATGATAAAAATGTGACATGTGCTTTGAATTACTGTTGTTATTTCACAGGTTTTGAAGCATTGCTGAACCCTGTCATGCTTGCTCTAAAGAGCCAAGTCAGATCCTACAAAGGAAAAGAACTGACTTTTCCTTCTAATAAAGGTATTAGAAGACCTTTTGCAAACAGTGTGAGTCTGGTGGTGGCTCAGAGAGGGGATTTGGACCAGGTGACCTCTTGAAAGACTATTTTCTCTGCTTTTCCTGTGATTCTCTAGGCAAAGTTAAGTGGCACTGCACTCTCAGAGGTTGCTGTATAAAAGAACGTGTGGTCTTTCAGGGCTTTTCACACCAAATATGTTCCGTTTACAAGGAGAAGAGATTTTGTTCAGCAGCCAGCCTCCCATATGCAACCTGGAGTCTGAGCACCCAGGTTTTTTCCTTTCTTTCTTGTGCATCCTCAGAAACTGTAAGGATTCTGCCTGCCAAATCTCGGGCCTTTTCTTGACACCTGATCATCCCCTCTGTTTTGAGTGGGGTTAAGTGGCTGGCATTCAGGTTTCTCTCTCACTTTCCATGTGCTGTCTTTGGTCTGCAGGCTAACAGGATTAAAAATCCTAAAAAATCTTGTTTCAAATAAGCAGATGTGACCCAGAAAACATACAAGAAATAGATCTTTCGAGTAGGAGAATGCCATTTTTACAGCCACTCCTTCAAGCAGAATTGCACTTCGAAGTTAGCATTAACTTCAGTTTCAGAGCTCTGCTTTAGTAATGAATATGTTTGTATTTCCTTGTCTGTTACGAAAGAGCGGCAGTTAACTCCGTGTTCCTGTCCACCTCAGTCAAGCAGTCAATAAGCAATTTGTTCTGCTTTTTTCTTTCCTCAGAAGCTGACATCATTTTGGCTTTTAATGACTTTTGGGGCTTAACTATAGGTGTCCGTAAGTACTTGGCTGTGATACTTGCCTGTCAAAATGCTTTATCCCTGGGTATGCCAGTATCTATAATTTTCAGGTTATCTTTGATAGTTATAAAAGATCTTTTCTTAGTTCTCTTGTAATGGTTATTCCCTTCTGGAGTTCCAGTTACAGAGCTTTGAGCGTTGAGGTTTCAAGCAAAAGCCCAGGACGGACTATCTGTCTTACAGACTTGGGTATTTAAAAGAATTCTTCCAGGAGGAAAGTGGGTGCTTTTCACAAGAAGCTTGTGTCCATCTGGTGAAAAGATGCACTCTGGGGTGGGGTTTGTGGTTTTTTTTCACTAGTTGGTATTTTGTTCTTGTGTCTCGCACACAAAAGTGTGAGTTGCAAATGCTGGCTTAACGCAGTGTGACCCAGCGAAGGAAGATCCCAGCGACGCACAGAGGGTGGCACATACTGTGTAAGGGAAAAGAGGGGTGTCATTCCTAGGATCTTATGACAGGTTGGATGTGCTGTTCAGAACTAAATGTTAAGGCATCTTCATCTTTTGCCTCCTGGGCAGACCACCTGCTCCTCTTTGTCTGATCAGCAGTGAACTTGCAGAAAAACTCAGGTCAGAGACTTATATTGTTTGATTTGCCTTCATGTATCTACCACCTTCTCCCCCCAACATGTCCATACTGCAGCACAGTCAAACTGTTGGCTTTCAAATAGTTTGGACCAGCCAGTTCTCATCCAAGTCATGGCCTATATTGCTCCTTCTCCAGCAGAGCTTTTTAGGAACTGCAAGCACTGTGCACTGTGTTTTCCACAGCTTCCCTCTGCTTTGAAGAAAGCCCTTCAGGTTAGCCTGAAAAGATAGATCATTGTGGCTCTCTGTGCCACTGAGCTTACTGTTGTCCTGCTTTGGATCTCTACAGTTAATTGTGAGAAGGAAATCTCATTATCTCCTGTTAACCAAGAAATTATTCCTCAACGTGGAGCTTTTTGAAAGGGTTTCTCTATGCTTGTGCTTGCAATCAAGGCTGAAATACGTAGCCCTCCATAACCTGACCAGATGGCAGTTTGCAAGCATGTATTTCTTCTATTTTCATTGCCGAATACTCTGCACCTTATGCTACAAGGAGTTAGGTATAGAAATCGCAAACAGTGAAAGAGATACTATTAAGTATTGAAAACACGGGGGGGAACTGCATCGAGAGAATGTGCTCATGAGGGCCATGGAATCTGCCTCTGCAGAGCTGCTGAATTTGCAGGGGGTCCGTGCCCTATAGCTAGAGCAGCTGGTGTGCTTGTGTGAATCCACGCAGAGAAATGTGGAACGCTTGTCCTTCGCACAGTCATCCAAGTACGGAGGATACAGAGTAGGTCTGTTCTCTGGTGAGTTGAGAGGTCTTGGAAAAGTAGGGTTTGCAATGGTTTGGTTTGGGGTTTTTTCTTTTTTTTTCTTTTTTAAATTTTTTTTTTTCCTGCTAGCTTCTCAGAGAACGCTGATTTATCTTACAGCCAGCAGACACGTATGTGTGTGTGTGCGTCTCTGTGTGTGTGTCTGTGTTGAAAGATTCTTTTTGAGCAAATGCTAAAGCTGGTGCAATGGCAGCCAATTTCAACCGCTTGACTAGGACATTATTCATTGACCTATGGCTGTCTCTACCGCACTGTAGTCCTGGCTTTAGCATCTATTAATTGCTCACTAACCCTTTGCAGATTATTTATAAATGTATCATTAATATAAATGTGAGAATTTAAGCAGTATGATTATACTAATCATTTGATGAGATTGTACTCCTACAAAATGCTAGTGAAAAATGTTTCCCCTTAAAAGAAGCACCGTTGTAGTGAAAATGAGTATTTTTGTTACTATTCTGGGTGTCAGTCAGAGGAAGAGCACAGATTTGACTGCCTACTTCACTATCAAGCTCTTTGCTTCACATCGAGGCTTTTGCAAAAAGATTTGCTCCTGAGCATTTGCTCAGCCTAAGCTGAGCTGTAAGCATTTATAGTGATGGAAGAGACAGGCGTTTGCATCTTCCATCACTAAACCATTTCAGGCATCCCATAGGAGCTGAGCATTTAAGTAGGGACAAAGCTCTCATTTTGCTCTGTTCTGAAACCAGGAGACAACTCGGTAAAAATACTGTGATTTTTTTCTGCCCTCCTTTCAGTGCTCAGGCAGCTCTACAGGAGCAGCCCCTGTGCGATGGGACTCGTTTTCTGTGATGGGTGCTACAGTAGGGTGTGAGCGTTGGGATGTTGTCCAGGGGTGTGTTGCCAGTCTGTTTGCACTGAGGATTTGCCGGCAGACAGTGCAGGTGAAAGCCATTTACAGACACAAACGGGGGTGAATCAGAAGAAGCCAAGAAAACAAGCAATACAGCTCCAGAGAACGCATCTTTTATCAAACGTATCAGGATCCAGTCCTGAAGCTGAGTCGTCTTAAATCAGACAGCCCTCATCTTGTTGATGCAAATGCCCACATTCCCTGCCTGATGGCTGAGGTTATATTTAGCCATCTATATTAAATAGGCATGGCTGGCTTCTAGAAACAGTTTCTCATCTTGGACCTGTAGTTTTATGGTCTGAGCAACTGCAGGCTGGAACATTTGTTGGGAATATTAATCATTTTTTACAGGTCTCATTGCAACTGTTAGTCAGATAATTAGGTTGGTTGAACCTGCAAAACTGTGCATGTCAATTCAGGAGAATATTTTTAAAATTGGTTACTGTATGTTAACATAATATACTCCATTATTTTGCTGGTTTGTTTTGTTTTAAGAGTACTAACTTATTCTTGCAACATATCCTTGCATCAGCAAAATAATGTGTTGTATAAAAGAAATATGTTTCCGTGTGAATATAGTATACTGTTTACTCTAGAAGTCATATTTTATTAATACAGTGTTTTTATTAATATAACACTGTCACTTCTTGAATTTTAATATTTAAACCAAAGGTCCTCTGATTTATGTATTTACCATCTGGCTAAGTTATTTAAGTTGCTTTTCCTTATACATTTATATGTTGTCCACCTCTTGCTATTTCTTTATTTATTCCATACCAGTATCTAACCACATGCACTGCCATTTCTGAAGATTTAACACTCTCTCAATCACTATGGAGTCTGTGTCTCATTCAACAATCATATCATCTTAATAGCAGATACAGTATGAATGGAAACAATGGACAGCTTTGTTAACGTTAGTAAATTCTCTTATCTGCTTACTGCCTAACGAAGAGAACAAGCAGGCAGCCTGACATCAAATCTATTAAGAATCATAGAAACAAAAGAAAACAAGAACATGCCTTTTTTTATTTCACTAGAAAAATACTTTGGATTGTGGTTTTCCTCACCAACAAGGGATTTTATTCACAAAGGGAGAATGGTGATAAAGTCTATTCCCTGGGACTTGCCACCAATGACAAGCCAAGCTCTTGTAGAGAAGCAGTTTAGTTCTGTTGCATTAGGAAACATTTTTTCAGTACAGCCAGCTCAATTCCCTTACTTTGGTTTTTGATGTACAAAACATGCAATAAGAAATGGAGTTTAAATATGACTCAAGGAAGTGGCTAAGATTTTAATATTCCTTGAAAGACATAGTGTATAATTCAATAGTTTTCCAAGAGTCCAGATGATGGGTGTCTCTACAGTGACTGATTTCATCCAGGGCCATGGGAGGCACCTCCTATGGTGGCACATCCCAGAGCTGTCACTGAGGCAGGGAAGTTTGAAGGCTGAAGCTGTGCCCATGAACATCAATCAAAAGCTTTTGGTAGTTTCAGCAGTGCAGGGTGAAGCTGAAATCCTGAAGTCCTCATTCCATTTTCACTCAGCCCAAATAAAGATCCAGGGAAAACGGTGTCAAAGCACCTGGTTTTGTTCCTCAAGTGGGACTGTAAAGCCATCTATGGATTGTGTGCCAGTGTGCCATTACTAGATCAACCCAGAAACCAGATATACTTCTGAAGCTGGCTTCTGATTCACAGATCCCAGGACATTTTTATTTTCCATGTAAAATATAACTCCGATGAGAAACCTATTAAAATGCAATTAGAGCAAGTTTAACAACTAGAGACCCAGCACTCTGAAATAGGGGAGGGAGTTTTGCAAACTTTGGGCGTGTGGTGCCATTACACCCCACATTGTTTCAGGAGAGTATGTTGCATTAAATTAATACCCTGGCCCACTCTTCGAAGATCTCTTTTTGCAAAACAGTTGCACGTCTGAAAATATTTATTGAAGTCATGATGTCCAAATGCACACCCTTCATAAATTAACCTTTAGATGTCTTGGTCACCCCATGGCCCATTTCCAGCCAAGAGACATTGACACACCAGTCCTGGAGTTACTTAGTGCAGTTTATTCACAGTGCACATGCAGAGCTGGGCAACCTGTGGGACCCATGTTCTCCACACCCAGGGACACAAGGGAGGCTCAGGGCATGAGTCTTCACCGAGGAAGAACCTTGTGGTTAATCCAGATCAGCCCATCCTTGCAGAGCATAAGATAAACAAGGAGGTTTGGGAGTGAAATCTCGATTCAGTTGAATTTGGTGGCAAGAAGAACTCTAACAGACTTATGCACAGCTGGAATTTCAAGCTCTCTGTTTATTATTTTGGATTCCAATGCCCTAGTAAATCCCTTGGTTTAGCTCTTTCGTCCAGCCTGAGTGTGTAAGAACTGACACTCACTTCCTTACCAGAGAGATTTTTCCAAGGGAATCTGCTCTCTGCATTCTCAAATGGTATCAGGACTCAAAGGTGCAGTTATTTTCTGTAGACGTTTAATTCTCTGTTAATTTGCTACTTTCTTTCTGATTCTTCTTCTTTTCATTCTTTTTTTGTTATTGTTGTTGGGTTTTTTAATCTTTTTTTTAATAAGTTGCTTTTTATTGTGAACTGCAAACCCAGTACACTTAAGCTTCCATACTCATGCTTCTTCCTGAAATGTTTTGCTTTAGTTTTTTAACTGTCGTCCTGCTGTGAACTTTGCGGATTTGTTTATGAGTGTCACGTGCTTCTGCTACATCTGCATTGTCACTGTTATGGTATTTTTTCTTTCTGTCTGTTTCTTCCACAGGAGTTTAACAAGTAATCTGCCCAATGTGAATCTACCAAATGTGAATCTCCCTAAAGTACCAAATCTACCAGTTAACATCCCACTAGGCATCCCACAAATGCCTAGCTTTTCTGCACCGTCATGGATGGCTGCTATTTATGATTCTGAGTGTGTATTCAGTTCAAATTAGATCTCATTTAAATTTAAAGTAATCTTGGCATGGATATGTATTGTTTGTTTCTGTGCATTATATAAAACTTTAGAGTGATACAGTTAATTAGACATTTTCTAAATGAGACACTAGTGAATTTCTGGCATGTATATTTTGAGGGGTTTTTTGTATAAATCTTGAAAATTTGTCTTACTCCCACTGAGAGTTTGAGCAAGTATCTTGCTTTACAAAATAGCTGTCGACAATGGGACACGGTCTGAACAACACAAGAACCGCAGAGCTTATAATGTGACATTATGTGTCTCAGCAAAGAGTTTTGTCCAAAAGAGAAGATGAACCAATTTCAATGCCAGTCAACCAATTTCTGTGGACCAGATGTAGATCTAAAAGTGAATTTTATGTAATGCAGGCTCCACATTTCCCAGATAATAATTTTTGTCTTAATTTTGATGAAACAGTTTAACAAAGAGGAACACCCTGCAACAGTTTTTATTCATGTTGGGGGAGCTGCCAGAGAGCAATTGAAGCTCCGTAGCCATCATTACAGCCTGAATAATGCCGTGACCAACAAAAGAAAGATATTTTCAATGGGAGCTTCAGGTTGTGGCCTAGAAAATCAGGCACGGTGTCAAAGCAGTCGATCTGTAGGAGTTGTGTGCTCCCAGGTCCCTGTCTGAGCATCCCAGGGTGTACAGGTGGAGCTCAGGGGGACATACCGCAAATCTTGAGCACAGATTAAACGACTTCTGTTTTTATAGCAGATTTTCCTTAAAAGTCCCAGCCACCAAGCAGTGTGGACGGTGGTGCACAGTGGGTTCAATCCAAATCTTGGCATTTGAGGGAGCTCATTTCCCGAGATGCTCTAGCACAGGTAGTAATATCTTGGCAGTTCTCCATCCGAATTCCTAGAGGGTTATTAAGGGTTGGCACGGGGTGATCTCAGCCAACCCTGCACAGATCTGTTGCTTTTTTCCTACCTTCTCACTTAAAACTGAAGAACCCCCCCAAAACTACCGTTGTCATGCTTACTGAAACACCCTCAATTACATCTACACCTGGAGTCCACCAAAATGCCTCTGCCGTTTGCCTCGTGCAGGCTGTATTGCAGAGAGTGGTAACAAACCAGAAGTAAAACAAATACTGATCTTTGATTTATTTTTTTTGGATGGATTTTTAAAACCTTTCCAATGTTAGCACGGTCGTTTATGTTTCAAAGCTATACAACTCATATTCATGCTAAGATAGCTATATTAAAGGCTAGCTTAGGCAGTTGTCTGTAAAGAGTACTTGAAAGTTTTAATCTTTCTCTGTGCATGCTTTGTGGTATTGCCCTTGAAAAGATAAGAATCATGTCATGGCAGAAAATTGGATAATGCCTCTGAAAACGCTTGAGCATCAATGGTGTATTGCAAGCTGCCTGTGTGATTAGAGTAATTGCAGTGCTCAGAAGCAAAATATTAACACCGCACTTTGCAAATTAATAGAATGCATTGTTTACTTGCACAGAGCCCTAACCAAAGTGAGAAAAAGACCAATAATAATACTTTAAAAATTTTGCAACCAACTGGGTGTCATAGTGTTGCTGGAGTAAGTACCAATTATTGTATTTCTACCTATTTAATTATTTAAAACATAAATTCATGCAGTTCCAAAACTGGACTTTGACTGTTAAAGCTTATTTATACCCAAGCACAGATGTGAACCGGGCAAAACTAAAAACTGGAGGTAGATGAACGCTTGAGACTGTTGTACAAACCGGTCCCCTGGTTAATAGAAATGCCTGATTCTTTATCTTTTCATCTCCCTGGTTTCCTTTTACTCACCCTTCCCCTCCATCAAGGACGTGTTACCTGTTGCTTAGTGTCAGATACGTTTCTCCTACAACCAAGATGGTTCATCCTTTATCTCGTTAACTCCGTTAGCGCAGGACCCCTCAGGACCCCTCGAGCATGTTGGGACTACGGTTCTCACCTTGCAGTAGCCATGTTTGCATTAGCTCGGATCTCCTCTAGCATTAACTCAATGCAGCTGGCATCTGTCACAATAGAAACACCCTCCCTCATCTGTTTCTATAGATGATGTCAGCACAAGTGGTAATGCATGGTGTGTTAAATATATCTTATAAATTACCGTGTTAGCATTAGTGGTATGCGAGGAGGGGGTTGAAACTCTTGAAGCTCCTTTGGTAATTGTTCTGGAAAAAAAAAAAAAAGTGAGGGAGAAGGAGAGAGGGAGAGAAACGGGTTATGGATGCATAAATTTCTCTGCACAAACAGACCGCAATCCAGTTCTGTATTTTTATTCTGTAAGTGGAGGTTTGAGATATAATTATAGTGTGAAAAGAGCCGGTGTAGCTACACACTGCAGGACCAAAGACTTCCATCTGGGCAGGGGTGTGGGTACGAGAATATACGCATGGGAGAGAAATTTAGAGCTTTCTGACAGACCAAAGATGTTGCAAAATAAATTTTTTAAAAATGGAAATTTGTTGTCTTATAGATGCCTTTGCAAGAGGCAGATCTGTGAAAAGGCGCAGCGGTCAGTCCTGCTAAAACTCCTGGATATGAGATGTCTGGTGCCCTTAGCTCAATTGACTTACCCCGATTTTTTTTCAGCTGTTCAAGAGATAAAGCGTGTCCTCGCTCACCACTTGTTAGCACTGTCCCTTACCTGGAAACGGGGGCCTCACTGGGGGGGACAAGGCAAACTCAAGGTATAATTCGGAGGGGGGAGAATTGCATGAAACCCAAAAACTTAATAACTGCATACAGTCTAGTATGGCAGTTATTATTAATCGAGGATTTTCTACCCCAATTTCTGGCCTTAATTCTTAATAATCACATACATTAATGTGGTTATTAACTAAGGCTGATTTTTACCATACACACATTCTTCCCGTTAATATGTGTAACTCATAATGTTGTCTTACTCATCTGGTCTGGAAAGTTTTGTGGGTGATGACAGCAAGGTAGATTAGGCAACTGTATGGTAAAACTCAAAATCCTGATGGTGGAGATTGCCAGCGTTGTCCTGTGTATGAAACTACTGTCTGCCCTACACTTGTTGCAGGAATGGTCTCCACATCAGGTTACAAGAAGCCTGATGCCACTTATGACTTTTGTTCTCATTTTGCCCTGCCAGCAATGGATCAGGCACCTCGGAAGATCTGTTCTGGAAACTTGATGCCCTACAGACCTTCATTCGGGATTTGCACTGGCCTGAGGAGGAGTTTGGAAAACACTTAGAGCAACGCTTAAAGCTCATGGCGAGTGACATGATTGAGTCCTGTGTGAAAAGGTATGTGCCCCTGAGTGAACTGGTCATGTTTCTTTTAGAAGCTCACAGGATGCAATGGTTTTTTCTGTCTTCTTATCAATGAAGCTTCACTTCAACCACCATTTATTAGTTATGCCTCTGCCCAGCACAGATGTGTTGGAAAGCCACCCTACTGCTGTGAACTGTGAACTCTCCCAAGCAAGCACTTCTCTGTTGAGACACTGGAGAGTGCACGTTCACAGTAAGGCCATAAATCCTAGAATCATAGAATCATTTGAGTTGGAAGGGACCTTAAAGATCATTGAGTTCCAACCCCCCTGCCCTGGGCAGGGACACCTCCCACTAGAGCAGGTTGCTCAAAGCCCCATCCGGCCTGGCCTTGAACACCTCCAGGGATCCACAGCTCCTCTGGGCAACCTGTTCCAGTGCCTCACCACCCTCACTGTAAAGAATTTCTTTCTGGTGTCTAATCTAAATCTTCCCTCTTCCAAGTTAAAAACGTCGCCCCTTGTTCTTTCAAGCTTTATAAGTAGTTACTTATTTTTGGTGGTGCACATGAGGTCAAGCCTTTGTAAATGCACTTTGCTGTCAACAAGGTTGAGTGCTGAAGGCATAGCCCTAAGTAAGATCTCGGCAGACACCTAAAAAACATAGATCCATGGAAAAACAAGCCAAAAAGTGATCCTGGAAAGGGGATAGTGTGTAGCTTGGCACACAGATTTCACACCTGCTGCCGATTGAGAAAAGCTGTTGTATCATCAGCCACATTATATGACATTCACCTGTAGAAGATTTTTTTAAAACTTCTAGATGTACAGGCAGCTGTCATTTTGAAAGCTAAATGTTGAGGTTAAATTTCCAACCTTTCCAAAGTCATTCATGTCCATTTGGCATCAGAGGTGATGAGGCAGGAGGAAGAAATGAGCTTTGCATTCCATTGTGCAGAAATTAATAGAAAAAGAGATGAACCAAAGGAAAGATGGGTACCAAATACAGCTGGTGGGTGCTAATATTAGCCACAATGTGTGATGTGGCTGTTCTGTACCACAATTGCCTGGCCACTCCGCAAGCGTGAGCATGGCATTTATTGTTCATACGTTCCTCACAGTCTGGATACGCAACGTCACTGCAGGAGAAGGCATGTTCAGTCCCCAAGATGTAGGCAGGAGACTTGCCCTCACCTCAAGGCTTGCTCTCTCACCATTCTGGAATGAGCCCCTGTGCATTCTGATTGCAATGAGATGGTCGTGATGTTTATGGCATTGAGCAAGTCCCCCTTTATTGTGGCAGCTCACCTTTGGTCCTTTGGCTGAGCTTCAGTTGTCCTCCAGTTGTCAGACCATCCTGTAGGAGCAAAGCCAGTGCTGGAGCTCGGCCAGCGCCACCAGCAAAACACTTATTTTTTCTTTTTTTATTTTTTTTCAAATTGGAACCATAGCACCTTTGCTACACCTGCAGTGTAGTTAGAGCTGCCATAGAGCTGCCATAGAAATCAGACCAAGCTAACTGGGAAAAATAAGCAAGTTTCCAGGTACATCGGAAGAAGGGCTTGTGTGCCTGAAAGCTGGGGTCTGGTTTTTCTTCCCAACTGCTTCAACCTTTCTACAAATATGTTGCCCCTCTCTAAAAACCTCGCCCAGCTTGTAATGATATGACTATATATAATGGTTCTGAGCATAAGTAAGTAGGAACATGCTCATCTCTGCGAGGAGATGGAAAATCCCAGCCACTTTGGGTCCTTTCAGTAATTATCAAGATTCTAGTCCCCGAGTCCAGGCTAAATCTGGCACTGGTAATTAAATCAGTTCAAATGCCACTGCTGATGTAAACCAATATGCTGCCTTCCCTATTTATATCACCTGCAAACAGGGCCTGGCTAAGGTTTCTTTAGCAATTTCAGTTTGACACAACATTTTTCTTCGCGTCTGTCTCTGAACTGTTGAATACCATGGAGGAGCCACCCCGCCTTCCGCACTTGGTTGTATTTCGGTGCTGTCAGGAAAGCAGCCCTTGCAAGGGAGGCCTGTTTCGTTAATAAATCCGGGCAGCAGGACCTATGTACGAGCCCAGCTCTCATCCCAAGTTCGGGAGTTTCACATTTGTAAATGAGTTTTCATTTGCATAACCCTTGGAGGGATCTTTCAAGATCAGAGTTATTCCTGAGCTGCAGCTGATATTATTTGTTATTTCTAAATTGAAGCTCCTATGTTAATTTGTTGGCAGATTCTGTCTGATGTGATAATTGTTCTGTGTGAGGTTAGATTAATGAAGTACCTCAGGAATCTGCAGAGGGGCTCCAGAGAAAGGCAAGGTGCGATGCGGACCATACTGCAGAGTGTTCCCCATGTTAGAGTCACAGATGCCTTGGGATTTTAAAATATGACACAGGATCAAATCCTGTGGTCTTTGGCCCAACGAAGTTCTTGGTGTAACATGGTTTGTAAACGTCAGATCTGAGCTCAGTGAAAGCTCAGGAGAGCAGAGAGGCGCAGGCTCCCACGGTGTGTGTGTACGTGTGTGGGTTCATACCTGCCCAAGTGCACCCGTGCACATTTTGCAGATTTATGATGGTAAGTACATGTGCTTCAGAGAAACCACCAACTTATGAGACAATTAGGAACTTGCAGCAAGCAAAGAAAATAACGTAGACCTGAAAATGATCTGGCAATGTCCTTTCAGTCAAGCGATGAATGTCCTTCTATTCCTTGTAGCTGATACCACGGAGCAGTAAGAGCTTCCTTTAATCCGTCAGGCTTCCAATTTGTCTGTGGTTCTAAATCAGCTAATTGCAAACAAATTATAGGTGTACATCGACACTGCTGTTTGTAACATCATCACACTGTTTATCAAGCATGAGACAGTCATAGTTTCCCTGAAACCGTTGCACACTTTATAAATAGTGTGTATTCTGGAAAGTGGATTTCTCTTTAAACTGGAAAATCATTTTTAGTAAAAGCACATTTGTAACAATTGCACCATAACGCTCCCAGCAGCATTTGTCTTTCTGGTTTGTTGAACTCTTCTTGGTATTGTTTCACATTATTACTAGCTTCAGTATGTTTAAAAAGCAACTGAAATGTCTTTTTTCTACTTTCCTTAACAGAACCAGGATTGCGTTTGAAGTAAAGCTGCAGAAAACCAGCCGGTCAACAGATTTCCGAGTCCCTCAATCAATATGCACCATGTTTAATGTCATGGTGGATGCCAAAGCTCAGTCAACAAAGCTTTGCAGTATGGAAATGGGCCAAGAGGTAAAAATGCAGGTTCTTCCTTTCACAGCTTTTTAAGGCAAAATAATGAAATCTCCTATCTCCTGTTGTGCTGGTTTCAGAGTCGTTATCAGTTGTGGATTTACCCTTCCGTATAGAGTGTGCAGATGAATATGCAGGGCGTTACTCTCGAATAAATGTAATGAGTATAAACATTCAGAATCCCTGCCACTTAGGTTTGACTTTTTTGCAGAGACTGTGGTGTGCATAAGGCATCTCTTAAGCTTGGTTGGTGGATGATGACCACATCTATTGAGTCATTAACTGCACCTTGGAGCCAGGTGTTGGCAACACACTTTCTGTGTATGACTATTTTCTGTAGAAAAACATAAGGAAAACAGAAGTGTTGTTGCTGTGGTGCTTGTAAGGAAAAAAAAACAACAAACCAAAACAAAAAAAGCAAAACACCAAAATAGATAACTTCCAAAAGTAGACTGAAATTCCAGCTGCTGTGACTTCCTTGAATACTGGCTATAATCAGCATGCTTGATGGTCCTGGATTTCCAAGTTCTTAATGACTCAAGTTTCCAAACAACAAACCTGTTTTAATTAATTGCTGATATTTTTTTCCTTCTCAATGCATAGTTGCAGTTTGAAGTTTCTGTGAATTGATCTGTGAATTAGAAAGACATGGTAAATTGGACTAGATTAAATGCATCATAACGATCATTTTTCTACAGTGGCTTCAAGCCAAATTAAATATTCATATACCAGTCTAGAATAAATTCACAAATGCTGTTTGGCTCTCCTATCCTGCTGCTTGTCAGCACTTCCTAGATACGCTCCTTCACTACAACTTTCCGTGGTCAGATTTTGCAGTGAACCATTGCAAGTTGTTTTGGTTTTTTTTAGATGTTTACCTCACCCTGTTCCTCTGGGAGGAATTGCTCCAAAGGCCACAGGATGCAGCAGGGATCCTTTCCCTGGTGTCAGTGGTGTTTGGATCACCTTGTTCTTTTTATTTTTCTTATACGTTTCAGTTATGACATTTTATTTGTGACACTCACCTTGCAAGAGAGGTTTCAGGCTGCTCATCATCAGGTTCTCCCTTCATCCTCCAGCTCAGCTGAGGCAGATCTTGAGTGGGTTTTTGTTGTCCGAGCCTGGACACGAACTTCTCCACTATTTTCTCTTCCATGTTCATACCCATTTATCTCCTCAAATCCCTCAGCCTACAGCTACTGCAGCATCTCCCTTGGCAGAGCCCCATCAACCAGGTTCATGGTTGCAATGCTCCCTGCTGCAAACCAGGAATCAAATCCTTGTGCGTTACACTAGCACAGTCCCTGGGCACCAGGATGTTTTGGAGATCAAGCAGACTCCAATATCATGATGGAGCAAGCTCATTGCATTCCTAACTAGCTGCATTTTTCCCTGCTAACTTGTGATGCTCTGAGCCTGCCACAGTTTCCTCCAAATTTTGAGCATCAGTCGCTCAATGTTGCACATTTGGCCTGAGTCAAACTGGCAGTAGGGTTGTGCCTCCAAATGTATCAGCTCTGCAAATCTGCCTGTGCCCCTTCGAGAAGGTGCTTGGTATGGCAGCCCAGAGACAGCAGCCGTTGCTGGGGCATGAGGTTTTTAACAGAGACCTGAACTAATAGACCTGTAAAGCAGATGTAAATTATCGGTGCATAAGTTACCATTCAGGGCTGCAGTATTTTATACACACTCCTTCTTTTCTTCCTTTTAATGAGCGTTCCTATCTCCCCCTCCATTCGCTCGTGCCGCTCTGTATTTTGGCTACTTCCATCTCCTCTTCTTGAAGCTGTCTGAACCTGTGTGCTGAGATGGTTGTGCTGGGGGGGTTAAAGTTAAGATATAGACTTACAGCCCACAAATGAAGAGCAAAATGCCACCCTGCCTCTTCCCGGCCCCAGTGGAAACACTCCACTCTGAGTGATGAGACACTCAGACAGACAGCAGAGGGATGAGAAACTGGATTTTGAGCCTGTGTTTTCTTCTGTAGTTCAAGGAGCTGGGTCTGTGCACTGCTGAGTCCCTCTGTCCCCCTGTCCCCGGTGCATGCCTGCCTGCCTCCCCGCTGGGGAGGGATGGACAGACAGAGAGGGACAGACGATTCTTGCTGGAGGGACCTTCCCTCAGTGCCACAGCCACCGCCTGGCTCCTGAAATATGTCCTTTGGCAGACAGTTCAAAAGCAGCAAAAAAGGGCTCAGATTGTCCACCATGGTGCTCAGGCAGGGGCGCTTGCCCAGACTGAGCTGGAGAAGACATTTTGGTTGGAAATAAACTGCTGATTTTTCTGACCAAGCTGATTTTGCCAATTTTTTTGGTCCAAGCTGTACGTGAGCAGAGAACCCCTCAACATTGTATTTGACCTCGCTCCTGTGGTTTCCCTCCCACCCCAATGGCCTTCCCTTTAGGACTACCTTCAGTGACACTCACTTCGACAGATACTTGAATGCATTTTGCGAGCATTACCCTGTGAAACAAACACCCATCATTTCATTTCCATTTCCTTGTCTCTAAAGGCAGCTGTTAAAACATTTGGTAAACATACTTTACCATCTTAAATATTTATTTTTCCTCTGAATTTTTAATACATCTAAGGGGATAAATGTATGTATTAAATGTTTCTCAGTTGGTCTAGTATGTTTCTATTTAATATCTAAGGTCAGATGGTCCTTAGAGAAATACAACGTACACACAATCTGTTACATGACAAGGCAAGATACTCATCACATAAAGTCAAGTTGAATCATTGTAGTGCACTGATTATGGATCGTAATAATCGAGCTAATAGAAAGCTGCGATGAACTCGATCAAAAGCAGGGGCTACGCTGGGAAAAGCAAACCAGTTATGCGATCTTTAACCTCGGGAGTTTTTGTAAGAAATGCAGAAGGAGCTGTTGGAAGCACTGGTTTATGAGCCAAGCGCCTGCAAACGCAGCACCAGCCAGTCGTTTTTCCAAACTGCTGTCTTCTCCAGCCCCATCCTGGATGATGCTCCTGGTCCCAAGGTGGAGCTGGGGCCGCAGGGCGGGCAGTGGTGGGTGCACGCCCTGCCCGGGGCAGGACCCACAGCCTCTGCAGACCCTGTTCTGCACAGCCACCAGCCCTGGCACCGGGTCTGAGTCTGCCCTGGGGACTGTGGCAGCGATGGGAAGAAGCGGTCAGGGTCCCACCAACACCTCCTTGGTGTGTGCACAGGGTCTTCTCCCACTCCCAGACCTGCACTTTTATTCCATCAGGGCTCTATTTCTTTTTTAAACAAGCTTTTAGCTGGAAATGTTGGTCAGTGCATTTTACAGAGTATTGTTTTGCGCATAGCTAGTCCTTTTTGAGTTAAAACTCATGATTCACCCTATGAAGGCAGTTTGCTAAATCCTTTGTTGTGAGGTCTTCCATGGCCACAGAAAATGCAGGGACAGCAGGAAAATACCATGGGGAAGACACCCCTGATAGATGCACAGTGCCTTCTTCATCTCCCTGAGGAGGTCCTGGCTATGTGTGCCAAGGACATCAGCAGCTCCTGCCCGTGCCCAGCTGTTACAGGTCCCTGTCACCCCGCAGCTACATCTCCAGCTGTGCTGGGACCAGCCAGGTCAACCCTTGGAGCTGATAAAGGCTAACTCTGCATTAAATAGATTAATCATAACTATGGTCCCTATAAGGGACTCGTGTGTATATATATATATCTTAAACTGCAAATCAGTTCATGGAAATGGGAACTGCAAATACAAATATCCCTTACTTGTTGGTGTACGTTTTTCCCTGCCTGTGGCATGGTGGTCCCAGGCTGTCCTCCCACATGGGTCAGGCTGTGATGGCCCCAGCCAGGTTTTTGGCCACGGAGAGCTGCACTGTCCACCCTGCCCTGCCCTGCCCTGCCTTGGGGTGCAGGGTTCACCCTCGGGTCCCTCCTGACGATGGGTGTGGAGCTGCCCCCGTGCTGAGCCCTGCCTGTCGGCAGCCAGTCACCATCCTCTCCAGAGCTAAATAAAACCATAGAGACCATCAGAGGTTAGAAACAAACCCGTCCCTTCCCCTGGTTTTTCCATCTGCAAATGCTACAGGTAGCGAACTCGGATATTTCAGGGAAAGGAGGTTTTGATCACGTTTCATTTTCCGTTGCTTATTGTTTCTGTGCATGGCGCTGCCGTTCTCATATGTCCCTCTTTTTTTTGAAAGATTTTCATTTATTTATTGTTTATCTTCATATGTTCTCTTTCCTGTCTTTTGCACTTTCCTCTTTATTTCTGTCCCCAATCATCCGAAAAGTTTGCTAAAGAGTGGGTAAGTGTGTCCTACTTTTATTTTCTTTTTTCCAAATTCCTGTATTAATGTTACTGTCAGAAAAAAAATCCCCAAACTGTAGAGCAGTTCAGAGACTACTGATCAGACACTGAGACCAACATCTAGCATTTGTAGAGCCCTTGCAGTCTTCCTTCCCAAAGTCTGATTAGTATTTAAAGCAGATTTGTCTCTTTCAATGTGATTTGATGTTAACATTTTAAAACAATATTAATGCCAAGTGGTAATGAATATAGTGACTAGCACCAGTGCTTGAAATGTTTGACTGAAAAATCAAATGTTTTGTGTTGGAAAGCAGTCATAATCAGTATTTTCTCAGTCCATTGAAAATAAGAATATACTGTATGTTTTCACTAATTAAATCTTGTATTGGAAACAGGTCTTTTCTAAATTAGTAGAAGACTGTATTTTAGTACCTATTCTAGCCATATTGCAGCTGATTGCATCAGAGCTCCCAAGCTAAGCGAGGTTTGGCGTGTGCAGCAGAAATTGGGTTGAAGGCTCGGAAAGGCTGATGCCACGGGCGCTGGTCAGCCCTGGTCGGGGCTGCTGGCTCCTGCCTGGGACAGAAAGGCTCATCTCCGTTTGCTGGGGGGTTTTTCCATCTGTGTTATAGTCACTGAGCAAAGCATTTAACCCAGAGCTCAGTTTGAACGGCGTGTCTGCTCAACCCAGGGCGTGAGACTCTCCTGAATTCAAGGTCTCTCCTACAAGTGTGAGTAGTCGCTGGCCGCTCTGGTGGAGCACAGGGTAACAAGCTGCATAATTCTTCAGTTTAATGCCACATATTGTGGTTTACCAAGGGAAGAGGCTGACAATCCTAGAGCTCTTGCCTGTGATCAATGCTAACATTTCCCTCCCCCCACTTTTGTTTTTCTTTAGCACCAGTACCATTCAAAAATAGATGAACTAATTGAGGAAACCGTCAAAGAAATGATAACACTCCTCGTGGCAAAGGTAACCTTTGGCTTCAGGTGAAGTGATTCACTGTTAACATTGCGTTTCTAATATGTGCGTTTCCATTAAAATGTGACACATTAAGTTGTTGAATTGGCTTCTTGTTTCTCACAGGCAAGATCGTACATCTCCCAGTCCTTTCATGGTGACTCTTTGATGATTAGGAACTGCGTGAGATGTAATATGCTGCTAGCAGGATCGCCGAAATGGGCCAGAAGTGGTTTTAAGGGATGGGTGTTATGTTGATGGGGGTAACACCCCGTGGTCAGCATCACCCCGCGGCACTGAGGGTAGCTGCAGTCAGGGGGTGGCACTGCTAAATGCTGCTGCTTAGACGTTGGGGTGGCACACCGAGGTGGGCACCACTCCTACGTGTAAAGTTGTTCGGACAAAATAATTCGTCTTGTGCAAGATCACCATATGCTCTTCTAAGAAATTAATTTAGAGGTGACAGTAGTGGGAAACGCGTTCCAAAATGTCAGGTTTAATTGTTTGGAAATTGTTTTTCATCAGAGTCAGCTCCTCTAGCTCAGCTGCCAGCGTTTCCCATGGGTTGTTGTGTAGGTCTGGTGTGCTGTGCTAACACAGAGGGGAATTGCTACGTAGGGAGAAAGATGGTGGGGTGTGTTTTCCGCTAGGTTCAAACTTTCCGAGAACAAGTCATCCCTATTATACAGTGGAGACCTTTAAACATAATCCACCAACATATGCCAGTTCGATTCTTCTGCAAGAATACCCAGCTAGCTGCGTGTTTGACACCGTGTACTGGGAGCAGGAATCACCAGCTTCCTCGTCCAGAGAGGCTGCACTGGCTTCTCCCCACGTGGGCACCCACCTCCTGTCCCCAGCATCACTCCCCATCCTGTCCCCAGCATCACCCCCCCTCCTGTCCACAGCATCACCCCCACTCCTGTCCACAGCATCACCCCCCTCCTGTCCTCAGCATCACCCATGACACAGAGGGGTGTTTCCCACCCAGCGAGACGTAGCGCCCAAAAGGCAATGCTCCTTTCTCCCCGCTCCCCATCCCACTGTGCTCGGGGACCAGTTGACAATGCTGAGAGCTCAACTGGCTTCTCTGAAGCTGATGCTGATTTTTACGCCCTTGTTCAAATATTAAAAATAATTGCAGTATTTTTGTGTCTTTGTAGTTTGTCACCATTTTGGAAGGAGTCTTGGCCAAACTGTCTAGATACGATGAAGGAACTTTGTTTTCTTCTTTCCTGTCATTTACTGTAAGTACGGATAATATTTTCCTTTCTTCTTTTTTTTCCCCCTGAGTTGTAATTTCCTGCACTCCCAGGACTAAATCAGTTACATAGTACTTCTGACATTCTGTGTTTTTTCAACACTGTAACCCCCACATGAATATACATGCTGTATGCAGATATAGAGTACATAAACCCCCAAAAATGCATGAACCATGTAATTGTAGCACGGTGTCTCTAGTCATCATTCAGGCTGGTGGAGTTTACTCTGTTGAGGATGAAAAAATCATGAAGAAAAGTCCTTACATTGTACATGCAATTTCCCTAAAGAAGTTACTTCGTTGCCACCTTGCATGGCAAGTGCGTTCCTTTCATTCTTCTGGCCATAACAGTGACCACCTTAAGTAATAAACAAAGTAAGGGAGATCTAAGGAGTGCCTTCGTGTTTCTGAAAGAGAACAAGGTGGGGAAAATGCCATGAGGTTACACAGCACAAGGTGCCTCTGATGACACATTTCTCCCTTGCATTGCAGAACCAGTCCACAGCTCATCCCATTACGTATTTCCAAGAAAAATAGGACAAAAATGATGTCCATGCAAAATTGGCCTCAGCATCCACGACGATTTAGCAATCTGAGCTCTATTCCAGAAAAGTGTTGTGACAGTTTCTTAGGACCAACAAAGAGCAGCTGAAAGGGTTATCAGGCATTGGAACAGGCTGTCGAGGGAAGTGGTGGAAGCACCATCCCTGGAGGTATTTAAAAGATGGATAGACATGATGTGTGGTTTACACATGGTTTACGTCAGTGTTGGTTTGATGGTTGGACTTGATGATCTGAAAGGTCCTTTCCAACCTGGGAAATTCTCTGATTCTATGATTTTCAAAGGTCTTCTGAAAAGGCATGCGAGAAAGTTTACATGGGTGTCTCTTTGCAAGCGTGGCTTCTCTTAGCTCAGCTTGCAGACTGGTGTGTGCCCAAATGCCCATGTCTGGGCTTGCTGGGAAAGTTGCAGGAACATTTTCTGCAGGAAACAGGCCCCACCATGTGCAGCCTGTCTTGCCCTCACTCATTCAGAGACCGGGGGGGCAGCAGAAGGCACTGCTCTACAAACTGGGGAGGATTTCCAAAATCTCTTTCAGGCATTGTCTGAGCTACTCATGATTGTTGTTTGCTACTCTTGGGCCTTTTTTGCTGAGTTTGAGGCAGTTTTGTAGGATCTGTTGGGAATGGGGATGGTAAGAATGGATGTAGGAAAGCTCACCAGCTGAGGCCAGAAACTCTGCTGGAGGGACTTTGCTCTTTGGAGAAGAAAGCAAAGAGAGGGTGTCCCACTCACTGCCCCGCATGTGATAACCCTGCATGGTTACAGTCCCGGGGCCGTGGATACAGCTTGGGGTGATGCAGGGGATGGCTTGGGATGGGTACCTTCCCTCCTTCCAGTGAGGGAGGGCTAGGAGATGTTCATGTGCCAGCAGCAGAGGATGTGGAGGCGGCAGCTTTTCAGGCATTGGAAGTACCAGCATCAGCCCGGGTAGACAGTGTAATGTGCAGCCCTTCCTTCTCCCTGAATCCAAGCTGTTCCTTGGTTGATGCTGCGTTGCTCCCACCACATCCTACTATTTACCCTGCCGAGCGCTGCTCCCTTCGATTGCTGAGTGAAGCCCCTGGCCACGCTTGGGAGGTGGGCACCCATGGGGGAGGCAGCCTGTAGGTACACAGGGCTCAAACATCTTCACTCTGCTGCTCCTCAGATATTTACTGACAATTACCTGCCTCAGCAGCAGCAAAGTGGTCTGTCCCGCTCTGACAGCCCCACAGCCTTTGATTCCACAGCTCAATTTCTTGAGTTTCCAGCTGGGAAGGGGTGTGCATCCAAATAGTTATTCTGAGTGGTGTGTGCATGTCTCCAAGAAGGTGCTGAGCCCTCGCCCCCAGCAAGGAGGCTGGGTGTGCTGCAGAGGAGCAGGATTGCTCCTTTCCAGGCAAGGGATATCTCTCCTGTTTGTTTACTGGGAGCCACTGGGCAGCACCAGCGGCAAGAGGAGGCAGAGGAGCAGCCCCGACCCCTTTGGCACTGGGCTTAGAAAGTCTCCCTTCCCTGCAGTAGTAATGAGATTTGCTGTGTTTAGTCTTTGCAACGATAAATAGAGAAACTCTCTCTTGTTACAGCATGCTTGCACCACCTCCCACGTTTTCCCTGTCTGAACAAATACAACAAAGTGTGATGGTCCAAGCCGCTGAGCTCTAGAAAGCATTAGTCTCCCACCCCCTTCCACCGACTTCTTTCATCGCGTGTTTTCCAGGCTCTCGGCAAGTGACATGTAATCGGGGGTCTTGTGACAGACAGTTTTATCACCTAGTAGGATATCCTCATTTCCAATTCTTGCCTAGGAATTCAAGATAAAATTAATGCATCTGTTGTCCTAATAAATTCTCACTAGCCACTTCTCCTTGCAGAGCACTTTGAGTGGAAAATACCCTTCTAAATTTGGCCAGACATTTTTTTTTTAATTTTTTTTTTTTTTCCTGTTTGTTGCTACATTTAAGTGCATCTCGGCGTCAGCAGCCCAGGCCCTGGCTGGGTGTTTGCATGTGCAGATCCACTGAGTCACAGGAATGACAGCTGCTAAAATTCCCTTTAATCTGGATGGCCTCTGTAGGCGGAGAATTACACCTACGGTAATTAAAACTAAAGGCTGCACATCACCCAAGGGAGACAGAAGTAAAAGATCTTATTTTTGTTCTGCACAAAATTTGTATGGTAAACTGAGACGTTTCATGGCAAAGTCACATACTTTGTGAAAAACGGCAGCCTAGCAAAAATCACACAACATCCGGCAGTTTGGAAATTTCACTAAATGTAGCCAAATCTGAGTTTAAAGAAAAACAAGTAATTATTCTGATTAAAGGGGAGTGGGCAGGAGAAGCAGCTCAGTTTTTTTGTGGGTGGAGAGGGGAGATCGCAGGAAGCTGACTGAGTTATTCTTGGTGCCTCCTGGCTTTGGGGAAGAAGGCAGCTTGAGACGATGGTGCGAGGCTGGACCTAAGAGTGCTAAATCCAGGCTCGGGTCACAGGGTCCCTGGGGTGCCGCTGCTGTCAGTCATGCCTCCTGTGGTAGCTGAAGATACAGATGCATGGCACAGCGCAGCCCTGAGCACCCCAGCTTCAATTCTGGGGGATGTCGGGTTTTCCAAGCTTTCCTCCCTCCTGTTTAGCTTTGCCAGCTCAGAATAAGAGCTGGTGTGGAGAGAGCTGGGGCAGCCCTGCCTGCGGATGCTCCATGTCTCTGTGGATGTGCTGTGACCTCCTCCTCCAGAGCTCCACGGGCTCCATGCCTAGAGGCTGGGGCTCCTCCGCTCCCTTTCAGCAGGAGAAAGGGATGGCGCTTCGCTGCCTCCTGAGAAAGTTGTGAGGAAAGAAGTGAAAAGGGTGAGGTGTCCAAGCAGCCAGGCTGGAAACGGGGATACCGGGAGGCGAGAGGAGCAGTCGCTGGTTGAGAGGGCTTGGCACTGATTTTGCTCCCTCCTTTGTAAACTCGTGTGCTGGGACGTGCCCCATCCTCCTTCTGCCCCTCGGAGAGCCAGACCCTGATGGCAGACACTGGGTGCCCTCCTCCTGCCCTTCCCTTGCTTCTTGCCCCCCAACTGGGCAGCCCAGGAGCTGCCAATACTTGCAGCGTTCACCTCGGCAATTACCACCAGTCTGGTCTTTTGTATCGCCTCATTGTGCTTAATTATGCACCCCCCACACACACCATATGAGTGCTTCCACCCACTCTCACATTCTGTCTCACACATACATTCATTCTCTCATTCGGGACACATAATTTATTCATCCCAAGATGCAACTGTGTGCGTGTTATATTTAGGCTGTTTTAATGGTAGCTTTAGAAATATTTAAAAGCAGGTGAGCTTTTACACCCAAACAAAGATGGCCGGCAACGCTTCCCCTAATTAAAAGCAGAAGCGTTGTGGAAAATCCCAGCCGTACTCTTTCTAGACAGGGTGCCTTATGCTACAGTGGGAAAAAGGTCTCTCTGGCCAGCTGGGCGCTGCTCAGTTGGAAATGTTGGCCCTGACATTGGGGACCACCTTGCCTCCCGCGCCAGGCGATGTGCACCCTGCTGCATGGCAAACTGGAGACAAAGTACATTTGGGGTCTTGCAGCCCCCACCAGGTTTTGAAGGCTCCACAGAGTGCAGTATCCTCCCTCTGATACCCTCCCTCAAATGAAATCTTTTAAAAAGAAGGGGAAAATATCGTAGGAAACTCCAGAGTGGCTGTTGTAGTCTGGGCAGAAAAGCTTTGAGGCACTTCTCTGTGGCAGGGCATGAACATGGCCCCAACACGGACCCAACACGGCCTGTGAGCTCCTGCCAGCATCAGGACCAGAAAAAAAGGAGAAAATAATGTCCTAGGCTGCAGCATGCAAAGCCTGGAGAAGCACATCGTGTGTGGGACTATGGGCAGGGGGCAAAATTAGGGCCTTCTGAGCACTTTTTGGTGGTCAACCTGGTGGCCCTCCATGCTGTTGTGACAGGGTCTTCCACTGTCCTTGGGATGCAGCTCCCAATGGGAGGGACACAAGCTGCCTTTGGAGACACGTGGCATTGGGTGGGGAATGAGGCCTCCGAAGAAAATAACGATGTCTACTTACGAACCCCATCTTCCCCCGCTCGCTGAAGTAGAAGAGGGAGAAGCACAACTCCCACACTATCATCTGTTGCTATTAGAGCTTTAGCAGCAGTAAAGTTACCTCTCTAAACAACAACAAAAATACCACCTTTGCCTATTCTTTCAGACAAGAAAAGTAGTTTTTATAGCCCTTTTTCCCCCACTCAGCTTTATGTTGTCCCAAGTCTTGGCTGGAGAAGCTCTTACAAGTGTTGAAAGAAAAAGCAAAAACCTGAAAACGTACTGATGGTGTAAATTCTCTTCTTGTTCCTTTTACAGGTGAAGGCAGCTTCCAAATACGTGGATGTACCCGTAAGCACAATTTAAACAGCTTCTGTCATAGTAATTTGCATTGTGCTTTGGTTTATGGCATGTGTAGCAACCCACGTTATGCGTTAACAGCCAAGATCGAACCATGGGCCTTCACACTTCTAACATTTGAACTGGAAAGAATATCTCCATGACGTTAATAATGAGCAGTTACCCTCTTATAGAGACCCACGAGGCTGTTTAAGCAATAATTTGCAGATGGTGTCAAAAAGGTACCATATTTATGCAATTGGCTTGAATCACATTTAAAAAAAAAATGGGAGCAGTGCATTCTGTTAAGTCTTCATTTGGACTTGTACAAATACAGTATAATTTCCAAACAAAAAGGTCCAGACATGTTAGAACTGAGCCAACACACATCTAACACATTAGCTAATCTATTTTATTTTTGTTCTTCTAATTGTTGGTTTATTTTACTCTTTTGGAAAATGACTTTTTTATTACTTTGGGGAAATGGTGATGAGCTAGCAACATGTGCTTGGGAAATTGTTAATGAAAATAATTTTTTTCCATTTTTCTGTAATTGGTATAGGAGAACTGTACATCGTCTCCTCTAATTAGACCTTGATTCATAAGGAAAAGAGCCCTTAATGTTCTTAGACAGAGCACTTAACTTGCCAGAAATTTACATTTAAATTGAGTTGAAGTGTAATATATGAATGTTGGCTGGAATAAGGGGTTACTGTAACATTTACAGGCAGAGAGATCCTGAGCAATTACAAGTGAAAAAAGAGTACATTTTAGTACACCACACCAATTTCTGCATCCAGTTCAACTGGGCAGTGTAAATCAAGAATAACTCAGTTGAGTTTGATGACCAGTATGTATAATGTATATATTTGTGTACATTTAATGCCAATGCAATTGCTCTGCATGTTCTTACATGAAAATGTGATAAATTTATCAGACAATTTGTCTTGAACTACATCATCTGTGTTCCGTGTTCCCATCCCTTTAGCCCAAGATAAACCTTCCCTACAAAATTACTGTATCTTGAGCCCAGCATGGAGATGCCAAACTCTTGAGCAGTAAGAGATCTTGCTTGGCTTAAAATATCCCAATGCAGAGATCAGCATCCTGTTATCTTTGAGTAATAAAAACAAAATATTGAGAGCATTAGAAAGAGGGGCTTGGAATTCATTTCTAGCCTAGAAAATGTAGAGAACTTGCATTTAAAACTCCTGGTCATTCTAGCGCATCTTAAGTATTTTGTCATCAGGAATTTGAGCACGGAACAGTTATTTTAAAGTAATTTTTACAGTAAAGCACGGCATTTTCTGAGGCCTCTATGTTTCTGTAAAGTAAAACATCTCCAGGGAAGTGGTCTCGCTAAAATGCTGTAGAACCCTTTCAGGCTTTTCCAAAAGCATTTTCTCATTGTACCTGTGAGGCCCTTGGGAAGTCCATGGAATCACGGGTGTGCAAGAGGAACAAGGCTCAGCTTCTGTCCTCGGAGCCAGGCAGCTCTGGTTCTTGGCATAAAATAGAGCAGAAATTGTTTGTCTGGGTTATTTTTTTATTGTTTCTCCCACCTTCCTCTGGAACCGAAGCTGTATTACAGCACTTCCTTGACAGCCCCTGAATTTTTGATTAAATCAACCACCAGCTCTGCACAGATCCCAGACCTTTGTGGGAGGCCACCCCATGGTCCATGAAGGTTTCTGGGGGAAGGAGAAAGAAAAAACTGGTTAGAAGCTCCTCTTTTAGAGGACAGAGGGGAAATCCTGGTGTTGAACTGAAAACCATTGGTTAAATCTAATTCCACAGACTCTGTTGCAATTGTCTGGGTACAAAGCAATCCATTTAATGCCACCTTGAAATGGGCATGATCGGCGTGCTTGAAAATTGCTTGAAAGTGTAACACTTGACTACTGCCACATTTGTGTTGTCCTCATTGTTTTTCAAATTAATACCTTGTCATTGTTGCAGTAGGTGTTAAGAAATGTTACTGGCTTCCCAAGGGCCAAGCACTGGCCCTTTGCTTGATAATTGTTTGCTTTGTATTAAAAAACTCCCTTCCTACTGCTGTCCAAACTGTCCTCATTTTCACCCTGGAAATTACACAGATGTGTTAACTAACTTCAATTTACAGCGGCTGACAATCGTATCTTGCAGAGAAATGATACTCTGTGATCTGAGGTAAATCACAGTAATGGAAACTAATGACACTAGTTATTAACAAACTTACAATGTGCCATGGAAATTTAAGATTTTGTGGCAGCTCTTGTAATGACTCCTGTTACAGTATTTTAATGGGTTTCCTTTGAGGTAAGTTTGATTCCAATATACCAAGCAATGTGAACTGGAAGATTATTATTTTTTTTTAAAAGTAATTTCCCTTCAACCAGCTTCAGTTCCCGTTTTCTTTAAAGAAATGCTGTGGTCCTCCAAATCTTGCATGCTTGTAGTTTGCTGTTTAAAATCAGTAAAATTCTGCAGAGAGCTGTAGAGATGTGACAGCACAGGGAAGCTCCCTGCAGTTTAGCAGTGGCTTGAACGTTCAGGCAGACGTCCATTCTCTGACTTACCATTTACCCAATTCATTCTTAAGAGCATCACTAAACGTGAGTTAATGTCAGGGGTCTAAACAGGAAAAAAAGGGTGATTTTGGCATGCCTCCTGCAGCACCAACTGCTTTCTGCACACATCCTCCCACCGTAGAAGAACCAAGAGCCCAGCTCTGGCTGTTGGCTTTCTGCTTGCATAGAGAAGATGACCCAAGAAAACAAGTCCCCAGCCCAGCTTGCTGATTCACTCATTAGGTCAACAGCACCAAAGGTAGCAAGACAACTGCCCGGCATGTTGAGGAGGAGCTTTATTCCTCTGACTGGCTTTGCTCTAGGCAAAAGAAGAGAAAGAGCAAGTGTCTTTGCATGATCTTGACACAGTATTTTGCTGGGCAAAGCAGTGGGACTTGGTGTCCATCAGGTAAGGAAAGGGCGAACTGCAGGAGGACAGCAGGAGATGGAGGAGAAGGAAAAGCAGCCACGAGGCTACACCGAGGACCTGCCCCCGGCGCCGCTATTCATATTTCTTTCTCTCTCTCTCTTCTTCTCTCCCCCATGCAGAAGCCGGGGATGGATGTTGCTGATGCCTATGTGACATTTGTCCGCCACTCTCAGGATGTCCTGCGTGATAAGGTCAATGAGGAGATGTATATAGAAAGGTTATTTGATGTAAGTAAATGCCTTCTCCTCCTTGGACACCAAGCAGGAGAGACCCAAAATGTGACAAAATAAGACAGGAGGATAAGTCACATTTTGAGAAAATTTATTGGTTATAGCTTTAAAAAATAAATAAATCTTTCCTTTCTTTCTGACTAAGGCTCGTATCTGCTCTCTGCCTGCTTTAAATCTCTACTCTAGTCTACTGTGTCTTGGTCTGTCTGTGCGTGGATTTTAAGGAAACAGCATCTTCTAAGAGAGCCCTTTACTATGTTTAAGCTTGTGGAAAATCTCTCTGTGACAGAACATCTTGGTCATCGTTCTCACTGTTAAAATTTGAGCTGGGTTTTTGGCTGATGCACTTGCTAAGGGCCATCTCTTCTGCACGTTTTGCAGTGTGTTTTATTGACAAGCACTCCAAAACTGACAGTGAATTAAGTGCACTAAATTTTAATTTTAAAAGCTAACCAAAACAGAGCTGATTAGGAATAGACTTTCATATTTTGGGAGGACCACGTTGCGGTGTCTTGACACCGAAGGTAAAGCTGAGACGTGGCTTCCTTGATGAAGATGGCATGGTAGGAACTGACCCAGATGTTCAGAGCTATTTTTCTGTTGCACAAGATAAATTTGTTGGACTGTAAGAGAACAGTGACCTGTGATGCCCGTTTGTTTTGGATTTGGATGCATGTTAACCAATATCTCTGTTTCTGTTGCTCTTGTTGTGTTATAGCCTTTCTGTCCTTGTAGCAAAGGTTTTCTGTTGACGGCCAGCCTGTAGCATTAGTGTTTCAGTCTCCTTTAGGGTATTTGTCCATATATCGATTTCTGTTTGAAGCAGCTTCTGTTCCTCCTTTCCTTCCTTTCATCTCTCAGCAGTGCCATTTCTCAGTCTCCCAGCTCTGGAACTGTAACAACTTTCCTTGCTTTCTTTACTCGCTCGTTTGTTTCCTCAGTGTGCAGGGAAAGCTGCTTTTTTTCCCAACCAGCCTCCTCCTTCACTCAATATCTCTCTTTCTGCGCATTACCTGTCCCTTAGAAACCTCTTCCTCCTTTGCAATTCCCACTCTTTCTTTACCCCCCACCCCACCCCATACCTAATCGGATTAAAATGGAACTTATCTCTCATGTCAAATGTTTTATCACATTATATCAAGTGGCATGAATTAGAGTCAAATAATCTTACTGTGTACATCTACTAGCATGACCCATATCCACTGAGAATGCCTCATTCATGCACGGAGCACGGCAGTGCCTCCTCCGGGCGCCGGGCGGGCTGGCTCCGGGGAGAGCGTGCAGCGCAGAGCACCAGACAGACACACATCACCCATCGAGCAGGCATGGGGAGGAAAAAAAAAAAAAACAAACCAACAAGAAAAAAAAAAAACCAACACAAAACATAAAACAAAAGACTGTCGCTTCCATCTGCAGCAGGCCTGCGAGTGCATTGCTCGTTTGTGTTGAAATTTATTCCATGAGCAGTTAAATTTCCAGAGCTCATCTGGACTGTTCTTTTCAATGCCCACACTGCCTTTTCCCTCATCCTTTCCCTATGAGTCACAGTTGGTGTGTTTGTACCCTTTGGGCCATTATTTCCAATTTTCAAAAGGCTGTAATTAGCACAAATATTGATTTTTGGTTTGATCTGCTCGTATTTAGTTTTACCAAACCCTATTTTAAACAAATTAACAGTTAACATAAAAAAAAAAAAAAAGAGCAGTTACCTTGGTGGAAAGCAAAAAATGCAAAACCTTTCTTTCTCTCCCTGCTTTCCACAAGTCTCCCTGGTCCACATGGAATAAAATAATCAAGAGTAGAGTTTTTACGTTGCTCCACCTTTTTTGACCCATGCTGGTTGCAGACAGGAGCTGCAGCGTGTGGGAGCTGTTCCTCATCCTATTCCTATTCCCGTTCCCATCCTCATCCCCATTCCCATCCCGGTTCCCATTCCCTGCACTGGTGGGGCAGCTTGGGGACTCAATGCCACTGGCATCCTCACACATGTCTCGTGTACAGGAGTGTGCACCCACGAGCAGGGTGAGCTGTGGGACCCCTGGTTCACAAGGAGGGAGAGGGCTGTGCCAAACCCCAGCCACCCAAAAATTGGAATTGCCTTTTGAGTGGTTGCGTGTTGTCTTTGCCAGGTTGCAAATCCCAACTGAAGAAGCAAATTGCCCCTGAGGTCAGCTCTTGGGATGGCTGAGGTGCTGCTGGCAGGGTTTATGAGTACATGGGGGTCACCTGGGCCCAGGCCCCAATTAAATCAGTGCTGTGTTCACCTGCATTTTGGTGAGCAGATGCTTGATGCTGAGCTTCATCTCAGCCAAAGCCCTTTCCCCCCTCACCCAAACCAGAGAAGCAGCACAGCCACGGGGTCTTTAAGCTCCTTTGGTTTCTGCATGGTCCTATTTTCCAAGGATGCTTCAGGTGCTCGTTACCTTTTTAATATGAAAGAGAAGGGGGATAATCAAAAATGGTATTTATGATGCTGAATTAGGCTTGGGCCTGACTTTGTTCTTGCTTCCCCCAGCGTGGCAGAGGAGCAATCCTCTTAGCTGCAGAGTTTCTCCAGTCAATGAGATTATTAACACTTTCAAGGCTGGCTCCTCTGCTGGCTTAGTGGAGCTCACCCCACCAGAAGCTGAGTCCAGTTTTAGGATGTTTTATGTTAATACGTGCAGCAATGGCAGGTTAACAGCTTAAATCTGCCTGCAGGCAGTTCTTCTGGTCTCAGTGGGATGACGTGAGAGACACTTGCAATATAGGGCTAAATCTCCTTTCTGTGCAGATGGGAAAAGACCCCTTTTTTTGGCTGTGAGTAGTGCCAGAGTGGAGTTGCACAGTGCAAGGTGGCCTATCGCACTTTCAGTGGTGTTTGCAGCTCCCAGGATGTTCTTAGTCCCCCACGTTTCTCTGCAGTCCTGCCCAGTGTTTCCATTCATTTCCCCTTTGTTTCCTCCCAGGAGCAGAGGCTGCAGAGTGCATTAGGCCATCTCCTAACAGAAGCTGGGCTAGTATGTCTTTTTTTGGTATTTGCCATGATTTCTAACTCTGAAACCATCTCTCTTGTCCTGCATTGCGTGCCCTGCTCACACCTGCAGAACGGGGCGATGGTCTTCGGAAGATACTGGTCTTTGTGGAAGGTTATTGTAATATTTCTGTGTGGTCTGTGTGTTAATCCTCTTAATTCTGCAAATTAGTCAAGGGGTTTTCTTTCCTCTCCCCGAAATAGAGTCATCTTAATTTTAAAAATCTGTATTCTTGGGATCATTGAACGAACAGATTGATCGTGCAGTTCTGCTGGTAATCAAAACCTAACTAGCTTTTTGGCAGTGCTGTTTACTGCAGAGTAACATGACTTATTTACTTGGCCTGGCTCACTAATTTGATAACATTTAAAGCTAAAACACTGTAATCAGGCCCGTTGGTGGAGAGCAGTGGTAACAGAAGAGTTTCAGACTAGCATCGTGGCATCCGCTCCCCGCGTTCCTGGGCACAGCTGGGTGCTTTAGGATTTAATGCAGCTGTGATGCTCTGTGTGCCACAGAGAAGGATCACAAACTCTCCATAGTGCCTGGTGGAAAGTAAAAATTGATCACTCTTTCCTGGGAAAGGGGGCAGAGTTGACATGCAGAATGTGACTGCTGCTAGGAACGATGAGGCAGAGGCAGGTGGGTGTATCTTAAAGAAGGAAAACACTTTCAGAGCGATCTCCAGTCTTCAGACCAATCCTGAAAAATTTGGGTTCCCTTTGGCTCAGGACACTCAGAATTTCATAGAATCAGAGTTTATAAATCTGTACTGTTTTCTGAAGGCAGTGGGAGTTTTACTTGCAAGGGTTGTGCCCTTTGATGGAAGTTATTTATACGTATTTGTTTGTGTGTACATCTTTACACACACCCTTAGATACTCCCCGTATAGGTTTCAACCCGTCAGAACGTATGTGGTCCAGAAAGTCTACGATTGACTAATAGACTGCGATTGATCTTTCTTCCTTATAAATTGGTAAACAGTAATGTAAAACATACCCAGAATATTTCCTCCCCAGCCGCGGGCGAGTAGCACGTACACAAAAGGCTCCTGAGCGTCGAGTGAGCTCCCCGAGATCCTGCGAATTCCAGCATCCCGATGCAGTCCTTAAATAGCGCAGATGGCATTTTTCTCTCTGATGATTAATTCAATATCTTACCGAAAAAAACAAAAACATGCTTTTGATATGAGAGATCAAAACACCAAGAGAAGCTCCTAAGATTGCAAGGACCTAAAAAAAAATTAATTTATTTTTTTTCCCTCCTTGTACTTCTTGAAGACACCAGCCTGAGTAGAAGATAAGGATTAAAACAGATGTGCTTAGTGCTAGTTCATCTGCTTAAATCTAGCAGTCTCTGAGATCAGTGATTAAAAAGCCATCTCTAACTTTGATGAAATCCACTGCAATGGTAATACTGTGTCTCTGATCGCTGTCTTATGGGCCTCCTGTCTGCCTAAACCGGACATAGAAAACATTTCACTGGAGATGATACATGGATTATATGGGTCAATTATACACTTAATCTGCCTTCTGGGGATTAAATGTGCATAGATTGACCCTGCGTATTTGGCTTGTCCTTGGCAGTTATCAGATCAGGAAGGTTGCCTTTACCAAAAAGTCTGGTAAGAACTTAATCACGCAGTGATACCGCCCGCTGAGGTGGCAGGAGTCACCGTGCTCTTTGCAGAAGGCAGTTTTACCACTTCACTGTCACTCTGTGTCTTTGGCTTCCTCAAAGGTCTGTGTCACAGCCGGGACACCAGACGGAGTGTGTTCTTCTCAATGAGAAGGCAAGCCTGTTCCTCTCTGTGGGATGGAAACAGGTTTTTTTGCCTTGAAGGCAAGGTGGGAGCAGTGAGGTCCAGGCAGATGTAGCAGGGAGGGCAACGGGGGAGACTCTGCCCTCTGCCCTGTGCCATCTTCAGTACAGAGGGACAGTCACTCCAGCTCCTCTCCCAGCAGTGAAGCCATGAGTTAAATGTTAGAGGAGCCAGCATCTCCTTCCAACTGCCCTCGGGCAGGCAGAAGCCTGGAGCGCCAGAGCCAGGTTGTGTCCCTCAGGCTCAGCTCAGTTGGGTTTTTAAAAAGCCCCAGTGATATCCCAAGGCTGATGTTGCAGCTGGTGGATTTTTATTGCTTTTCCCCAGCCCAGAACCCAGCAGAAGGGCCTGGGGACATGGCTTGGGTCTGTCCTTGTATTTCCAGAGGTGGCCACCCTTGCTGGAAACTGATGTGTGAATATCAGAGATACTGAATAATAAGGATGCAGGGCACTGTGTGAGTCTCAGGCTTCAGCAAAATCCTTCTACAAATTTCCAGGAACTGGACTGAGCACTTCTCACTGGTTTACTGGAGGATTCACAGGCAGCTCAGCATATGTTTCAGTACCTATTGGTTTGGAACCTGGTATTACACCTGAGTATACAGAAAATACTGCAAAATACAGCTATATCAGTTAATTCAGCAGTCGTCTGCAGCCTCTTAAGCATTAGCTTATCCTTAAAAAATCAAAGCTTTTGACTTCAGCAGGGTCACCCACTTGAATTTTGGCAGCTCCTTCAAGGAGTGCTTGCAGGATCGAGGCATTTCTTGCTAGAGTGTAAGCCTTGCACAGCACAATCAAATGCCAAAAGAGAGCCCTTCTCACCCTCCCTTCTCCTTCCCCTCCTCGAACCCAAGAGCCTGGTCGTGAGTCAGTGGAGCTACTCACTGTGAGTTAGAATTACTCACAGGAGGACGGGTTGCAGGATCAGGGGAAGAACGGATATCAGGCTGTGCGCCGGGCTCCCATCTAATATCTGCTAACGCAGCCACGCTCACCGCTTTCTCGGAGACAGACAACAACCTGTTTCCCTCCTACACAGCTAGACTGCTCATTAGGGCACTAACTCTCTCCCACTCCCATCCTGATATGGCCTCCACTGAGCTATTTCTTCTCAGCCTTGTTTTTTGCTTGCTTTATTTTTTTCCCCCCCTTTTTTCCCCTCTCTCTCCTTCCCGAGTGAGTTGTGAAATGAAGACAATTAGGCATATTGATCTCAAGGAAGTGCAGTGCAGCTTGCTGGGGTTTTTTTCCCTCCCTGTGCATCTTTGGAAGAGCCAGAGCAGCGTAGCTTTTGCTGCAGGGGCTGCCACAGCCCTTGGCTGGCTCGGCAGGACTCGGACCTGGAGTGAGTCCCACTTGCAGGGACCTTTGCTGGGAAAAAAAAAAAAAATAAACCGGTGATGGGAATTATCCGTATATCTTCTAGGAAGGGATAAATTCTGTCCTGAGGGGACACAGTGTGTACCATCCTTCTCCAGCCTCTTTTTCCTCCTATGTGCCCACTCAGAGCTGTGCAGGAGTGGGGAGAGCAGCTTAGCAGGGACCATCCTTTCTGACTCCCATTCGTGAGGTTCAGGCAGCAGCAGGCACAGACTCGCGCGTGGCCTCCCGCCGCTCCCGCATCCCCCTTAGAAAGCTTTCTGTTCTGAAGTGCTCATTTAAGTAAGCTCCATTTAATTTATTTTAGGGAGAGCCTTAATAAAATAAGTCCTAGATCTGTCACTGGATTTTACATGCTCGTAAGGGTTTTTTTTTCCCTCCTAAATGTCTTTATCAGAACAGCTTTTCATGTTCCAGTAGACATTTGGTTGAAGACAGTTAATTTGATTTCTTTTCCAGAGGAGATTTTCCATTAATCATTCTAAGAAGGCAGACTGATTGCTCTGTTACGTTAAGGTCAGCATAGGCTTCCTAACATCAGCCACACAGTGCTTTTGAGCATCGAAGATGTTTGTTTTAGGGCAGGCACTGAGTGAAAAATCATTTATTCCCTGGTAGACCTGAGTAGCCAAGGTAGGTTTTGGGGAAGAGGTGCTGGATTGAGGGCAGCAAGGCATCCTCGATTTAGAAAGAGCCTATCTCTAAGCAACTTCTCTGCTCCCGGACCAGGAGCTGCCTGTGTGTATTTATAACTCTGTACAGGTCGCCTCGTACGCTCTGAGCTGAAGCTGCCTTCCAGCTTCGTTTAAGAGTCTTCAGCTAATTAGAGCTCCGCTCCTGTGGGGCGTCAGGAAGGAGAGCCTGAAGGTGCTGGCGTTCCCCGTGAACCCCGATCCCAGGAGGGTGCCAGCCGAGTCTGGGGGTGCCAGGAGCGTGGGAAGGGCCGTGCCGTGCCGGTGCAGGCAGATGTGTGGGGCTGACCCCCCAGCCCGCCGGGGCCATGGCGGCAGCTTTGCCCCCTCCCTGCGGGCTGCGCAAAGGGCCTCTGCCCAAAGCAACTCCCGGTGTGCGCGGGGGTGAGCCGACGGACAATGGCAAATTGTCTGATTTCCAGCAGCGCCTTCAATCCCTCTTTTCCTTTCCTCACCCCTCCCTCGCCCCCTCCCCCCCCCAAACCAGCCCCACACAATCGCTGCCGTTGCCCGCGCCAGCCAGCGGTGCGTGCGGGATTAGCCGGCCCAGGGCACGTCCTCTCTCTTGATCGGTGGCTCTTTCCTTTCCCGGTGCTCCTTTAAACCTCGCCCTGGATGTATGATATCAGCATTCAAAAATGCTTTAGCAGGGCTCGGGCAGGGAGCACATTTTCTCCAGTGTCTAACTCCAGGAATGATCCGGGAGAGCTGCTCCCCCCCCCCCCCCCCCCCCCCCCCCCCCCCCACCCGCCCCCCCCCCCCCCCCCTCTCAGGACAGAGTTACCCTGGCAGCCTCTAGCTACTTTTTTTTTTTGAATTTGCAGTCTCTAAAAGAGACGGCTTAAAGTCTATGGAGTCCTACTTCGTGACAGTTTTCCATTCAATCAGATAACGAGTATAATTCAAGCCTTCCAGAGCAGGCATTACTGTACTGCATCTTAGGGAGCAACTTCGCCTCCGGTCGCACCGTCGCTGCCTTGCACTCACGGGGCCCAGGAATTGGGAGAGGAAAAAAAGCAGCACCCTGTGTGGATATTGTGTTTTACTAAGCTGCTTTATATAGAAACTGAGTTTTTAACATGTCAACGTCATTTCTTTTTTGAAAAATGGAAATAAGCAGAGAATATTTTATAGGTTAAAAAAAGTATTTGAGAAAGAGCAACCGTACAGAAGTGTGTGTGTGCGTGTGTGTGTGCATGCCTTCGTATCTTTTTATGCAGAAGCTCTTTTATTTGGGAAAACCAAGGTCTACAAAATCCTGAAAAGCAGCAGGTTTTGGGGCGTTCTGATTGATGGTTCCCAGCAACTGCTGTGCACTTTGCTGAGCTGTATCTGCAGCAAAGGGAGAGCGACCCCAGCACCCAGACCCGCCTTGAGAGCTGAGTCCTCTGCCTGCAGGTGCATGGGATGCTGAGGACCAGCACACCCTGTGTAGGCAGGGGTTTCCAGACTGGAGATCTGTGTAGCCAGGACAGGCTGTAGCTTTCCCTGAAAGGTGGTGTTTTCTGCAGATGTATAACGTGGTGCTCGAGGTTTGGGGCTGTCCTGTCTCATAGAAGAAAGGAGGCACCCACTGGGGCTCTCCACCTGCAGGTTTAAGTGTGGGGTGTCCCTGGTTTGAGAACGTTGTGAAAGAGAGAGAAGTTAGAGGTGCTGCCAGGGCTGATGTCGGTGGGTTTCCTTCTTGTTAGATAAGTAGCTGTTTCCATGCAGGTCTCCCTCATCTTTTTCTCTGCAGCTCAGGAGGTTTGCCCTCCTCAGAGCAAGTGTAGAGCAGGTGGCTGGGCTTTCTTTGGAGATGGTCAGTGTGTGGGCTGGCACAGGAGTTTGCTGGTGTGCTAGGACTGGGGCATCCCCGGCTGTAGGAGGAGCTGAGCCAACATAGCAGTAGCTCTTTCCATGAGTTCTTCCCCAGGGCAGGAAGCTCAGGGAGACATTGGCATGTCCTGCCTGTGGCTCATCCCCAGAGCTTCCTGGCCCTCACTTCTGCCAAGGATGTACGTTGCTTTTGCCTAGGCAGAGATTTTGGCATCTGGCTAGTGGGGTAGGGCACCCCAATGTATAGCTCGGGAATGCCTGCATAAGTACAGGCCGTTGTATCCCCAGCAGCAGAGTTGTTCCTCCTCTGGTGAAGGTGCAGTACCATCTGCAGGTCCCTTTCTGTCCCCGCCTGGCCGTGTACCTGCCGTGGGAAACCTGTGCTTGCATGATGAGAGTTCTCAGATCTCCTGCAAAGCCACTGACGGCTGGAGTGAACAAACCTGCACCCACCATGGCGTGTGGGGCTGCAGCTGCACAGAACATGTGTAGGTGTTATTTGGGTTTGTGCAGCACTGAAAGCAGAGAGTGTTAGAGATGTTCTCCTTGGCCATCTTTATTTGCTGGGGACCTTGACCCCACTGGCACAATAAGACATCTTTTGTCTTATTCCTCCTTTTCCTCCTCAAAAAGGAGTACAACTAAGGGCGGGGAGAAATACAGAGCATGCGGGATGAGTTGTGCCCCTTTGCTAAGTGAGGAATTTGTGCCATCCTACCAAAAAAACCCCCCGTACCCACAAGGAGCCCCGCGCCTCCTTCCCATTAACACCCGTGGCTCCGACCTGCCGAGCCCCGTCGGGTCCGACTTCAAGCCAATTAAGGGTGAAGCGCCAGCCTGGGTGCACCCTGCTGCCGGCATCCCCAAGCAGTGGGGGGGCTGCAGGTGCCATATGTACTGCAAAGAAGAAAAAAAAAAAAAAAGAAAGAAAAAAAAGAAAAAGAGAAAAAAAAGAAAGGCGTGCGGCACTTCAACGCGCCTGGGGTCTGCGTTTCAGCTTTCATTCTGAATTCTCCTCCCTGGATGAAGGCAGAGCTCTTGCGCGGTTCAAAGTTGGTTTTTTTGGTGTGTTTTATTTTGGGGAAGAGAAAAGAAGATGGGGGGCTAGGGAGGGGATGATAATGTAATTCGGTGATGCCATTTGCATCCCAGACAGATGATGAGTCGCGCTGGCTAGCAGCTCAACCCTATTATGCAACACTGGGACCGTGACTTTATTAAATAATAATACAAATTCTTTGAATATCGAGCCCCTTTGACTTTGCAACTTCCTCGTGTAGCTACGCTGCCAATGCGGATGACATTTCATAGCTAAGGAATATAAAACAGAGCAAATGGCATCCAGAAATCACAGCCCTGGGGTGGACCTTAAAGAATGTGCGACGTGTACTTGCAAAGATAACATTATAGCAATGGAAAAAAATCCCAGTGCAGCCGTTTATTTCAGTAGTAGCTCCGTGTGAGTGTGACCTGGGAGGGTCTAGACAGATTCACAAGGCTTTGATCGAATAAAGTAATAAAAGTCAAGAAAAAAAGAAAAAAAAAATAAAGACCCTGGGGGTTCAGGGGATTTCTATTTAATTCCTAGCACTTTGCTAGGTCTCTAGAATTTAGTGTAGAGTTTAATAGAGAGGTTTCATTCAGAAAATGAGGGGCATGTTGTCTCCTGTGAGCCCGGGTTTAGGGAAAGCCCTGCCTCGGCACAGCTGATGGAGGATTTGCTCGTCCGGGCGAGACGCGAGTGTAGAGTCCAGAGTCTGGCAAAGAGTTCAGATATCCCAAACCCTTCCCAATTGTACCCTCTGTTTCTGAACGTACCACGCCAGAGGCCCCACGGAGAAGTTAAACTAGCATGCTGCAATCTGTTACCAAAACTCTGATTTATTTTCTGAAAGAGAAGATAGTTTCAAAAGTGCATGAATTTGGGGGAGGGGGGGGAATTACCTTTGCCGAGACCCCTGGCGGGGCTTTGCTGTTGTGTGCTCTGTGGAGCTACACCAGAAGACCTGCTTTTGATGTCTATTTTTGTGTACCTAACAAGACTCTACGTGCTTAAAGAATTATTTGCACCAGAAAAGCTACCTAATGATCGGATAGTGTTATTATCTGGCGTGCGGCAGCGTAGCGGGATGATAACTATTTATTTACTCTTTGTGGATAATGTTCTGTTATTTTCTCTAGTCTTTGGCAATAGCAGGAGAGCATCTGATATATACAATATTGGTGTGTATCCAATTGTTTGTGAACATCCCAAGTTTTGAAACACGGTAGTGAGAGAGGAATATAAGCTTGAGCTTGAAAGGCTAAAAAGCAGAAAGCCCCACACGTAAATGCCATTATGCACTTAATGAGGCAGGGTTTAAAAAAAAAAAAAAAATCAGCCACACAAGTTGGTTTTATCAAAGAAAATGTATAAATAACAACCAGTGATTCAAACTGCCTCACAAAGGGAAAAGCAGGGACGGGAAGCTAGCACTTCACTTGTGGCATTCAGATAATAGTATTTACTACACTAATCTTTTGGACTTAGCAATTGACAATCAATATATTATTATCAACAAGCGTTAACGCAAACAAAAAGCTTCCATTTCTTTTTTAACCGTGTTCCCCTAAGCCCCTTAAATTTAATTAAAACTGGACAGCTCTCCCTTTAGTACAAATTAGAGTTAAAATCATATTAAATATTTGTTCTACAGGAAAACAAAAGTGTCAGCTTGTGCTACGAGGTTTGGCTGCCTTTTTTTTTTCCCCCCCTTTTTTTTTTTTTTTTACACACAGAGGGGAAAAAAAAAATACCAGCTACTCAAAGTTAAAATAAAGTCTCTCTCCCTCCCTCCCTGTCTCCCAAGACTACTGTCTATAACATGTTGTTCCTTATAGAAAGTGGGATATGGTGGCATTTGCTTGATTAACTTGCTCGACAAAAGTGACAGCTGCTGTGGGTGCATGTAGCTAAGCTGCACAGCGCAGTTCCGCCTTTGTACATCTGTCAGCAAAAAAGGAGGAATAAAGAGTGAAAAGAGACAAATTGGTCCCAAAAGGCAATCCATTCAACTCAGGAGGTTTGCTCTATTCAAGCACTCGCTGGGAATCTCAAGTGCTAGGTAGCTTATTCAATTTCATTCATTCTTTAGAATGAGCCCACAAGTGTTTAATTTCTTATTCTGTTGAATAAAAAGGGGGAGCTTTTTTTTTTTTATTGGAAGCATTAATTGTAAGACTAGCTGATCAATGCCTGTGATATTAACTCATTGCTTATTTTCTGGTTAGCTGTGTGCTCTTAGATCCACAGCCGTTAAACTTCATTTCTGTAACCTGGGCCGTGTCACACCAATTTCTCTGCTTCCAGGCATGCTCAGAGGTGCAATATGTGGTCCCCTGAGCCTTGGCCCCCACAAGGCTTGGGGGAATGGTCCAAATCCTTGGCAGGTGTAAATTGAGAGAGTCACTGGTTTATTATTGATGCCACCCGTGGCCATGGCCGGGATACAACCGAGCCAGATGCTCTTTGCCTGTGGGGCTGAGCCCCTGACCCCGCTGCAGGTTTGGCCCCCTGCACCAGAGGAGGTTTTGTAGCTCAAAATTCTGGTCCCCCAGCAGGGGAGGGAGAGGAGTCCATAAGCAGGGAATTGTGGCGTGAGAGCAAGCACAGAGGATGGTTTTTGTTGAGTAGTGGGATGAAAAGTTGAGGAAGGCCTGGGACGGGGATTGCTGCGTGGGCAGGTCTCTGCCTGCCATTCAGAAAATGTGTGCTGCCAGGGGAGAGATGTGCCTCTTCCTTCTTCATCGTGTGGCAGGTCTGTCCCCATCTCCTCATCAATGCTGGAGACCAGAGCTGTGTGTGCATCTGAGGGGCTGCAGCTCTTCACCTGCCTTGGCTGTGCCATGTCCTCCTCTGGGGTCAATACCATGTATCTTAGCAGGGACAGATCCTTGGTGACACAAGTCTGTCTGAAGCTCTTGAGCTATTTCCTCACCCTCCTGGCTGCGGGTCATCCTGGAGGAAGGCACATCACCTTCTGCAACAAAGTCCAGGATCAATTGGGGATCACATACACTGCTGTGTCTGTTCAGGCTTGCTGGGAACATATATTTTTTGTTTTTTGTTTTTTTTTTTTTTTAAGAAGAGTTGGAAACTGCATTGGCCATGAGGGTCTGTGCTTTGTTCTTACTGGTTTTACCGAGTTTTTGTAACTGTAATGACCACCTGGGATCAACAGTGAAAGAAATATTGAGAGAAGATGGAGAAGAAGAATTTGGTGGCCACAGAAGACCAGAGGCACAAGAGTGGTCCTTCCATGACTGCTGCTGAGAAGCCCGGGCTTTGGGTTGCAGGCCTGCAGCCAGCTTCGTGGGCACAAACAGGGCACACCATGAGCAAAGGCGGGAGAATGCATGGTCGTGTGGACAATCAGGCTCCACCAGCAGAGCTCCTGCGGGTCTTCACCCGACGCTGGCAGCTGCGTGAGCAGAGAGGGTCCCTGAAAAGCACGGTCCTGAGCTGCTGCGGCTGCATCCCTACCTTCCCCACGGGGACAACACCTGCCGAGGGGAGGTGAATGCCTGTGACAACGCCGAATACCGAATTTGATCTCAAGTGCCACCCAGGGTGGGGATGGACACGGCTCAGTCGGTTGTCACGTACTGTCAGCAGTTTAAACCAGCACAACCCCGCTCTGCTTCCCACCAGCCGAGCTTCTGGCCCATCGGACGGGGACGCAAACACCAGATACAAAGAGTTGGTAATTTTTGAATTCTTTTTTTTTTGTTTGTTTGGGGTTTTTTTTTGTCCTGGCTGATCGAGTGGCTTTGAGAGAGGGCTGCAGCCTGAAGGGCAGGTTCCGTTCTCCTTTGGGAAATCTAACTCACAGCCAGCCCCCTCCTCAATCTCTCCCCACCTCTGTGGTCCCCTCGCTCAGGGACGCTGTGGAGGCGGCCCCAGTCCCTCACCTTTGAAACACCTTGAATTCAAGGGCTCATTTCAAAGGTGCCTTTCAGCATTTCAAAACAAGTCCGTGTCCCGGACAAAGAGAGGGAGGCAGCCGGCGTTCGGAGCCTCCCTGTGCAGTGTGCGTCACAGTTTTAAATAGATTTGCCCTGCTTGGATTGGTTCTGGTTGGAAAGCGAGTACTGAAATGAGAGGTCATAGGGGAGAGTTACTATGGTAATTGAGTAGTATCACCAGTAGTTTTGCTCTTATGAGCATTAAAGCACATAATAATGGACAAACAACAGTGGTTAAAGCAAGCAGGTAGGATTACTATGTTCTTTTGTCAGAAGTATATAATGTCTTGTAGTCAGTTTTAAAGACTTCTCAACCCCCAAATCCACCCAGCAGTCACCTGCTGAGTAATTTTGTATGCCTAATCTCTAGCCCTTAACTACAAGCTTTCTGCTAATTTGAGGCAAATGGGTATTTTTGACACTAAATAGGGCAGTAAAGAATCCCTGACCTAGAAAAACTCCATTCCAAGGCACTGAGAGCAGAAAAATATTCTTTCAACATCCTTGTGAGACCTTTGGAATGACATAAAATAGCTTTGACTAAACTGTGCTGCAGCCTTCGATTAATGGTTTGCAGAAACTTGCTGAACATCCCTACTACAACTTCCCCCATAAAACTTGTCACTTCAGATTGCCATCAGCCACCACAACAATAATCATTTCATGCCTATTGCTAATTGCAAGCACAGCTGAGGCTCAGCGGGGTGCTCTTGCACAGTCCCAGGCCTTTATACCAGCCTCAATCTGTTGTATGGCACTTGTTCACACACAAAAAAACTACCAGTAAAGGCAGAAAGAGGCAGAGTCACAGGTTTCTTGTAATCCCTCTGCTACCCTGCTGACAACCCAGCCCTATAAGCATTCCTGGTTTTGTCCCACTCTTTACAAAAGCTGAAGTGACCTTAAGCTACTAGTATGTAAGCTTTTGAATGAAGAATACAGCTCCTTCAGGTGCCTTAAGAAGCAGTGTTGCATCTGGCTTACGAGATTCTGTTTGCAGCACCCCTGTTGTGAGCTGTGGCTTCCTGTAACATGTAAAATATGAGTGTGAACTCAAGGTTCATGGCAAGGAACAGGAGGTCATGCTTCCATTCAGCTCACACCAAAGAAGACGGGGGTTTGCAGATGTTCCTGGGTATGTGTAATGACACCACCTCCCGGAAAGCGCAGGAACACAGCACAGGGCTTTTTTTTTTTTTGATAAAATATGCCACACTCAGTGTGTTACTTGCAGATTTATTCATATCAATTTTTGCAATTTATGTATTCAGAGATAAACTTGCTATTTCAGCAACTTATTGATCATGCTTTTTATTCAAAAAAAAAAAAAAAGGCCTGGGGCAGGGTGTGTGTGGGGGAAATGGGACGTGGAAGCTTCTTGCTAGGGCTGGTTGATATGTTGCATGGGCAGCCGTGGAAGCCCACCCCTCAGTGTGCTTCAGCTCCTCTAATGCCTGTCCAGGAGCATCCCAACCAGCCCAAGGTCCACCTCATGTCCCAGGATAGCACCTAGCAATGGGGGTCACTGTGAAAGGCAGAGGGGGAACAGGAAAGTCAATCTTAAAGAGGGATTAAATTCCTGGCTGTAAAAATACAGCATTTATTTGCTGTTGCTGGGCTCTGATAGCATCTCAAGAGTGTCTGTCTGCATTTTCTCTGCTGTTTGTTAGCCAGGCCACACTGCACAGCAGGCTGCAGCAGGCCCCTGTGGGAGCCCTCATCCCTTCCCTGGTGACATCCCAGGGGATGTGTGGCACCCTCCACAACCATCCTTTACCCCATGCCCCCAGACCAAGTGTAAATTGTCCTCTGACAGGGGTACCAGTTAGCACCAGTAATGTGTCTCTACAGCAGCCAGTTGTGTGTGGAGCTGGGGACCCTGGGCCTGGGAGCATCAATATGGTCTACTCATTCTTTACAACCAGCTGGGAGGAGTTCTGAACTTTTGAGTTTTGAGCTTAGGTGGCCCTGGGGCTACAGAAAAGTGTGTGAAATGTGTTGCAGCCCAATGGCAAGGCCCCAAAGTTCAGCATTTGGGCTGTGCCCTCTGCACCTTGTGTATGGGGATAAACCGTGGGGCTGGAGCCCCAAGGAACCCTGCATCCTCCACAGGCTCCCCCACTGCCCCTCGGGGAACGGCAGCCCCACTTGGGGAGAGCAAGGTGGCCGGTGTCCTGACAGGACCACACTGCACTCTTTTGTCTGAAATAATCACGTTTCCCTTTTGGAGCATTTGGCTTTGTTGTTGTTTTTTTAATAATACAATCATATGCAAATGTTATCTTCTTTGGTAGGTTAGTCATGAATCAGAGGGCTTGTGCGTCTTATAGCACATCAACACTAGTGATAGCTAAAGGGAACATTTAATTTATGGGCTAACTTATTTTTATGAATATGCAGGGCTTAAATTCAGCAGTTGGTGTGTGCTCTATGAAGTGACGTGACGGTTTTGTGTATCAAGATCAATGAATTAGACTTTGTCTTTTTTTTTTCTTTTTTTTTTTTTTCTCATAAAGCAGAAAGTCTCTGGAGTAACTTAGCTTTGAGAAAGAGAGCTCCTTTCCTGCCGCCGAGCAGTACTCCTGGCTGAGCCCTTGTCGGCCGCTGCTCCAGAGGAGTTTGCGTCTCCCCAGAATCCAGCGTGTTGGAGTGCCTACCAGAAACACTGCAAAATGTTTAATTTAGATAATCTGAAGAAGGTCTCGCAGCAGCAAAGTCACCCTGCTGATAACTTCCAGGCAGAGGTTATCATTTCTGGTTTGGATCCGTAGAGCCGTGTAGCGAGGCACGGCATGGGACAGAGAGAGATGGAAGGACCTGCCCCCAGCTGGGACTTCTCCTCTCATTTAGAGGTGACAAACACCTGGCAGGTCGTTTGATGGAGGATGAGAGGCAGCAGTGGGAGGGGGCCTGTGCTGTAACATAGGGTCACTTCATTTTGATTTAAAGAGGTGGTGGGAGGAGGCGTTTGGGTGACGTGGGCATCCCTGTGCCAGTGCAGCCCGGGGTCACAGCTAATGTCACTCAAGAGCATGATTCATTAAGCTTGTTGATTGCAGAAAAGTTACATTATAAACATTAATGGCTTCTCTCTGTTTGGCCCATGTGGGCTCCCAGCATTACAAGGGAGCTCAGCCAGATCCCCCAGTGACAGCAGTCGCATTATGCCACCCCCTCCTGAGCTGGGTGCTGTGTCCAGAGAGGTTTTCCTGGCACCCACAGGCAGCCAGGGCTCTCTGGGGAATGTCCAGGAATATTCTCCAGAGATAAGGAATGGAAAGGATTGGATGCTTAAAAGGGGACGATTGGAAGTCTAAGGGATTGGAAGGTATAAAGACCCACCAGATCTTCACATCTTTTGGGCAGGCCTACACCAGCTAACCAGGGTTGACTCACAGTTCAGCCCCAGTCCGACATCAGGACTGCAGGTGACAGCTAAAAGTATCTGAGCTTGATTTCTGTTATGGAGAAAGCTCCTGCTTTCCTACCTGAATTAGTTTAATTTGACCTCTCAGCTCCTGACAGGTCTCCATGCTGGAGATGAAGAGCTAGCAGGAATCTCTGTTGTATAAGGCATCGAGCAAGAGATCACCACGTGCCTCGTGACTCTTCCATCCCTTTATTTCTTCCATTTTACTAAGCAGGGGGTGTAGAAACAGAAGGACAGGAGCATCTCTCTTCAATGTAGGGGAAAAACCCCCTTGTCTAACATGCATGCCTAACCCCTGCTGTCTGCTCTGGATTCTGTAACGTGTTGAGCCCACGTTTCTGTGCTGCTGGGCAGGTTTAGCTTGGGCTCAGTCATTTGCTTTGGTCAGCCTCGTGCCAGCTCACACATTTGGGTGCTCCAGGACAGCAGTGCCTGCGGGCCCTGGTGGTGCCAGCTTAACTCCTACCCAGTGACAGCTTCTGGTGTCAGGGCTGCACATCCAGCAGTGCCAGGCACCAGTGTTGAAAAGTTGGGGGGGGGGTAACAATTCACCTCGGTTTTGTAATTACAGAATAGTCCTGAATATTGTCTTCATTCGCTGGCAGCTTCAGCCAGGAGAGGGACGAGGGCATGTTTCTGTGCCAGACCCGTGCCCGAAGGCACAGGGCAGGGAGGCAGCAACACCCGAGTCAGACCGGTGCAAGGGCTGGGGCGGGGGGGGCTGCGTTTCAAACTAACCTGGATGGGCCTTGGACGGGATTTTTATAGGCCAGGGCAGTGGTTTTCTGGGTTGTTTTTTTTCCCCTTTAACTGGTTCTAGATTAATTGCAGCTGGTCTGCAGGGTGGGGTTTGATATCTGTGTGAGAGAGAGGGGTGTGACTGCATACAGAGGCGTGATGGGTTTCTGTACGCCGACCACTTTGTGATCAACCCTTGTGCTGAGCGCCGCGGGGAGGTTTTTGTGATTTTTTTTTCCCCCCCCCCTTTCCCCTTTCTCCCCCCTCCCCACCGCCTCAGCCCAGCTTTTCCTTCTCCCGAGGGCTGGCTGCTCGTCTGCGTGGCGTCAGACGTGCCATGCCAGCCCTGCGTGAGCAGGGCGCTGATCCACAGCCCACCGGAGCCATCCTGCGCTGCGGGGCTGGCAGGCTGCTGCCACGCAGCTGCAAGCCTTTTTTTCCCCCCCAGACGAGCAGCAAAATTTCAGCCCCTGGAAGGGGCCCTTGTGAGTTCAAGCAGCTTGAAGCAAGCTCGTTTGTTCGCTGCTTTCCCATCTTTCATAAGTGTGAGAGTGAAACCAAAGCATTGCCCGGGCAGGCGCCCGTAGGTGCTCCCACCAGCATCCTCACCCGCAGCCAAACCTTGTCCCGCACCAGCCTTCCCTCCGCTCGCCGTCAGGGAACCCAGGCTCGCCCCCACGGCTGGTTGTGTTTGAATTTCAAGACGGTAAGTAGCTTGAGTGGGGGCCTGACACACTTAAAGGCAGGACTGTGCTCTCGCTGGGAGGGTGGGAAGGGGTTAAAAAAAAAAAAAACGGTTTGGGCCAAACGCACACCGTCAAAATCAGATTACAGAAACCTTGCTGGTGGCCGTTACCCCTCCTAATAAGTTTGTTGTTGCTATTTTAAAAATTTCAAAGCTCGTGCATGAAAATTCTGTGTAAAGAGGGTGCCTGTCTCCCCTCTGAGTCTGTCACGTCCCGGGAAGGGGCTGGCGGGAAGGGCCGGTGCTGGGAGCAGCCTGTGTGACTCGGGGCCCGGCGTGGTTGCTGGAGAAGTCCTGTCTCTCTTGCAGCAATGGTACACCAGCTCCATGAATGTTGTCTGCACCTGGCTGACGGACCGCATGGACCTCCAGCTTCACATTTACCAACTGAAAACTCTCATTAGGATAGTAAAGGTAATCGTCCCATGTGTTTTCGATACCACTTTGCTGTCAGAAGGAACGTGCGTTGCCTCTGTGTGTGTGTGTCTGGCCTGTTCTCTTAGGCAAATCGTCACCAGCAAATAAATTAGGCCATTAATTAAATTCTTAAAAATTAAGATACCTGTGGGCATGGCACGTAGCAAAGGATAAACAGGAACTTGAACACATATAGATGCAAAATGCAGGTGTGTAAATAAGAACAAAGTGGCTGCTTGCATGAAAAAAAGGGAAACTATTGCTATTTGACCCGGTCTGCACAAGAAGTACACCAAAATTAGCCCTTTTGTGGAGACACACGTTGATCACATCAATGAACTCCAGTGTTAAAATGGGTTAAATCAAACCAAAAGTTTTTAACGCTGTTTTACTAGAAACATTTAAGCCCAGCTATGGCTTGTGATTATTGTCAGAATACAAATGAGGATTGTTCTCATAGTTAATTGAAGTTGTTTCTTTTACAATGGGTGTATATAATCAACTCTAAGAGATCACAAAGGTGAGATAACATACCCTGAAAGTAACATTTTTTTCCTTGAGTGCACGTGTATGTGTATATGTGTGTGTGTGCGTGCCTTGGACTAATGATAATTATTTCAGTGTGAAATCGCAGTGGTTTACATGAAATAATAAGATCACAGAAGGGGGTAAATATATTTTTGATCATTTTAGGTTCTATCTAATCCTTTTTGGTCTAGTATTTTATAATGTTTATGGTCTTGTGTGCAGTGAACACATTGAAGGCATGAATAAATTAAAACTGAAATGTATTAAATGTGCTTTTCATAAGTGAAAACAACAGGCACAGACAAATTATTTCTACTTGTCAGCTAGCTGAGGAAAGCTTTCTTCCTTGTGCTTTATTTATACCAATATTACACTCTGAAGCAGCTACAACAAATCCAAGGACTTTCTGAAATAGCAGAACAGTAAATAGTTCCACACAGAGCACAGAGAAGAATTAAATGAACTACAAGGCCAGAGTTTTATCTCACAGTTGTTAAGTTTTAAAACATAAATTCAAATGAGAGATATTGATCGTAATAACAAGGGAAATATAGCTAACTATGGAAATACAACCCCGGGTTCAGAATTAGGCGAAGAAAGAGAGATTTAAGAGACACATGCCATGTGTTTATGTTTATACATCAACAATTTTCCCCGGTACCCTGGATTTAGTTCATTTAATCCCAGTACTGTAGGTGGGATTATTTAATACAGAGCGTTCCGGGAACGTGTAATCACGTCTGCAGTTATGAGCGATAAACGTTCTGCTGCAGGAAGAAAAATAACTCATGTTCCAGGCAGAGGAATGCACCCAGAAGCAAGGGAAGTGAGTTGGGGGCTGTGGCTTCGATGCCTTTTTAGACCCACAACCTGTGCAAAGCTCCCCTGGGCAGCCCCCCAGTACATCCCAGCTGTGAAGTCATTATCAGCCGCAGAGCCCAGCCACCCCTGCCAGCGCCGGAGTCACAGAGCTGTGATTTCTTGCTCCAGGCACCCTAAAGGGACTCTGCCATGGCAAAACCGTAGCCACCAGAGACACATCCCCTGTGGTGTCTGTGCTGCCCCGGGCAATGCAAAACACCTGAAGGGCTGGGATTTCCCTGGCATCCCAGCCTCTTCCAGTAGTGGACCCAAACCCCAGGGAAATGGGGGCACGGGGTGACTCCTGGGGAGTCAGCTGATGTTGGCCCTGACCTGTGCTGTCTCCTCCTCCCTCTGTGCCTCTCCCCACTTTAGAAAACGTACCGGGATTTCCGATTGCAAGGCGTGCTGGACTCCACCTTAAACAACAAAACCTACGAGACCATCCGGAACCGGCTGACGGTAGAGGAGGCCACGGCGTCGGTCAGCGAAGGCGGAGGGCTCCAGGGGATCACCATGAAGGACAGCGATGAGGAAGACGAAGAGGACGATTAGGGAAGCTGGTGGCCTGGAGGACCAGCTGGGGGTCGCCTGGTATCCGTGCATGTACCTCGTCTGTAACTCAGTTAGCCACATTAGGAATTTTTATGTCAGCTCTAAATGCCCATGAGAAGTTTACCAATACAAATGCCATGTTAGCTGTGTGGTAATAAGATTAGCACCTCTCTTCGATTCATTGGTTTCCTAATTTCATATCTCTATGTTCATAAGCAATATGGAGCACCATTGTTTAATACTGTTAATGGAAAAAAACTACATAGAAAACATGCTAGGTGTGTCCCTGTTATAATTAAAGTTTAAACAATGCTTCATTAATGTACTGTATATACATTGATGGTAAATTGTTGTGGAGATGAGTGAATCAAGTCCTTTCATTTCTTTGTTTCTCTTCTGTGGATGCCAACTGCTTAAAATTAATAATAATAATTAAAAAAACAGCTTTGTTTTTAAAAGAAGAACGAGGCAATTACAAATGATTTTTTTTTTGTTCTCTCTGTTCATTTAAAAACCAGAAAACAAACAAACCCAGACAGCCGTTTGAATCACTCTGCATCCTTGTTAATGTACCAGGCTCTTCCCTTCAATATGCAGTTAACTCCATAGAGGCTACGTCCCAAAGGATTAGTCATTCTAATTGCCACACCAGATTAATCCTATCATTATGGATATATCATGCCACATTACAAGTCCAAAGCAGTTGTTTTATGTTGACGTTTGCTCCTCTAAATGTTACATTTTTGTTTAAATTTCAAATAACCGTGTATGTACAAAGACAACTTTAATTACAATCTTAGACTATACAAATGTGTTTATAATAATATATTGAATATTTATTTCGGTAGATTGTAACCATAATTTACAATTCCTCTGTTTCACAATGGTTTTATATATGTCATGTACATTGCATTTTGACCAGTAACTGCATGTCCATCAGTCCCCCTTCCAGAGCTTTTATTTTCTGTGTAAAATAGTGATCCATCTTGCTTTTTTTGCCTTATACAAGCCGACAGTTGTAAAAGTGTGAGAACTGTGGCTTCTCAATAAATAACTATTCAGATGTCCTAAGAATAAATTATGGAGTCTTTTTATGTCTGCCTTAGAGAAAAACAATAAATTACAAGCTGAGATGTAAGAGCCCCCACCTCTCAGAATAAAGGCATTTTCTTTTCTCATGGGTGTTTTTACAGTTTATTAATTAAGAAGATGGTTTCCTGAGTTGCTCCCAAAGGCCAGGGTGGGACCAGAGTGACTATTCCCCAGGTGCAAGCGCATTTCTGGCATCACCTCCACTGTTTTTTCCACTGTTACCTGCTCTCCACATCCTGTGATCTGTCTCTGGATGCCTAATTGATGGTCTGCTCTGGACCAGCCCCTGTTGTTACACTTAACCTTCCACTGAAAGTCTGGTTTGATGGAAAACACACTGGGTTGGAAGTTTTCTGAGAGGTTTTGCAGCCACTCCCTCCCAGCGGCCAATTCAAACACAAAATGACTCCTGATAGCCCAGTTTTCAGTCATTTGAGAAAGAAACAGAAGAGCTGATGTCCTTCAGCCCCACAAGCACAACAACCTGTTGCCACCTTGGGGAACAAGGACAAATGTTCTCAACCCACAAGTAAAAGATGGGCAATTGTTAGGAAAAAAGTAATTCCTGATACAATGAACTGTTAAACTAAACCATCTTCCAGTGCTCAAGAGCTATAAGACACTCCCTGAATTTTTGTGAGGCGGAGGGAACCTCTGGGAACAGCCTGTGAAGGGGGTGTTGAGTCCCAAATGGGGCTGGGATAGTGATGGAGCCTGGAGCACATTCACCTGCAATGATGGATTTTTGTGTCCCTTCTCTCTGTGGCAGAGGTGCTCTCTAGCCCCATCTAGACAGCCATACCCTACACATTCAACACTCACCTACTCATGGTGACTTGTGTACACCACCTCCCTTGAAATAGAGATATTAGCAGGGTCTTTAGGAGTGGGTGGTAGGCATACACGTTTATCACCATTTACGTCTTACGCACTAGGACAGACAAGTTTTGAAACCTGACTGTAGCCTAGCAGACCACTTCTTGGGTTTTGTCTTGTTCCATGATGCTGGCAGAGGGAAGCATTGCCAGGCAAAGCCACCTGTAAGAACTTAGGCAGGAACATGGCCTTGTGGCCACTGACTCAGGAAGCTCTTTCACCTTCTTACTCACCCTCCAGCTGTGCAAACACTTGGTCCTAAATCACCAGAGGAACTGAGGTGACAGTAAAGTGTTTAAGTCATATATTGTCCACCAAAACCTGTTCAGGTGCCTCTGCAGGTTTCCGCACTGGGATGTGTACAAAAGCCATCAACATCTTCACTGTTACGCTTGCAGCCTTCAGTCACACCCTGAAGCCCTCACAGGACTTGCCTGACAAAAAAAAAAATCTCACAAGACATAAAGCAATGAACAAACTGCAGGCACTACCTGGTCCCTCCTTTCTAGGTGGCTGAGATCCACTTGAGACCCAAACACATACTGTGCTCATGTCCTCTTCATTCTCTCCCTCAGCTCTCAAATATGAAGAGCAACAGCTCCAAGGGGAGGCACTGGGAAAGCCTTACCTGGGGTGGTCTCCAAACTAGTAGGAAAGAGCACTGGGGGAGCACATTTGTAGCTCTCATCCCAGTCAAGCAGAGCAGAGCTGGAGAAACAGCTTGATTCTGCTCTGCAACTCTGGAACTGGCTCCTTTTTTTTTTTTTTTTTTTAACATGAAATATTTATTGGATAAAAACACAGCCCACTTCCACCTGCCACCTTTCAAAACAGTGAGCCCTGCTCAGTTTTTTGAATGAAAGAGAGTGGGCGCAGCTTTCGGGAGATGATCCTTGGCTGTGCATCACTAACACACATAGGTGCCTTCCCGAAATGGCAGTGATGGACGCCCTTGCCTGAGTTCCTCTGTCATTAGCCATGACCCTATAGCCTGTGACAGCTTTTTCCATGTCCTCAAACCCCAGTAAAGCACCTCAGAGACTCCGTAGCAACACCGAGAATATGTCAGGCTTGACCACACGTTCAAAACAAAGAAGCATTAGCCAGCTAACTTCTTTTAAGGAGTTTGGCCCCAAATGAGGAGCTTCAAGTTACAGACTTTAGTGTGAGTGGGGAAAACAACTCCAGTACGAGCAATTCTACAAACCAGGATTTAAACTCCCACTCCAGAGCCTGCAGTCCAAGGTTGAGCACACTGTGCCCTGATCCCCACTGCCTTTACCCCTCAATGTGGTTACGTGGGTGCTGGCAGCCCGACCCCCTCCTCTGTGGGTGCTGCACCTTGGTAGGAAGAGCAAGAAGTGCCAGCTTGGATTAGTCCTGCAGAAACGCCGAATCCAAAATGGTTTTGTTTTGTCTGAAAAACATAAATCTGGGTTTAAAACCCTCCTGGTTACAGACAACACTATGGACAGGACTCGGGCTCCTGCAGAGCAAAGCTCCAGCTCAGGCAGCATCTAGAAGGGCTTGCTGAGGGATGGGAGCACTCTGGCAGACCCAGCCGAGGAACGCAAAGGTTTTGCTTCAACCCATTGCTGGAACGGAACGAGCTCCAACAGTCAAAGGACTTTCTGCCAGTACAACTGCACCTAGATGAAGAATCTGCCAGTACAGTTATGTCAATCAGTTTTGGGGAAAGAAGAAAATTTCACTCCTCTGCCAGCAAAATTTTAAATGATAGATCAGGCCAAAACTTCTCTCATATTTACAGGGAAGTCCAGCGAAAATATCCTTTTTTTGACAGACTTACTTAAAGCATGTGGCATGGAGACTGAAAATGCTATCAACTATTTGACTGACAAGTGTCAGCAGCTGTTCATCCAATTTGTTTTATATTTCAGCAACTAACAGATTCTTTCCCCTCTGCTGTAATGCATGTCTCCTGGCCCATAGGCATCTTAGAAATTGCTTTTCTGCCTCTCTAGTGACCAAAACGTCAAAAATATTAGAAGACAATTTGTGTTCAGAAGCATAAACAGGCACGCAGCAAAGCAAGGATGATTTTGTCAACGTTCAGGCTGTGTTCTTTTTAAAAAAGACACAGCAAACCTAAGGCAAAAATTACTTCTCTAAGCTTAAAAAAAAAAGCTAAAGCAAACAAAGCGCCCCATAAATCAGCCCAGGTTAAACCTTCAACTACCAAGTGAAAAATCACTCATCTAACTGCCAACCAAACCGCAGCTGAGCCGCGTTTCAACCTCTGCACTAAGGCTGTGAAGTTCACGACTCTGCAGTACTGCAACCAGCACCAATGTTTGTTCAAAAACCTGCTCCATGGTGTCACCATCCAACAGAGCCACCACTGCGTCAAGCTAAGTCCAGCTAGGAGAGACCTTTAAGCCATTCACAAAACCCAGCCTTCTTCATCTTAAGTCTAGCAACACTTTCAGAAACTATTTGATCCATCAATACATATAATATAAGTTACACTCATTGCAGTTGCCACCCATTTGGAACTTGCTGGACTAAAAAGCCTATGTGACATCTCTCTGGTGAGCTGTATTCAAACCTATTTCCTTTATTCAAGCACCTTTAGGCTCTTGAGCTAAACCTGAAGTGATATTTTCCTCAGCTTTTCTAAAAGATGCATATTCCATTTCAAGTTGTAAGTCTGCATTTGTTGTAACTATGCAAAATATGGGAGAAAAAAAGTGCAGAGATTATATGCAATCTGCCAGCAGAGTTGTGTGCCATGAGGAAAATGCCTCACAGGTCAAAACAAAGAAAAACACTGAGCAACAAATTAGTTGCAGGCAGTAGCTAATATGGAGATCAAAAGATTAAAATCAACATGCAACGATGAAATCACTGGAATAATAGGAGCACTTAAGAAGATTAAGTCAATAACAGAGTCCAGTAGTACAAAAATAAGATTTTGATTATACTGTAAAATTTTATATTGGGAGAGGAAAAGCAATTACAACCACGACATGCTTCGCTCTCCCCGCCTTAGACCATCTTGGCTCATTTCCTATGCAAGGAATACAGTTGTTGAAATAAACAGAAATGTTATGACTCAAGTGCTCGATTCAAAAACAAACCAGGTGGTCAGATCAGATCGGGGACTGACAAGATGGGGTCTGTAAAACCAGGACTTGGAGGATACGACAGCTGGGGGGAACAAAGGCCACACCGTTTAGGACTGCGTTGGGCAGAGAGAGCTCCACAAGCATCTCGGGGGGCTGTCCCAGGCTGTCAACTGGAGAGGAGAGGCATGCACTGGAGGGGAGGAAGGAGGAGAGGAATAGCCCAAAGGCTTGAAGTGAATGTGGTGGTGACCTCTGATAACAGGGAAGAGGTTTTTGCTATCTAGCTAAACCAGCAAAGACTGCAGGTTTGGCTTTGCAATGTACATCAGAGGCAGAGCACATGGCAGTCTCCAAGCCCACCTGGACACCCATGTAAGGGACAGAGACATGTCCCAGGGTCGTGTTCAGCAGTGCTGAGGGTCATCCAGTAGCACAGCCCAATAGAGATGGAAAGGATGACTCGCCAAGGGGCAGCTAACACCCACCACAACAGATCTACCCTTGGTTAACCCAGGTATATAAGCAGGAAGATGAAAGCTAGTCCCTCCAATACACACTGGCCATGGGACACTAACCTCATCCACAGACTGCTGAGCCAAAGGCCCATAGGTCCCCAAGGAGAAACCATCACCCTGCTAGGAACCTCCTCATCTGAGAAGTCTCAGAGCCCTTGGTGGGTTCTGCAATGCTCTACATTTGGTAAAGAAGAGACCAAGCATCTCCCCTGCTCCCCAGAGCTGATGACTCACGTGGGCTTTTCTCTAAATTGTTTTTTCAACAGCACCAACTCCAGCCCTGTTCCTGCCCCCACCCCAAAATCACAAGCTAGGCTCATAATTAAATCAAATAAATAAATTATCATCTATTTTTACAGAATTTGTGGGTGTTCTTGAACATTCAGGGAATACTTGGGTCGTGCATTGAAGATTTTTCCTGCAATAACAAGGTCTGGATTTTTAGTTTGGGCTCTGTCTGTTGGGAGGATTTTTAGTGGTTCCTCAAGATCATGTCTTCTGGAGTAAAACTGGCACTTTTTTTTGTGCCCAAGTGGCAAAGTAGGAGATTCACCTGGGAGTCCTGCCTAGCTCTCTCCAACTTAGTCACCATGAACAAGGACAAGGATGCTGCACCCCAGCAAGTCCTGCTTGATCCGGAGGAAGAAGGTAACATGCTGCCATCCACCATCACCTTGTTCGTCTCAGCCCATGGACTTCTGCTCTGCAGCAGATGGGGACATCAGTGACAACAGTTTGAACAAGGGCACGTACAAATCTCAAACAACATAACGTGGCATAGCCAGAAAGATTGGTCAAGGCTGAGTGGAGAGTGAGATGCAAGAAAAGGGTGCAAAGATTGGCTTTAGCAAGATTGTTATCGCATTTGATCTTTTCCATTGAAAAAGCAAGTCACTTTGAAAATTAGATGTTTTTCTCTCATTAAGGGGAAAAGAATTCAAAACACGTGGGGTTTGTCCCACTTATTTTTTTGGCCATCCTTCTTTCAAGCAAAAAAGGGAAGGAACAGGAACACAAAACTGAAGTGGGCTTCCACCCATTTTCACTGCTTTTTGCTCCTTTTTCTGAAACGTTTTCAGTAGGAAAGTGAGAACAAGGCCATCCCCCCATTATATTCTCCTTCTCTACTTCCTCCCACCTTTTCTCTTAAATAGAAAATAAATAAGGGGGAAAAAAAAACACAAAACCAGAAAAATTTTAAAGCTCCCACTCTTTCCAAGTGAAGAAGTACAACATTTCAAAACATTAGGAAGGGACATCTTTCAGTTTCAGCATTCAGAAATGATATGCAGCATTTCTCCATTACTGCAACGTGGAGAAGGACTATTTCCGACAAGAAAATAGTCGGAAGCAGGTCACCCCTTCAACAATTTCTTGCTTGCCTTAGTGGCCAGCTTGGCTTCTGACATGGTGTGGACTCCGTCAACTCCTTGACTGTCTCCTGGGCCAGGCAGGTCTCGCACCAGGAACTAGACTTCACCCATGATGTCTCTTTCCACTCCTCACAGGCAGGCAGTGTTTTTGGGGCATAAAGCCTGGCTGAGATCAAGCCGTTAGTTACCATTCCTGTTGACAGGCAAACTAGAATAGGCTCTGGCTCACTTTCTCCGAGCTGCGGAAGGAGGAATGAGCCGAGAAAAGAGTTCATTCAATTGCTTCTGTTTGGCAGCTCTGCAGGACTCTCCGCATAGACAGAAAGATGTGGCAAGTGAGGAGTTGCCATTTTTAGAATTACATAAGCCAGTTTGATTGCCATCGAGGCACTCTGTGCAGCTCCTGCCACGGTGCCCTGCCAGTTGCTCTGCAGTGGGGCTAGATTTCAAACATCTCTAGGAGCACATCATATACCAGCTCTTAAAATTAGACTCAGGTTAAAAAACGTTGATGTTACCCCTGCCATCACTGATAGTCAACCAGCACAGTCATGCAAAGACTCTGGGCCAGTACACTTCCAAAATTCCACTAACCACATTTGCTCTGGGACCTATGCAGTGCTCCAAAAAACCTTAGCTTCCCAGTAGCGTTTCATTTTTGCCAAGAAAAAAAAAAATCTAAATAAAATAAATTAAAATTATCTGTCTACGTATATTCAGTAATGTGTGCAAAACTCAGTGAATGGGCTGAAAAAATAGTCTGGAGGGACTCAGCCCCTCTGTTGCAACCAAGGTGGCCTTGTCTCACACTGCGCAGTCATGGCAGTCTCCACTGGGTGACATGGCAGTGGTGTCACCCCTCCAACCCCAAGGGCCCTGCAGGAGGAGAGAATGGTCTGTGGGGGCCAAGGCATTGGTCCTGCTCCTGTTACACGAGGTACCATAGTTTCAAAACTGTAAGAGGAAGCGGTGAAATGGGTAACAACTCCCTTTTCAGCCCAGCTCCAAACTTTGCTATCCTGATTTCCCCCATTTATTGCTTGATAACTTGTCCAAAAAGCAGTCTGTCTGACCACTGCAAATGAAACTCTGGTTGGGGCCAGTGCTCTGAGGGTGTAATCGCTGCCTTTCACCAAGCCAGACCCAAATCCAGCACGGTGGGGCCAGGGCCAGGGCCCGGGCAGCACCCCAGCCCAGCTGTCCCCCCAGTCCAACCCTGGGCCCCTCCACCGCACCTTGTACCAGCCACAAAGCTACAAAGCCACATCAGAAGCTGCCCCCACGGCTCACAAAAAGCAGCTCCTTCCTAATTGCCCGCACCGGTGGCTTGCCCGGTCGTCCATCACCTTCTGCTATTAACGAAAGAAAAAAAAAAAAATTAAAAAAAAAAAAAGCAGCAAAGCAGCATAGAAATCAAAGCCACCATTTCGCAGAGATCGAAGCATAATGCTAATAACTTTCGGCAGCTTCCACTGTGGAGTTTAAGCAGCTGCCAAGTTAAATAACGAGGAGGATCCCAAGTTATCTCCCAGTGGACCATAAACGCTCAGCACCGACTACCCGGGCTGCAGGCGGCCCGAGGGGTGCGGGAACCCGGGCCGGGCCTGCGGGGCCCTGCTCTCCCCACCCGGCCGGGGCCCACGCGGGACGCACCCCCGGGAGCCCCTCGCCGAGCGGGTCTCCTTATCGGGGGGCGAAAGGGAACCCCCCGCCCGTTTTCGATGTCAGCGGCCGGGGAGCGTTTGGGGCCGGGTTTGCCGGGCGCGTATGGGACCGAGGGATGCGAAGAGGCGTTCGATGAGCCCCGTGGCGAGCCCGGCGAGTTCGCGGGGGTGGCCAGGGCCGTCCCGGCTGTCCCGGGCCCGCAATCGTTTTTCTAGGAGGGCAGGTGCGGAAAAATACCCGCAAGAGCGATCGCGTCCGCGTTGCCGAGAGGTTTTGCGGCGTGCGCCTTCCGGGGAAAAATCCGCAAACCATTTCTCCTCTCCAAACGCCGCGGGTGGGACGGGGGTGTGGGGGGGTGAAGGATTAAAACCCCACGGGAGAACAGCCGCCACGGGAAAGGCAGGAAGCGGCGCCGAGCCGGGACCCCCGCAGCCCGCCCGACGTGCAGCCGCTCCTGCCTCCTCTTCCAAAGCCGTCCTGGGCCCCCTCGACACCCACACCCCCTCCCACAACCACCCCCCGAAATCCGGCAGCCCCGTCGAAGGCTCCCGGTATAAAGAGGGGGCGAAGGCACGGCGTGGCGGGGGCAGCTGTCTCAAAGTCAGTCGTTTGTAATACGCTTGCCGGAAGAGCAGAAGTGGAATCGATAGAGACAGCCTCCAGCTGTGCTTAAACCTGCGATTTCAATTAAAATACTGAGCTCCGATGCCCGGCTCTGAGCTGGGATCCCAAAGCACCGATGCCCGAGGCGTGCGGTACCCCCCCCCCCCGCCGGCCGGGGAAGCAGCGGCACGGCACAGCCAAGGCCGGCAGCCGGTACCCGGCCTCGGGCTCCGCGGGATGGAGGGAGTCCCGGGGCTGCTGCACGGGGTCCCCGCCGCCGCTCCTCGCCCCCGGGACCCCTGCAGGGTGGTGGGTGCGGAACCGGCCGCCGTCCCCTCGGCCCGGGAGGGAAAGAGAGACCCGGCCCAGAGAACACCCCGGCAAGGACGAGGGGCGGCGTGGGGAAGCTGGCAGTGAGCTCCCGGCCCCGGCTCCGCAGCCCTCTTTTATCCTGCCCGAAATCATCTCGTTTACAGAAAATATTTGTTTGCACTATTAGTTGGTACTGGAGTTAATTACTCAACGTGTGAGCGGGGAGTAATATGGATAAAAGCAGCCCCAGTGTTTATTGTGTGGGTGAGCTGTTGAGCGGTGCTTGAATAAACTGCAATTAGGGTTAGATAGAGATTAATTAACATGTGAGTGGCAAGGTGTAAAATAGTTCCCAACCCTCCACTCAGTATAATCTGCAGGCGAGGAAAAGAAGTTTGTGGAGGCTAATTAAATACTTTGCTAAAGCCGGCGAGCCCCGGGAGCGAGCGGAGCCCAGCCGCCTCCTGCCCGCTGCTCGTTGCCCGGCGGAGGCGCAGGCTGGGCGGGCAGCTCGGCTCGGCTCGGCTCGGCACCCCCGGGCTCTCCCGCAGCCCAGCCTCAGCAGGGTCCCCTCCCACGCTTTCTCCCCCAAAAGCGGGACGGTTTCCCCCCCCACACCACCCATCAGCCCCAGGCGCAAAGGATGGAGCGGGCAGGGCTGGGAGGACACCGACACCGGATGCTCCAGGCGGAGAGACACCCCCCACCCCACAGACACACACATCGTCCCGTCCCGTCCCCCCCGAGGAGGGGTGTCCCCCCGGGGCAGGGCGCTCCCCTCCGCCTGCCGGCAGCCCCCCGGGGCGCTCGCCGCTTTCCAAAGTTTGTTTCTGGAGGGTGTTGCGGTTCGCAGGTGAAAAAGCCTGTCTGCAAAGAGCCGCCAGCGAGCTGCCCCGGCGGGGAGAGGAGGAGAGGCTTTGTCAGCACCGCACAACCCCCCCCGCACCCCCTCCCCCCTCGAATTCCTCCAAACTTTCTTAAGCGTGCTAGGGAGGCGGAAAAAAAAATTATATATATATATATGTATATATATATATGGGCCTTTTCATTGCTTGCTTTACCTCTGGTCAGGCTGAATCTAAACCCTTCGCTCCCCCCCGCTCGCCCTCCCCCGGATAATCCTCCCCTTTATTTTAGAAACACACAAAACCAGGTTCCACGCAGCGCTATAGTGGCTACAAGTGAAAGAGAATTGAGCGCCCTGAATCGCTGGGGGAAAATTGGTTGGGCTGAATAGCCCCGGCGAGGGACGGGGAGGCTAATCAGGGCCAGGGGAGGTGCCGCCGCTGCAGCCGGGCCCCCCCAAAACAGGTGGGCACGGGACTCTCTCAATTACCGCGTCCTCGCATCTGGGGTTTCTGCAAATCCTCCCCTCCCGCACCAAGTCGTTTTAATTAGAGAGAGGAAGGGAAGAAACCCCGGCGTCCAGGCGCTATAATGTAGCGTCGTCTATTTTGGGGGGGGGGGGGGGGGGGGGGAGAAGCAAGGCGGGGGAGGCACCATCCAGGGCTGGAAGGAAAGGGAGAGCCACCCGGCTGCCCCCCGGGGAAGCGAGAACCTTTCGGGGCGTGACAATTTGTAAAACTCCCGTTCGCAGCGCACGGTTCCTTTTTTATTATTATTATTTTTATTCCCCCCCCCCTTTAAACAGTGAAAACCCAGCCCTGGACTGTACTCCCTCCGCGTTTATTTAAGGCTAATCACCAGCTACCCTGAAAGGGGAGGGGGGTGGAATTAAACTTAGTTTAATTAACATTAATACACTGTCCTAATTAATGGGTTGGCTATTAATTTATACATGCTGGGGAGGCTCGCAGATAAGTGACAATTTATTAATTATCTTCCAGCTCGGTTGCAACGGAGCTGATTGCAGATGGGTTGCCAAAATAACTCGAGCATGGTTGCGTGGTAGTTGCTTTCAGGGAAAAAAAAAAATTCATTCTCCCCCTTCTTAAAAAAAAAAAAAAAAAAAAAAAAGAAAAAAAAAAAAAAAAAAAAGAAGAAGAAGAAAAAAAAATCCTCACGCTCACTCGGAGTGGCTCTTCTAACCCCAGCAAGAACTGGAGCACTCTTTTCCACCCAACTTGTGAATCGCACTTGCCTTCTAATTTGCCACATGCAAAACGATTCCTCTGCTTTGCAAGTTGCTTTTTAAGAAGGGAGAGAGAGAGGAAAAAACCCAGCTCGCACACGAGCGATTTGCGCGTCTTAAACTGGAAGGAAATTGTGCGTGGAAGGAGGGGGGGGGAGGAGGGGAGCTCCTCTTCCTCTCCCTGCCCCAACCCACAGCGCTCCAGCCCGGCGCCTCGGCTCGGGGAAGATCCATGGTGGCATCCCCATGTCATTCTGCTCGAAGTGACTTCATGTGATGTCAGCTTTAAATGTACGAGACCGTGAGCTGACGCTCAGGAAGATGTTTGCTATCAAAATGTGACTGTGGCCACACTGAGCTGCTTGGATGCGTCTCGCCGGCACCGGGCAAAGGTAAGTGGTCCCAAGGCGAGCCCCGCCGCCCCTCGCCGTGCCCCCCGCCCCTGCTCCCGCATTTCTCGGACCGCGGCCATCGGTGGGGCTGGGCTGGGTGGCATTGGGCTGGGGGAGGTTTTTCTTTTTTTTTTTTTTCTTTCTTTTTAAATACTAACAAGGTCTAGCTTGCATGTTACTTTAGCGTGTTCCGCTTAATGAGCAGTAATCTGGTACCCTACGTGCCATTGTTCTTGGATATGTTCATTTGAATGTAAATAGGGAGGGGGTGCCGGGGGGGGGGGGGAGGGGGGGGGGGGGGGGGGGGGGGGGGGGGGAGTTGGGGGAGAACAAGGTGCTTATTAAATTGATTTGTCTCCTGGCTTTTCTGGAATGCAGAGCCGAGAGCGGGAGCGAGTCGCTGCTCACACCAAGTTCCCGCACGGCGGAGCAACATGGCGAGCTCGGGGTCGCTGGAGACGGTCATGCCTTCTTCCTGCCCCCGGCACGACGGCAGGGCCGCCGCCGCTAACCCCTCCAAGACCCTGGCCTTCTCCATCGAGAGGATCATGGCCAAGACGTCGGAGCCCAAGCCAGCCTTCGAACAGAGGCACGGCGGGCCGGGGCCGGAGCCGGAGCCGGGCAAGAAGCCGCTGAGCCTGTGCTCGCCCCTTCCCTGCGTGATTCCCATCCCGCCGCTGGGCTACGAGGTGCCCTCCAAGACTCTCCTCAACTACTCGGAGCTGTGGAAGAGCAGCCTGCGGGGCGGCGCGGGGCTCTGCAAAGCCAACTGCGGCGTCTGCTGCAAGGCAGAGCTCGCCCTGGGCCAGCCCAGCGGCCGGCTCATCAAGCCGCAGGTCATCCATCAAGCGGGGGCCGTGCCGGCAGCCCCCCGTTCCCTCTATTACTTCAACTACCTGGACGCCGCGTACCACCCGGCCGACATCCTGCACGGACAGCTCTTCCCCGCCGGCCTGCTGGGCGCCCCGCCGCCGGGGGGGCTCTCGGCCCACCAGAAGCTTTTCCTGCTGGAGAACGCCAAGCTGGCGGGGCTGGCGGCCGAGAAGCTGCCGCCGCCGCCGCCCTTCGCCCACAAGGAGCGGCTGCCGGGACACCTGGACCAGGTGATGAAGGAGGCGGCGGCGGCGGAACGCGGCGGCCCCCCCAAGGGCCACGCCAAGCTGGGGGGCGGCGGCGGCGGCGGGGCGGCGGAGGGCAAACCCAAAAACTTCACCTGCGAGGTCTGCGGCAAGGTAAGGGGGGCGCCGGCGAGGGGTGTGTGTGTGGGGGGGAAGCACACGGGACAGGACACCGGGGGCCGTGCCGTGCCTGACCTCGCCTTCCCGGCGCTTCCCCGCAGGTGTTCAACGCGCACTACAACCTCACCCGCCACATGCCGGTGCACACGGGGGCCAGGCCGTTCGTGTGCAAGGTCTGCGGGAAGGGCTTCCGCCAGGCCAGCACCCTGTGCCGGCACAAAATCATCCACACCCAGGTAGGTTGGGGGGGGGGGCGGGGGGGAAGGGGTTGGGGGGGGGGGGGGGAACCGGGGGGGGGGGGGGGGGGGGGGGGGGGGGGGGGAGTAGCCGGGGTGAGGGAGGCGGCGCTCCCGACCCCCCCAGTGCTCTCCCCGCAGTCCCCCCCTGACCGGCCTTTCGCCCCCCGGTGCAGGAGAAACCCCACAAATGCAACCAGTGCGGGAAGGCGTTCAACAGGAGCTCCACGCTCAACACCCACATCCGCATCCACGCCGGCTACAAGCCCTTCGTCTGCGAGTTCTGCGGCAAGGGCTTCCACCAGAAAGGTGAGCCGAGCCGAGCCGGGCCGGGCCGGGCCGAGGGCCCCCGCGGGGCCATCGCCCATCATTAGCGGGGATTAAACGCGGCGAGCCCTGCCCGGTTGGGGGACGAGCGGGGAGCGGGCAGAGCCGCCGCCGCCGCTCCCAATTACTTTCCCCTCTAAGCCGGGCCGCATCGGCGGGGACTGCTGACGGTTCTCCCTAAATGCTTTTTAAATGAGAGGTGCCGGGCCTTGGTCCTAATCCAGAGCCCTCCATTTGCTGCGGGTCAGCGGGCTGACCCTGCCTCTCATTTGTGCCGTGCCAGTTGCGCGCTGCTCCGCGGTGACACGGACCGAGTTTGACAAGTGGGACGGGGGTGCGGGGTGGGGGGGGAGACACTTCCTAATAGACACCCCCCCCCCACCACCGCCACCCTCCTGCTCTGCCTTACCTGTGCGCTCTGTACCCTCGGGTAACCCCTTTTTTTTTTTTTCACCTTTTTCCTCTTTCGCAGGCAACTACAAGAACCACAAGCTGACCCACAGCGGAGAGAAGCAGTACAAGTGCACCATTTGCAACAAAGCCTTCCACCAGATCTATAACTTGACTTTCCACATGCACACCCACAACGACAAGAAGCCCTTTACGTGCGTCACTTGCGGGAAAGGATTTTGCAGAAACTTTGATTTAAAGAAGCACGTCCGAAAGTTGCACGACAGCGTCTCCAGCGCTCCTCCTCCTCCTCCTCCGCCGCCGCGGGACCCTGGGCGCAGCGGGCAGAGCTAAGGGCCCGGCGTAGCTCCCCCCCCCCCCCCCCCCCCCCCCCCCCCCCCAAACTCGGACCTGCTCCACCGGGCCAGCACTATTTATCCAAACCAGCCTCTGCTTCTCTTGTCTTTTCCCCAGCGAGCTCAGCCGCCGGTAGCAAGCGATCCCGAGCCGCAGTTGTATATAAGAGGAATCTTATTTAAGGGCGCGTTGCGCCGCCGGAGCGGGCCAGGAGGGGCCGGGCTGGTCGCCCCCCCCCCNNCCCCCCCCCCGCGCCAGGACAGCGCTCTTTAGACGTGTCTGTAAATCTCCATTTTAAATGTACGCTCGAATAAGTTGAGGAATATATATATATATCTATATCTATCTATCATGGGACAATAAACCGGCCCTTCGCAGGTGTCTCATTTCCCACCTCGGTCCCGGTCCGAGCGAGGACGGGGCTGAACGGCGATAAATGTATCTTCCCCCCCGTGTAAAGGCGGATTGCGGGAGCTTCGGGAGCCGGGCCGGCTGCGGGGAACCGGGCCTTAACCTCTCCAGGGCCCGTCGAGCGCCCCGGAGGAAACAAAACGAGGGCGGGAGGGAAGCGGGAGGCTTCAGAAGGCTACCGCTCCCTCGGGAAAGGGGGCAGCGCCGGTGCGGGACCCCCGGCCGGCAGCGCGACGGGCGGCTCGGAGTTTCCCAGCGCCGCTCTCCGGGGTCGGTTCATTCCGGCGTGTTTAAGCCGCTCCTGACTGACTATCTTTCCCTGCATGCAGATGAAATGATCTCACGCTTGCTTTCCGAGTAATGACCCAAATTAAGAGAGAAAACACAGACCCTTCAAACCGCATTACATTAATCTAATCACTCCCAGCAGGCCTCAGAAACTCTTTTTGATCAGAATATGGATAATCAAGTACTTGGATTACACTAAATATTCCCTTTTCATCTTTCCCCCCCCTCCCTCACTTTTAATATGCCAGTGTCTATTCCGGCCACGTCGTTAGGAACAATATTATTCTAGCAGAGAAAGGCGATGGGTGCGGGTGCGTGTGCGTGCTGCTCGGGCCGGGTCTGCCAATGAAGAGGGGAAGGAGCGGGGCAACAAAATGCCTGGGGACGGCGTAACGGGGAGTTCACCTTTCTCCGCTTAATGGAGCGGTTAAATGGTGGGAGGCGAGGACGAGCACAGCTCGGCCGTTGAGCGCAGGAACGGGAGGAGACCCCCTCGCTCTGGCTTTGCGGATTCATTATTGGGTTGCGATGCTCCGCGGGGTGCGGGAGGCTACCGCGTTCCCGCTGGCAGGACGGGAGTGATTTCAGGGTTTCTCGGGGTATGCGTTTTTAAGCTCCAGAAGTTGCGTTTTGACGGTTTGGGCCGGGTGAGGTGCGGGAAAGGATGCCCAGCTGATCGTGGCAGCGAGGGAAGAGCGGGACGGAATTTGTTAAAAAGATTTTTGGGAGAGTTTCAGGTTAAAAAGAAATTAATAATAATAAAAGAAAATGCAACCCCCGTCGCCGTAAATCACCGCTCTGGGAAATGTTGGCGGGGAGCTGGGGACCGTCCCCCAAGCGAAGGGGCTGCGGTTCAAGCTCTTGCAGAAGGGTCGCGGACGCAAACCGAGCCCGGCTCTCTCACCCCCGCGACAGACGGGGCGGGATAGCCCACGGGCCGAGGGCAGCGGGAAGGGACCCCCCCC